>VZQC01013012.1:2542370-2675955 GCA_009823505.1 Rhizomys pruinosus | reverse complement strand
AAAAAAAAAAAAAAAAAAAAAAAAAAAAAAAAAAAAAAAAAAAAAAAAAAGAATCAGTAGCCTTTTTATATGCCAATAACAAGCAATTGGAGGAGTACGTGGAAACACTTCCATTCACAATAGCCTCAAAAAAAAATCTCAGAACAAACCTGACCAAAGACATTAAAGATCTCTACCATGAAAAATGTAAATCTTTGAAGAAGGAGATTAAGGAAGACATCAGAATATGGAAAGCCTTCACATTCTTATGGATTGGAAGAAGTAATATAGTAAAAATGACCATCTTCTTATAAAGTAATATATAGATTCAATGCAATTCCAATAAAAATCCCCATGACTTTCCTCACAGAATTAGAAAAAAAATCCTAAAATTCATATGGAAAACCAAAGACCCCAGATAGCCAATGCAACCCTGAGCAAAAAGAGTAAAGCAGGGGTGTTTACTATACCAGACTTCAAACTATATTACAGAGCTATAGTCATAAAAACAGCATGGTACTGGCACAAAAATAGACCTGTAGATCAATGGAACAAAATTAAAGACCCAAACTTGAGTACATACAATTTCAACTGCCAGATATTTGACAAAGGGGCCAAGAAGACTCAGTGGAGGAAAGGCAATATTTTCAACAAATGGTGCTGGCAAAACTGGGTCACCACTTACAGAAGAATGAAACTAAACCCCTACCTCTCACCCTGTAGAAAAGTCAACTCTAAATGGATCAAAGACCTCAATGTGAAGCCTGAAATTCTGAATATGTTAGAAGAAAACATTGGCAGTAACCTACAAGATATAAGTGTAGGAAAAGACTCTCTAAATCAGACAGCAATTGTGTAAGAAATAAGATCAACAATCAACCAGTGAGACCTCGTTAAACTAAAAATCTTCTGTACAGCAAAAGAAACAATCAAAGAAGTGAAGAGAAAACCCACAGAGTAGGAGGAAATCTTTACCAGTGACACATCTGACAGAGGTTTAACATTCAGAGTATATAAATTACCCCCAAAAACAAAGGACCAAGAAAATCATTGACTCAATTAAAAGGTGGCTAAAGATCTGAACAGAGACTTCTCAAAAGAAGAAGTAAAAATGGCTGAAAAACATCTTTAAAAGTGTTCAACATCATTAGTAATTAAGCAAATGCAAATTAAAACCACTTTAAGATTTCATCTTACACTGGTAAGACTGGCTATGATCAAGAAAACAAATGATACCAAATGTTGGAGTAGTTGTGGGTAAAAGGAAACACTTGTTCACTGCTGATGGGATTGCAACCACGTGCAACCCCTATGGAAAGTGGTGGAGAACTCTTAAAAGATTAAAAATGCACCTACCATTTGACCCAGTCATACCACTCCTGGGTGTATACCCAAAGGATTCATCCTACAATAGAGATACAGAAGCTCTTTTTTGAAAGTACGTTAAATATACATCAACTTGCATGTAATTTAGGAATGTAAATTATATTTCTTTTATATAATTTATATAATTTTATATATTTGCAAGTTTACTGTTCAACTGTGAATCCCTAAATGTGTTTTGGAATTAACCTATAATTTATTTCCAGACTTTGTAAGTCCAGTATATGTGTGCAGTGTATATATGTATATTTTGGGGTAATATAAAATTAAAGGAAACAAACAAACAAAAAAAGAAAACGCTTGTTCAAAGAACAGGCCAGGGCTGGAGCGATGGCCTAGCGGTTAAGAGCGCCGACCGCTCTTGCAGAGGACCCGGGTTCGATCCCCAGCACCCACATGGCGGCCGAAAACCGTCTGAAACTCCAATTCCAGGAGAACTCCAGTTCCAGGGGAGTCCGACGCCCTCTTCTGACCTCCACGGCATTGCACGTCACGGGTGCACAGACTTGCATGCAAACAATACATTCATACACATACGGAAATAAATAAAATTTAAAAAAAAAATTAAAAAAAAAAAAAGAACAGGCCAAAACAGTAAATTCCTGCATCAAAAAGTTAAAAAAAATGACCGAGAAAAAGATCCAAGACAGGACTTAACATGTATGGCAGAATGCATTAGTTTGGGCGGGGTGGGGGACAGGGATGGGAGAAGGGGGTCTAAACTTGATTAAGGAATGTTGTATGAAATGTTCAAAAGCCCAATAAAAAATAAAATATAAATAAATAAATAAAAAGTTAAACACTGACTGACTGTTCTATAACTGGAAAAAAAATAGAAAAGCAACTGTTAGAAGAAATAAAATGTGTTTAATAGACCAGAAGAAAAGATGTCTGCAATCCTAGACATTGTATGGAGCTAATATCAACTAATGAGTGAACCACTGATCGTTATGTGGCATAAACTGTATGCACAGTTACGTGGCATAAACTGTATGTGCATAAATACATGTGAGGACTGAGTTGGAGTAGACATGTGCCACGTGTGCATGTCCTCACCTGCGTGCTTGCATGATCACTAGATTGTATAAAGATTTGAACAGACAGTTAATGCAGGTAATACAGCATAGCACACTTTTACTGAAAGGCTTCTCCACTTGCTCTTTTCATTTTCTTTCTTTTCTTTGTTTTCAAGAGTCTCACTCTATTGCCAAGCTCACTCTATCCTGCCTCAGCTGTGATAGATTACATGCATGTGACATATTTATTTACAAACGTTTTCTTAACTATATGTTTAAAAAGAAATAATTTTCAAATTGTTGTAGTTTAAATATGAACTGTCCCCAAAGAGTCATGCATTGAAGATTTGAATTAATTGCTTAATCAATGAATTAATCTCCTGAAAGATTAGATTCATAATATAGCATTATTGGGAAGTGGGCCTTAGCTGGGGGTGCTATGAAAAGATAGGCTCTGTGGCTCTGTTCTCTCTCTCTCTCTCTCTCTCTCTCTCCCTCCCTCCCTCCCTCTCTCCCTTTCTCCTTCCCCCATCTCCTTCCTGGCTGCCACAAGATTAGCTAGCAGCCTCAACCCCCATGTCCCATGTTCCCCCCATGGTGATATTTTCATCTCACCTGGGGCCCAAAACAATAGATCCATCTAACTTTGAATTGAAAGCTCTGAAATGAAAATTAATCTTTTCTCCTTTGACTGTTTCTCTTGGGTTTTCAGAGTGATGAGAAATTCTGCTGACACAGCTCTTAAAGGATTTGTAAACCCTGTGCTAGAAGCAAGCCATGCTGTAGCTCATGCTCAACCTGGGCAGAGATCTGTGATCCTCTGTGTTTTAACTAGAATGACAAACAGAATAGAAGTAGAATTGTGGTCTCTAAATACTGGCAATTTTGTCCTAAAAGAAGGTTATTCCACTCTGTGGGACCTCTGGAGGCACACAGACTCCCACATTCGATTACAAGGGAACAGCTGGAGGGCTCTGCCCCCTAGCAGAACTGAAGAGGCTGTGCTCCTAGAGCTAGCCCACGAGGAGGTGAACACAGCGAGGCTGGGGCAGGGGCTGATGCCCTCCAGAATGGAAGATGTTCAGCTGTTCAATCTCACCCTTCAGAGAAGAAAATAGGGCAGTTCCCATTCGCTCCCTTCCTTGAGAGACATGGGCATTTCCTTCTATCAGTAGAATTTTAAGAAGCTGATTTGGTTCAATGTGTGAACTTAGATCACAGTCCCTATGATCATAATTATTTGGAAATACAGAAGACTGCAGTGAACTACATATGTCATGGTAAACTATGGGCAAATTCAAACAGAGTGATACAGAAGTTCTGAAAGACAAACAAGAGGATGATTGCAGAAGTTTGGGAAAAACAACAGTCCTTCACCCGGGTGGTGTTGGTGTGCGGCTGGAGGGAAAGCTTCGGGCAGCCCTCCTTGCAGAACTCCTTTTTCTACAAGGTAGTGGTGCTCCTGTGGTTCTGGAACAATTTTTCTGGCTGTCACACTTGAGAACCCTCCATCACTCAGCTCTGTGCTTTTGTTGATGGTAATAGCTCAACAGTGACTCCATTTTAATTCTGAGAACATCCACGTTCCCTCTTCCTCTGTAGAAATCCTGTCTGAGGCTTGCACATCCCTTCAATGATGGATACATGGCACTAAAAACCATCTCCTCTGACAAGAGGAAGGCTACATGTGTTGTGAAATCTTGAACTGGATCCTGAAGAAAGGAAGAAAGTCAGTAGAAAAATCTCCTGAAATCTGAACTGTCTAGAGTCAGTTGATGATAACATACTATCCTGATACCAATCTTTTAGGTTTGACCAGTGTGCCAGTTATAGTAAATTCTAACATAATCAGACAGTAGGTGAAGTGCTTATAAGAAACCTTTACAACTCTGTTGTAAATATAAATGTACTTCAGAATAATAAAGATCTTAAGGAAAAGCCCACCCCCTTCCATAAGACAAGGAGTAAAGTAGTTGAGAGACTTTTAATTCTGTGAGTAGAATCATGGCAAAGCCTGGCCAGAGGACAGAGGATGAGGTAGGGTGAGCCTGGGAGATGTCTTGTCCTGATTTGAGCTTAATAACAATGTTCTTTGTAATATCCTGCATCAGAGCTGAGACTGACATTTCTGTGATCATGCACTAAAGTTTAGTGAATTACACAAGAAACAAACACATCAGTAACATGGCTACCACAGATGGCTGACTTCTCATAGTTCTGTGAATCCTGAAAAGTGTTCTTTTTTTTCCTGATTCCTTCCACCTGGGGAAGCTTGGTACACAGTACCAAGAGTGATAGCTAACATTCTTGATTTCTATATTGGTGTATGGAAGGATGTTGGGTCCATGTGGGGATCTACAGACACGGGTGCACAAACTTGCATGCAGACAGTACATTGATACACATACAGAAATAAATAAATGCCGGGCGTGGTGGCGCACGCCTTTAATCCTAGCACTTGGGAGGCAGAGGCACGCGGATCTCTGAGTCCGAGGCCAGCCTGGTCTACAGAGTGAGTTCCAGGACACCAGAGCTAAGGGAAGACCCTGCTCCAAAAAGAACAAAAAAAAAAAAAAAAAAAAAAAAAGACAAAGATACCCTTGCTAGGCACCACATCCCTATCTCCACCTAACAAATGACCTTGATGTTGATGTAGGAAACAGAATGATCAACAAATAAACAACCTCTTGAGCATCAGCTATAGTAGTTAGTTTTCCTGTTGCTGTGAAAAATACTTGACAAGAATAATGTAAAGAAAGAGGGTTTGTTTTGGCTGCAGTTTGAGGGTGCAGTCCATCCTGGTGGGAAGGCGAAGAAGCTGGAGTAGGAGACATTGTATTCACAGTCAGGAAGAAGAGAAAGGCAAGTGCATGTGTGCAACTGACTTTCCATCCCTAGGATGGTGCTGCCCACATTTACCATCTTCTCATTATTTACCACCACGGAGCTGATGTACAAGGTTGCTGTGAGATTTAAATGGCACTACAGAAGAAAACCAGTTCCTGGAATGAGAAAGACATACTACTTCAACGTTTTCTGAAAAAGAAGCAAGGTTTGGAAGAAGCATGGCTTGCAAGAATAACCACAGATGGAAGCATAAACCTTGTCCATGCAGGAAACATGGACACACAACTCCAAGGTGCTTGGCTAAAAGGTGTGCAGTGATGCCCAACTGCACGGCGCTGGGCGGTGGTCCGGTTACAGCCCACAGTGTCTTACCATCTGTGTGCTTCTACTTTTACCCCATTGACAGCTGAATCAAGATTCAATGCAAGACACACGTAGAGGCTTGTGAATGGCAACTGTTTATTACGTTAATTGCATACAGGCATCTCAATGGAAATGATCTTGCTGGTGTCGCTTTTGAGCTTCAGGTTCTCCACTGGGGCAGAGCACACATTGAACAAGGCTGATGCACAATGGGGGTCATCCATGGGATGTGCGTCCCATGGAATATAGGCCTTATCCACCCAAAGCTCAAATTCCAAACAATTGGCCACTGTGGACCTGACAACTCAATGACTGGAAAAAAAATTCAAGGAAAGCTGTTCACAGTCGTGAGAGCTTATATTATATACAAAAGCTCTTAGCAAAAAGTTCCATGGCCTTATAAAATAAATTAATGATGTAATGATGTTTGGCTCTGTTTAATTACCATCATAATGCACTGTAATTAAACACAGGGGCAGGAGGATAACCGTACCAAGAAGCAGACAATTAAGTTAACTACAACATATGTAAGCTATATTTGTACACCACATAAATAAATCTGAGAGGAAAGATCTACATCTACCATAATTAAATTAAGCCTTTTTCTTGTACTTGTTCATAATAACTGAAACCAGAAGTTGACATCTTTGTTTCTAACATTCAGAAGGTTTCTAAATGTGAACTAAGATCAAAGGGGTTTTTTGAGCAGTCAATTGCAGGCTTATGAGAGAGACTTTATTCTCCTTATTTCTGCATCACCAGTACCTACTACAAGGGTTTCACATACATATGCATGAAATAAATATGCATAAATGAAGAGATTGTACAGGTTTGAGGCCTCTATCTTTGCCTTTTAAAGAAAAATTCCTTCTAGTTCCACTAAGAAAAGAATTCGTTGTGAATTACTGTTGTATTTTAATATTTATTCTCTATAATAATATGGATTCTTGTTCCACAATTACTGTTATAAACTCCAGATTTCATGAATATATCTCTTTTCCCCATTCTTGGTGATAGGGCTGTATATTTTAAAATACTTCAGAGTTTATGTTATTGTTATTGTAATCCATTTCCACGACTGTTAAAAGGTCTATGTTTCCTCTGAATCTGATTATGCTTCTTCTGGGCAAGATATAGTTGATTACAACTTTTTTTCTTTTTTGCTTTTGTGTGGGGCACTCATTTCTCCCATCTGTCTAATTACAGATGAGTGAGGTTTATGTCTGACACTTCACTGTTTCTCTTCCGCTGTTTCTTTTTTTTTTTATTATTTTATTTATTTATTTATGTGTATGAATGTATTGTCTGCATGTAGGTTTGTGCACCCATGTCGTGCAATGCCGCGGAGGTCAGAAGAGGGTGTCGGATTTCCCTGGAACTGGAGTTCTCCTGGAATTGGAGTTACAGACGGTTCTTGGCCGCCATGTGGGTGCTGGGGATCGAACCCGGGTCCTCTGTAAGAGCAGTCCGTGCTCTTAACCGCTAGGCCATCTCTCTTCCACTGTTTCATGTGCCTGTTGCTCCTTCGGCCTACCACCATCGTCTTCTGTGTATGTAGATGTTTTCTACAGTCCATTTTAAATCCATGGCTTCTCTAACTACATTTATTTGAAACTTTTTCTCAGTGATTGCTCTGGAACTACAATTATTGTGTTAATATAGTTTGGATTCTTCCCGACTTAACTGCAGTAGTGTACCAAATCTTTGGTCAGATATCCTGCACACTCTCCATCTCCTTTGGTGTGATCATTACCATACAGATTTTCCCAATGAGCTCAGTTGCAGTTACTGAGGTGATCATTATCCACCACACTGTCACCTTACAAATGCTGTTATATCTAGGTGCCTTCAAATTATTATTTATTGTCATTTTATGGCAGCTGAAGGGCTCTCCAGCCATACTAACAACCTCCTTTTTCTGAGAAGGTCTTGATTTCTTCTTCATTTTGAAAGGCAGTTGGATGTAGCATTCTTGGCTAACAGCCTTTCAGCAGTTACAGTTTGGGGTCCGCTGCCGTCACACGCTGCACTCTCTGTGTTCCTCTCTGTGTTTTTCCATATGTTTATCACTCATAAGTGCTTCATTTTGGAAAAATTTATTCTCATTACTGTTGCCCACTAAATCATTGTTTTTTTTTTATTGTATTAGAATCTATATAGAGAGATAGATACAGAAATAGCCTCCACAGTGCTTAAGATATATTTGTATATGTGAGTAGCAAACACTTTCCTGCTGTGATCATTAACTTTCTTGTTGAACTTGATTGGATTTAGAATCACTTTCCTGGCAGAGCTACAGGTGTGTCTATGGGGTGTATGGCTAAGAAAGGAAGACTGAATATGGGGAGCTTCACCCCAGGAGCTGGGATCTCAGTCTGAATAAACTGGGAAAGTAGAGCTCTGAGTATCAGCACTCCTGCTGTCCAGCTGATGAATGTGGTTGCAGTGACCAGCTTCCTCATACCTCACACATGTGAGCTCTCCTCGCACTCCACACGTGCACCACCCCACTCTCCTCACACTATGAGGAGACTGTCCCTTCACACTATGAGCCACAAAATCCCTTCCTTCCTCAGGCCAGGTATTTAGTCACAATAAAAAAGTAACTAATACACTTAAATTACCATTTTCTTTCAAATATATTTTGTCATCAAGTCAAAATACTAAGTTAAAATTCATCCACTTTAAGCCAGGCATGGTGGTGCACACCTTTGATCCCAGCACTCGGGAGGCAGAGGCAGGTGGATCTTTGTGAGTTCAAGGCCAGCCTGGTCTACAGAGTGAGTTCCAGGACAGCTGGGGCTACAGGGAGACCCTGTCTCGTAAAAAACAAAAAAAATTTCATCCACTTTAAAATTTTTTCACTTTTACATCAAATTATACAATTCATATGGAATTAATCTCAGCATATGTTATAGTGAGGAAACAACCTGATTTTTGTCCTCAAGTATCAAATTTTTCATATAACTTATCTAATAATTAATTTCATCCCTAAATATCTTGTGATACTTCATTTGTCTTGTATTAAACTCCTAAGTATTATTCTTGTGAATTGTGCTGAATAATTCTGGACCATCTCTTCTGAATTCTGATTATATTTCTATTTTGAACCAGCACACCCTCTTGATATATTACTGTTTTATAATATAGAATTGTATGCCTGCCAGCCTTGGCCCCAAGTGCACTCCAATTCCTCTGCCTCAGATCTCTGGACTAGTTTCCCAACCCTAACTAGATAAGTACCCTAGCATCCACTGCTATCCTTCCCCAGGTGATGCCCCGCCCCCATCTTCCTTGGCTAGTGATCAGCCGGACAGACCTGCCCACTTCAGACTCTGGTAAGCAGGTCCTGCCCACCTCATCTCAGCTCCATTCCTCTCACCCACCTCCACCCTGATCCTCTGCTTCAAATCTCTGGACTAGCTTTCCAACCCAAACTAGTTAAACTCCCTAGCATAGACAGCACTGGTCCTGACCTGTCTGAGACAACCCAGCCCTCCTACTAACCTGAACAGCCTACCTACTACCCTTTCTGACCAACCACCCAAACCAGTCTACTACCCTATAAGAACCAAAGCACCACACACTTGCCCAGGCAAGTTTTTCTAAAATTGACCACATTCTGTGATACAATAAATCTCAACAAATACAAAACAATGAAATAATTCCATGCATTGTATCAGACCACAGTGCAATAAACTCGTGATGGTTAATCCTGGGTGTTAACTTGACTGGACTAGGGATGAACAAATATGAGAAAGAGATCTTCAGATTGGACTACCTCAAGCCAGATGTCCCACCCTAAATGTAGGTGTTACCTTCTGCTGGTAGGCAGTGTAAAAGGCCACGGCAGAGAGAGCTGGTCCCTTTTTTTTTTTTTCCTGCGGCTTGCCTTCTCTCTCACTGGTGAGTTTGTCTTGCTGCTTTGGATCCCAGCATGTACTGAGACCCACAGATCTCCTGGAATCCATTGGGCCTTCAGCACCAGATTGGGACTACTGAGACATCCAGCCTTGCAGACTGAGCAGTTCCCTGGATTCTCAGCCTCTCCAGTGTGGCACAGCTATTGTTGGACTCCTTGAACTCTATCCCATGAGCAAATCAATAAATTTGTATATAGCTATATATTCGTTTTATTGATTCTGTTTCTTTTTTGTTGTTGTTGCTCTTTTCTTTTCTTTTTTTTTTTTCCTGGCAGCTTTGCTTTGAAGTTGTTGTTCTTTTTGAGACAGGGTCTCCCTGTAGCCCCAGCTGTCCTGGAACTCACTCTGTAGACCAGGCTGGCCTTGAACTCACAAAGATCCACCTGCCTCTGCCTCCCAAGTGCTAGGATTAAAGGCGTGCGCCACCACGCCCAGCATGATTCTGTTTCTTTAGAGACCCCTGACTAATACAAAACTCATAATCAACAACAGAGAGGCTCTAGTGACAGGAACTCACAGATTAAACAACACACTTCTGAATGATGAATGGGTTAAAGAAGAAATTAAGAAAGAAATAAAAGTATTCCTGGACTAAATGAAAATGATAAAACAAAATCTCTGGGACCTTAAAAAGCAGTCCTAAGAGGGAAGTTTATAGTTCTTACTTAGTGCCCGCATTAAAAAGTCAGAAAGAACACATGTAAATGACTTAACAGTACAACTGAAGACTCTAGAAAGACAAGAATAAACCAACCCCAAACCTAGTAGATGAGAAGAAGTAACAAAAATCAGAGCAGAAATTAATGAAATAGAAACAAAGAAAACAATATAAAGAATCAATGAGTCAAAGAGCTGGTTCTTTTCAAGGATAAACAAGATAGACAGACTCTTAGCCCAGCAACCCAAAAGAAAGAAAGAGCAATTCCAATCAATAAATCAGAGATGAAAGGGGAAACATCATAGCAGACACCACAGCATCCACAACATTGTAAGGCAATACCTTAAAAGCCTATACTCCACTAAATTTGAAAAATCTAAAAGAAATGTATAAATTTCTAAAATCATGGACACTACCAAAGTTAAACCAAGAAGAGCTCAACAGCTTAAACATACCCATAACAAATAAGGAATTTGAAACAATAATGCAAAAATCTCCTGAGTAAAAAAATCTCAGGCCCAGATGGATTCACAACAGAATTATATCAGACATTCAAAGAAGATCTACAAAAAATACCATAAATTATTCAAAAGATAGAAAGATAGGGAAAACTCCCAAAATCATCCTATCAAGCCAGTATCACTCTAATACCAAAACCAGGTAAAAAACAAACCAAAAAAGAAAACTATAGGCCCATATTCTTATTGAACATAGATGCAAAGATACTCAAAAAAAATACTTACAAACTACATACAGACACACATCAAAAAGATAATCCACCATGATCAAGTCAGCTTTTTCACAGAGATGCAGGGGATGGTTCAATATGCATGGGTTAATAACTGCAATAAAACATATAAATGGACTTAAATAACATGGTCATTGCAATAGATGCAGAAGAGACATTTGGCAAAATCCAACATGGATTCATGTTAAAAGTCCTAGAAGGAATTGATGTGGAAGGAACATACCTCAACATAATTCAAGCTGTATACAACAAACCCATAGCCAACATCATTCTAAATGGATAAAAGCTATCAGCATTCCCATTAGAATCAGAACCAGACAAGGATGACCACTATTATCTCCAATCCTTTTCAATATAGTACTTGAAACTCTTTCGAGAGCAATAAGACAAGAAAAGGAAATTAAAGGAGTAGTAATCGGGAAAAGAAGAGGTCAAATTACCTCTATTTGCAGATGATATGATATTATACATGAGGGCCCCAACATTCTACCAGAAAGCTGTTAGAAAGGAGTACTACTTTCAGTAAAGTGGTGGGTTACAAAATCAACTTATAAAAATCAGTAGTCTTTCTATCTACCAATAACAAGCAACCAGAAAACTCATTCAAAAAAAACCTTCCCACTCACAATAATCTTAAAAAAAATACTTTAGGAATTTACCTAACCAAAGACATTGAAGATGTCTACAATGAAAATTTCAAATAGTTAAAGAGATAGAGAAAGACATTAGGAGACATAAAGACCCATACAAAGGAGTATTAACATCCAAAATAAACAAAGAACTCAAAAAAAGAGAAGAAAATACATGACCCAATAAAATGATGGGCTATAGACTTGAACACAAAATTCTCAAAGAAATAAACATAGCTAAGAAACACCTTAAAAAGTGCTCGAAATCCTTAGTAATTAGAGAAATGCAGATAAAAACCACTTTATTTTTTTTCTTTTTTTTTTTATTGTATTTATTTATTTATAACAAATCTAGACCCATGTTCCCGCTCATTCCCCCACCCCGTCAGAGCTTGTGCATTCTGCCAAACATGCTTTCCATCTCTTAGTCTTTCTCAATATTTTCCATGGGGACGTTGACTGTTTTGAGCAGAAGTTCACTGTTTCAGTCAGTTCTTTGATGCAGTATTTTCTGTTGTTGTTGTTGTTTCCAAAATGCATTATGTCCAACTGCTTTGTACAGAAGCTCAGGGGGCCCTACACAAGAAATACTTACAACTGGGTAATTGGCACTAGCATCCACAGATGAGGGATACCATTCGTCGTTTGTTTTTCTGGGACTGTGTTACTTCACTCAGCATGATGTCCTCTAGCTCCAGCCATTTTCCTGCAAAGCTCGTGATGTCGTCTTTCTTTACTGCTGCATAGAACTCCATTGTGTAGATGTACCACATTTTCTCTATCCACTCGTCAGTTGAGGGGCATTTAGGTTGGTTCCAGCTCCTTGCTATTGTGAAGAGAGCTGCAATAAACATGGCCGTGCATGTATCTCTGTGGTGGCGTAAGTCTTGAGGGTACATGCCCAGGAGTGGTATGGCTGGGTCGGGTGGCAAGTTCATTCCAAGTCTTCCAAGGGTTCTCCACACTGCTTTCCATAGTGGCTGTACGAGTTTACATTCCCACCAGCAGTGGATGAGTGTTCCCCTTTCCCCACAACCTCTCCAGCACTTGGTATCATTTGTTTTCTTGATCCTAGCCAGTCTTATTGGAGTAAGATGATATCTTAAAGTGGTTTTCATTTGCATTTCCTTAATGATTAGTGATGTTGAGCAGTTCTTGAGGTGTTTCTCAGACATCTCTAATTCCTCGCTTGTGAAGTCTCTGTTCAGTTCTTTGCTCCATCTATTGAGCGGGTCATTTGTTTTCTTTTTTCTTTGTTTTTTGAGTAGTTTATATATTCTGGAAATCAATGCTTTGTCAGATGTATCTGCAGTGAAGGTTTCCTCCCACTCTGTGGGATTTCTCTTCACTTCCTTGATTGTTTCTTTTGATGTACAGAAGCTTTTGAGTTTGATGAGGTCCCATTTGTCAATTGTCGACCTTAATTCTTGTGCAGCTGCTGTCTGATTTAGGAAGTCTTTTCCTACGCCTATGTCTTGTAGTCTGCTGCCAACTTTTTCTTCTATCACCTTCAGAGTTTGGGGTTTCACGTTGAGGTCTTTAATCCATCTGGAGTTGACTTTTGTACAGGGTGAGAGGTAGGGGTTTAATTTCATTCTTCTACAAGTGGTGATCCAGTTTTGCCAACACCACTTGCTGAAGATGCTGTCTTTTCTCCATTGTGGTTTCTTGGCCCCCTTGTCAAATATGAGATGGCTGAAATTGTATGTGCTCAGATTTGGATCTTCGGTTTTGTTCCATTGGTCAACAGGTCTGTTTTTGTGCCAGTACCAGGCTGTTTTTATGACTATAGCCCTGTAGTATAGTTTAAAATCTGGTATAGAGATCCCTCCTGTGTAGCTCTTTTCACTCAGGATTGATTTGGCTATTCGGGGTCTTTTGTTTCTCCAAATGAATTTAAGAACTTTTGTTTCCAAGCCTGTGAAGAAACTCTTGGGGATTTTGATTGGGATTGCATTAAATCTATACAAGAGTTTTGGTAAAATGGACATTTTTACAATGTTAATTTTCCCAATCCATGAGCATGGGAGGTTTTTCCATCTTCTGAGGTCTTCTTCAATTTCTTTCTTTAAGGGTTTAAAATTTTTGTTGTAGAGGTCTTTGGTGTCTTTGGTTAGGTTTGTTCCTAGGTATCTTATTGTTTTTGAGGCTATTGTGAGTGGGAAGGTCTCTTTGAATTCTTTCTCCAGTTGCTTGTTCTTGGTGTAAAGAAAGGCCATTGATTTTCTAAGGTTAATTTTGTATCCTGCCACTTTGCTGAAGCTGTTAATCGTTTCTAGGAGTTTTCTGGTGGAGTTTTTTGCATCTCTTAAGTAAACAATCATATCATCAGCAAATAGGGATAGTTTGACTTCCTCTTTTCCAATTAGTACTCCTTTAATATCCTTTTCTTGCCTTATTGCTCTAGCAAGTGTTTCAAGCACTATATTGAAGAGGAGTGGTGATAGGGGGCAGCCTTGCCGAGTTCCTACCTTTAAAGGGAATGTTTCCGTCATTTCCCCATTTAGGATGATATTGGCTGTGGGTTTCCTGTATATGGCTTTGATTACATTGAGGAATGATCCCTCCAATCCAATTCCTTCTAGGACTTTAAGCATGAAGGGATGCTGGATTTTGTCAAAGGCTTTTTCAGCATCAATTGAGATGATGGTGTGGTTTTTGTCTTTGATTCCGTTTATGTGTTTGATGATGTTTATTGATTTTCGTATGTTGAACCATCCCTGCATCTCTGGTATGAATCCAACTTGGTCATGATGGATGATCTTCTTGATGTGGGTCTGTATGCGATTTGCCAGTATTCTGTTTAGAATTTTGGCATCTGTGTTCATGAGGGAGATGGGTCTATAATTCTCCTTTTTAGTTGGATCTTTGCCTGGTTTTGGTAATAGAGTGATGTTGGCTTCATAGAAGGAATTTGGGAGAATTCCCTCTGATTGTATACTTCTAAACAGTTTCAGAAATAATGGTTGTAGGTCTTTTTGAAATGTTTTATAGAATTCTGCTGTGAAACCGTCTGGGCCTGGGCTTTTTTTAGTTGGGAGGCTTCTTACTACATCCTCTATTTCTTCATATGTTATGGGTCTGTTTAAGCTGCTGGTCTCCTCTTGGCCAAGCTTTGGTGATTCCCAAGATTTCAGATATTCATCCATTTCTTCTAGATTTTCAAACTTGGTAGAATATAGGTTCTTGTAATATTCCCATATAATTTTCTTGATCTTTTCCTTGTCCGTTGTGATATTTCCCTTTTCATCACAGATTGTATTGATTTGGAGTTGTTCCTTCTTTCTTTTTGTTAACTGGGCTAGAGGTCTGTCTATCTTGTTTATTCTTTCAAAGAACCAACTTTTGGCTTCATTGATTTTTTGTATTGTTTTCTTTGTTTCTATTTCATTGATTTCTGCTCTGATTTTTGTTATTTCTTCCTGTCTGTTGCGTTTAGGGTTCATCTGTTGTTGCCTCTCAAGTGCTTTTAGCTGTAGTGTTAGATCATTCACTTGTGCTCTTTCTGTTTTTCTAATGTAGGCACCCAGGGCTATAAATTTCCCTCTTAGGACTGCTTTTAAGGTATCCCATAAGTTTTGTTGTGTTGTATTGTCATTGTCATTCAGTTCCAGGAATGTTTTTATTTCTTTCTTTATCTCTTCCTTGACCCATTCATTATTCAAGAGTGTGTTGTTTAGTCTCCATGTGTTCTTGTAGGCAGGAGGGCTTGTCCTGGTGTTGATGTTGAGCTTCATTGCACTGTGGTCTGACAGGATGCATGAAATTATTTCAATCTTTTTGTATTTGTAGAGGTTTCTTCTGTGTCCCAGGATGTGGTCGATTTTGGAGAATGTTCCGTGGGGTGCTGAGTAGAAAGTGTATTCTCTGGTATTAGGATGGAATGTTCGGTAGAGGTCTATGAGGTCCATTTGGTGTATCATATCGTTCAGTTCAGATGTCTCTCTGTTTATTTTTTGTCCTGTTGACCTATCCAAAGGACTCAGTGGGGTATTGAAATCTCCCACTATGAGTGTGCTGGGGTTAGTCTGTGACTTGTGGTCCTGGAGAATTGTCTTTATAAAGTTTGGTGCACCAGAATTTGGGGCATATATATTCATAATTGTGAAATCTTCTTGGTGGATTGTTCCTTTGATGAAAATGTAATGGCCTTCTTTGTCTCTTCTGATTTCTTTTACTTTGAAGTCTATTTTATCCGATATTAAAATAGCAACACCTGCTTTCTTTTTGGTACCATTTGCTTGGAATATTTTTTTCCATCCCTTCACTTTAAGGTGGTGCCTGTCCTTGAAGGTAAGATGTGTTTCTTGCAGACAGCATATCGATGGATTCTGTTTCCTAATCCAGTCTCCCAGTCTATGTCTTTTGATTGGGGAATTTAGTCCATTAATATTTAAGGTTATGACTGATAGGTTTGTGTTGCTTCCTTTTGCCTTATTATCCATCTGCGGTTTTGATTTAGGTTTCTACTTCTGCAGTTATGCTTTTATTGATTTCTCCTTCTAGTTGCCTGGGGTTGGTTTCTCCTTTCTTCTGTTCTTTGGATTGCTTCAAGTATTCTCTGAAGGGTTGGTTTTCCGGACATGTATTCTTTCAAGTTGTTTATGTCATGGAAGATTTTCCTCTCTCCTTCCACTATGATTGACATTTTTGCTGGGTATAGTAACCTGGGCTGGCATCCATTGTCCCTCAACACTGGGAAAAAAAAAAACCACTTTAACATTTTATCCTACCCCAGTCAGACTGGCTAAGGTCAAAAGAACAAAGACACCAAATGCTGGCGAGGATGTGGATAAAGGAGAATGCTCATTCACTGCTGGTGGGAAATGCAAAACTTGTGCAATCACTATGGAAAGCAGTGTGGAGGACTCTTGAAAAACTAAAAATGAACCTATCATATGATGATCAGGTTATACTACTCCTTGGCATATGCCCAAAGTACTCATCCTACTGTAGAGATACCTGTACATCCATGTTTGTTGCCGCTCTCTTCACAACCTAAGAATTGGAAACAAGCTAAATGTCTGTCAACTGATAAATGGATAATGAAAATGTGGTATATCTACACAATCAAGTCTACCCAGCAGTAAGAAAAGATGAAATTTGCAGGTAAATGGATGGAACTAGAGTGTTATACTAAGTGAAGTAGCACAAAGGCAGAAAAGCAAGCAACATATGTTCTCCCTCATTTGCAGATTGTAGCACCAATCCCTTATATGTGAGTATATATCCTGATGTAGCACCAGAAGCCAGGAAAATGGAAAGTATACATGGAGGTCAAGGAAAAGAAAGAACCCAAAAGAGGGGGATAGTAGGGAACAGGTGTTACTAGGGGGAGGTGGGAAAAGCAGGAGTGTTTGGCTGGGAGGGGAGAAGGGAGGGACCTGCAGGGGCCATGGTATTGGAAGGAGAGAACTCAGGAGAAGAGAGATGGTGGGAGGCTGGTGTTATGGGGAGAGGGTGGGGATAATGGGGGCACTGGGATGGGGAGAGAGGAAGTAGTTCAGATGAGAGGAAAGAGTAGAGATGAATGGAGATGAATGGATCTTGGGAGGGTAGAGAAGCCAGAGGGAAGTGTGATGCCCCTGAAATCCCCTGAGAAACGCACATACAATGTCTGACCATTAGTGCATATGTATAGTTGGGTGCTATGTGGAAAGGAACACAGCGCCAGACAGAAGAGACCTCTCTTTGTGTGGTTGGTGAGAGCAGTCCAAGAGACTCTCAAAATAACATGAGCTGTTGCCAGAGCTCTTGGTTATCTCTGAGATCTAGAAGATAAGACCCTCCTGCTAAAGACAGACAAACTTGAGATACAGGAGTTGGAACAATGCAGGAGGACCTGGCCTAGAAGCCTTCTACCTGGTTTAACTCTTAAAATGCTAGATGATAATATACAAACTGCTAAGGGAGAAGATCAATCAATAATCCAAATCAGCCCTAAAGACTAAAGACTAATAACCGCACAGCAAACTATTTCCAGTGGTGTAGTAGTAGCACTGGTGATTTGGGGAGTAATCAACAGCAATGTAATTAGAATTAAAGCCCTCTCAATGGGAGTGAACTCATGGGTGGCACTGTAAACTCAGCTAAATACACAAAGCTGGAGAGGACACAGAGCTTCGAGAAAACCCTATCTCTATCATATCTCAAGACAAATGACATTTATTACCATATTCTAAATATGGATCCTTAGATTCACAGAGAAGTATACAGTACAGCACTCATCAAAGAAGCTTCTTTTTTGCAACAGATGGAGGTTACTACAGAATCCCACAACTGGCCAGACACAGAGAATATATGTCTGAGAGATGCCTAGGCCTAGGTGACACATCTACAGTTGAACCTCTACACCTAAGGCTCATAGAACATAGATGAATGAGGGGTAGAGAAAACACTAATACATCCTTCAGCTCTCACCAGTGAAGCTTCCTTATACAACAGAGTGTGATGCTCACTGAAGTCCACAACTGGCCAAGTCATAAAGAATAAGAGTGTGTGTCCCTGAACAGGACTCCTATGCTGAACCTCACTTGGTATTTCATACCATATTTTATTATCTGCTTAATAATGCTGAGAATATTTTAATACGTACTTATTAATGCTGAGCTAACGAGTATCATAGAGAGCTCATGTTAGATGAGACACAGCCTATGGAGGACACCCTTTCTATTTTCCTTAAATACTTCATTTCTTTCCATTTTTAGAAATGTAGCCTGTTATAAGGAGAGTTTCCTAAGTTCTGAACTTTCCAAGCCTCCTCCTCAGCTGAGTTTGGAAACCTTCCTCTCTGCTTCTTCTTCGTACTCCCATATTGCCCCTGTTAATATCTGGTATAATCTGTACTTCATTCTTTATTTGGGTTTTTCCTTTTATACCATGGGGCTGGGCAAATCCAGGCAAAGACATAACTCTTATGTATAATATGGATAATTTCTGGTCATGCCAGAAGTTCAATAAAATTTCCTTGACTAAATGATAGCATCAAATAAACTTTCCTGTCACATGCATAATGGAGAGAAAGAAAGAATTGTTGTCATTTATCTTGTACTTATTACAAATTTTTAAGATGATAATATATAATAATACTTTTTTTTTTGGTCTTTTCGAGACAGGGTCTCCCTGTAGCCCCAGCTGTCCTGGAACTCAGTCTGTAGACCAGGCTGGCCTTGAACTCACAAAGATCCACCTGCCTCTGCCTCCCAAGTGCTAGGATTAAAGGCGTGCGCCACCACGCCCAGCCTATAATAATACTTTTATTATTTATTTATTTATTTATTTGGTTTTTTTGAGACAGAGTCTCCCTATTGTACCCCCAGCTGGCCTGGAACTCATTATGTAGACCAGGCTGCCCTTGAACTCACAGAGATCTGCCTGCCTCTGCCTCCTGAGTGCTATGATTAAAGGTGTGAGCCACCATGCCCCAAAACAATAATTTATTTATTTATTATTTTTTATGTGTATGAGTGTACTGTCTGCATGTAGGTTGGTGCACCCGTGTCATGCAATGCCGTGGAGGTCAGAAGAGGGTATCAAATTCCCCTGGAACTGGAGTTAAAGACAGTTCTTAGCCCACATGTGGGTGCTGGGAATCGAACCTGGGTCCTCTGCAAGAGCAGTCGGTGCTCTTAACTGCTGAGCCATCTCTCCAGCCCCAACAATAATACTTTTTAAAGACAATCAGTAGACTGCAACTGAATAATGTCCTCCTTACTTTGAATTTCCTTATTCAGCTCTCATAAAAAGTTTGACTATGGGGACTGGAGAGATGGGTGGCTCAGGGGTGAAGAGCACTGGCTGCTCTTGCAGAGGACCTGGGTTCTGTTCCCAGTACCCACATGGTGGCTGACAACCTTCTGTAACTCCAGTTCTGGGGGAATTTGACAGCCTCTTCTGACTTCTGTGGCCATTGCATGACATGGGTACAACTTATACACATGCAGGCATACACTCATACATATAAAATAAAAATAAAAAATAATTGTTTTAAAGTTTGATTATCATCCTTTGGTATCACAAAGGTCAGGTTTGTTTGGAGCTCTTAGGCACTAATGCTTAAAATGCCCCATCAGTATTCCTCTATTACCAGCTCTATTTGCTTTTTAAATTGAACCTATTTCTATCAGCCAGTCTGTGGGATGCATTTTAATCATGGGAAGGCTTGAAGGTCTCCATACCTTGGAGAAATGAGTTTCTACTCCATGCAACTGGCTTCCTTTGGCAAAGGGAAGTTTAATCCTTTGATATTGGTTCACATCCCCACAGGCCCAGGATTCTGAGTTTCAATTACAGAGTTGTCAGGAAGCTGATTTGCAATGAAACAGCCAAATGATGAAGTGCACTGAGCACCTTGGAATCAGGTGTGTTTTGTACTGACTGATCGACATCTCAGCATCAGAACCATATCATTCATAAGAACTAATGTTTTGATCTGAAGGGAATACACACACACACACATTTGTGTGTGGATATGTGATTGTGTGTTCATCTATGTACAGGTGCATGCTGTGTGTGTATGTGTATGTGTATGTGTGTGTGTCTGTAGAGGGAAGAATCACTTTGAGTGCAATTCTTCAGATGTCATCCATCTTTCTTTGAACAAGTTTCCTCACTGGCCTGAAACTCATCAGGTAGGCCAGGCTGGCTGGCCAGTGAACCCCAATGCTCTGCCTGTCTCTCCCCAGCACTGAGATCACAAGTACACACTACCACAGACACCTACACTAAGGAAGGCTCACATGATAGCAGATCAGAAATAAACAAGAATGGGTGCCCACAGCCAGGAAAAAGGTTAAGATGGCTGTGGGGTAAAATACACCTTCTTTGAAATGGACTTATCATTGGACAAGCTTCTAACTACAAAGATGGAACCTGGTTTACTTAGAGGGAGAGGCCAAGGGCAAAGCCCAGCCCACAGCCAGATTCCCGAGATGCTTGCATTCCTTCAGTACTTGCTGAGGAACAAAATACTGGGAAGCTGCTTCCACCAGGTTAGGTCCAGGGACATTTAAAAAGCCCACTGCACGAGGCTTGGGGTTGATCACCATTTTGCTATCATAGGCAGAAGACACAGAATCCATGCGGGGGCTCTGGATGGCCATGTAAGGAAAAGAGAGCCTCTGCTAGGCATGTAAGAAATATATATATATATATATATATATATATATATTATATATATATATTGCGCGTACACACACACACACACACACAAACACACACACATATTGTCTTCATTCACTTTGTAGGCAAGCCTAATATACTCTCTAGTCTTCTCTGAAACTAAGATTGGAAAGTCTGCTCCTTGCTTTGCCTGGTAACCAAAGAACTGGTGGCAGAGGCAGGGCGAGACACTACATGTGTGACTACCCAGAGGAAGAAGTCTCTGGGACAATGGCTGTAAAAGCTTAGCTGTAAACTTCATAAACAGAAGAAAATCGTCTAAAGATTAGAACTTACTATTGTGGCATGGCACCAATGAAACTTTCATTAATCTAGTCTAAGATGTTTCATGTATGATACTGACAGACGCTTCTTAGCTATTTGTTAATTTAACGGGTTCATCTCCAAGGGATTGTCTGCAACGGCCATGAAGTCCTTTTATCTCCTGGACCCTCAGAAATGTAGCTGTTCATTGTGCTGTTACTGAGAGTCAGATATGACATAATATGATTTGAGACTTGGTCTTTCTTCCTCAGAAGGAAATAGTTCAGGGAAGAAATGAGCCTCCAGCACATACTACCCGAAGTGGGGTGGGACAGGGTTGGAGGAGCTGATGCAATAGAGAGGTGAAAGAAGACATACTATAAATATTTAATTGTGTTAGTGAATAATGAATGCTTGTTTCTAGTGACACTGAATCACAAACTTCTCCAGATCACTGGCTGTGCCAATGTGCTTGAGGCAATCACAACTTTACCTCCAGGCAAGGTGCTTTTTATTGGACACAGAGTAATCTCTTCTCAGCTCCATGACTTCTTCCAGGTAAGTCAATTGAAAGAGGAGCAAACCCCACTTACAGAAGTCTCCTTTTGTAAAGTGAGCAATGGTGTGTGAAGCCTCTTGTTCGGACACAGTCACCCTGAAAGCAAAGTCTGTAGGAACCAAGCACTCCTTAACACTTCAGTAGATTATCTCACCAATGTCTTTTTAATTTAGAGAAACTGGAAAAAGAAAACTTGAGGATTTGTATGACCTGAGCTGATTGATTCACCAAACAACTAGCTGTGAACTACCAGTAGCAGCAGGTGTGTGCCCACTGTGACTGGATAGAAATGAAGGCCGAGGTAGGAGTGGTGGAGCACAACTTTAATCCCAGCACTTGGGAGGCAGAGGCAGGATGATTTCTATGAGCCTGAGGCCAGCCTGGTCTACATAATGAGTTCCAGGCTAGCTGGGTCTACACAGTGAGACTCTGTCACAAAAATAAAAAAGATAGAAAATGGATGCCTGTAACACACATCCTCACTCTTCCAAAACTCTGTTCCTCTGTCCCAGCAACAGCCCCACCTCTCTACTTGATCAATTGCTATGCAATTTTCTGTGACTTAGCAAAAATATCACCCTTTCAAAGCAGGTTTTTTTTCTGGCTCCTGGGATTCAGACACTTTCACAGAATACCTTAATTTATATTTTGGTACATCACATATCCAACAGTTCACTGTCTAGTTTTCTTTTGCTATCATTTGCCCACTGAGTTATAAGCACAACATGACAGTACCACAGCTGTCTTACCTATAGTTCTTTGCCAGCCCCTAATATTCTGTAAGTACTACTGTGGCCTGACTACCTGATACAGTGCATGCATGTGCAGCAAGCTTGTAGGTGGGCCATCACTGTATTGAGCTCTTTCTGGTAATTAAGCCTAAAAATGTTGTGGACAGGGATGAAAGGGAGCCAGAGAAGAAATCTTCCTGATTGCACAGTTTGACTAAATGCCATTCTCTCATTTTATGTAGTCCTCACTTGTTGCTTCCTCTGTCTCTGTGAGCTGACAGTCAATACCTATCATGCCTTTGACTGGTTGTGCACTGAGGTGCATGCAGAGATACATCAGGGGAAAGCAGGAATTTGGGATGATCATGATTGGATCAAAGAAATGAGATCCCAGAGAAATTCCAAGAGAAGGAACAACTAATTTATTGGCAGGAGTCGGGAGTCTTATATACTAACATCGGGTTTTTGAGGTGAGAATTGGCGGGAGGGGAGGTGCAAGGAATTTCAGTGTTTACATGAGCCAACATAGTTCCATCAGTTTCTTGGAACAAGATGTGCTGCTAGATAGTGCAAGAATGTAAAGTTTTTTGCCTAGAGCTTCAAAGCAGAGCTGTAGATCTTGATCTATCACTTTGGCAAGTGGGAGGGGGGTGTTGTCCTATGGCCCTGGCCTTCACAGGTGACAGGGGTAAAAAAAAGGCCAGCCCCTGAGCCGGGTGTGGTAGCACACCTCTTTAATCCCAGCACTCGGGAGGCAGAGGCAGGCAGATCTTTGTGAGTTCAAGGCCAGCCTGGTCTACATAGTGAGTTCCAGGACAGGAAGACCCTGTCTCAAAAAGACCCCCCCAAAAAAGGCCAGACCCCCCTCTCATGCTCTATCAAATGAAGTATCAATCCGACAAAACCCTAGGTTGCAACTATAGATATTTGATTCAAAACAGAGGGTAAAATTAGTAGCTACTACAGTCAATCTCAATTCTAAGCTCTGGGATGGGGTGGGGGTTGGGGGGGGAGGGAAGGGAAATAATCCGGAACTGAATTGGAAAAAAAATGTATGAAATGCCACAAAGCATCAAAAAAAACTAATTGTAAAAAAAAATAAAGACAGAAAAAAAATAAATAAATGGGACTGTTAATATTCTCTCTCCCAGAGAGTTACAGTCCTGACCAAATTAGTTGATACAAGTTAGCACCTTGAACTTGTCTGCCATATGGCAAGCATTTTACAAAGGTTTTACCCAATTTTGTTATTTCTAATAGCACTCCCAATTTGGCTAGAGCATCAGAGGGAGTTCTGTTTTTTTTTTTTTTTTTTTACCCACTGTCACCGATGAAGCCAGGGCCATAGGAACAACCGCACCCCCCCCCCTGCCACTTGCCAAAGTGATGATCAGTATCTACAGCTCTGCTTTGAAGCTCTATGGCGAAAAAACTTTACAATTCTTGCACTATCTAGCGCACATCTTGTTCGGCAAGAAACTGATGGACTATGTTGGCCATGTAAACACTGAAATTCCATTGACCACCTCCCCTGCCCGCCATTCTCACCTCAAAAACCGATGTTAGTATATAAGACTCCCGACTCCTGCCAATAAATTAGTTGTTCCTTCTTTGGAATTTCTCTGGGATCTCATTTCTTTGATCCAATCATGATCATCCCAAATTCCTGCTTTCCCCTGATGTATCTCTGCATGCACCTCAGTGCACAACCAGTCAAAGGCATGATAGGTATTGACTGTCAGCTCACAGAGACAGAGGAAGCAACAAGTGAGGACTACATAAAATGAGAGAATGGCATTTAGTCAAACTGTGCAATCAGGAAGATTTCTTCTCTGGCTCCCTTTCATCCCTGTCCACAACATTTTTAGGCTTAATTACCAGAAAGAGCTCAATACAGTGATGGCCCACCTACAAGCTTGCTGCACATGCATGCACTGTATCAGGTAGTCAGGCCACAGTAGTACTTACAGAATATTAGGGGCTGGCAAAGAACTATAGGTAAGACAGCTGTGGTAACTGTCATGTTGTGCTTATAACTCAGTGGGAAATGATAGCAAAAGAAAACTAGACAGTGAACTGTTGGATATGTGATGTACGCAAAATATAAATTAAGGTATTTGTGAAAATGGCTGGAATCCCAGAGCCAGAAAAAAAACCTGCTTTGAACGGGTGATATTTTTGCTAAGTCACAAAAAATTGCCTAGCAATTGATCAAGTAGAGAGGTGGCGGCTGTTGCTGGGACAGAGGAACAGAGTTTTGGATAGAGTGCAGGATGTGTGTTACAGGCATCCATTCTTCTATCTTTTTTATTTTTGTGACGAGCTCACTGTGTGTAAGAACCATTCTAGCCTGGAACCATATGTAGACCACGACTGGCTGCCTCAGGCTCATAAAATACATCCTGCCTCTCCTCCCAAGGGCTGGGATTAAAGTTGTGGCAGTCCCCACATCCTACCTCGGCCTTTTCATTTCTATCCGTCAACAGTTGGGCACACACTCTGCGCGTACTGGTACGTTCACACAGCTAGTTGTTTGGTGAATCATCAGCTCAGGTCATACAAATCGCTCAAGTTTTTCCTTTTTGCCAGTTCTCTAAATTAAAAAGACATTGGTGAGATAATCTACTGAATGGGGGGTTTGTTAAGGAGTGCTTGGTTCCTACAGACTTTGCTTTCAGGGTGACTTCTCCTTTTTTGTGTCCGAACAAGAGGCTTCACACACCATTGCTCACTTTACAAAAGGAGACTTCTGTAAGTGGGGTTTGCTCCTCTTTCAATTGACTTACCTGGAAGAAGTCATGGAGCTGAGAAGAGATTACTCTGTGTCCAATAAAAAGCACCTTGCCTGGAGGTAAAGTTGTGATTGCCTCAAGCACATTGGCACAGCCAGTGATCTGGAGTGAAGTTGTGGGGGGGGGGGGTTTTTTTGGATTCAGTGTCACTAGAAACAAGCATTCATTATTCACTAACACAATTAAATATTTATAGTATGTCTTCTTTCACCTCTCTATTGCATCAGCTCCTCCAACCCTGTCCCACCCCACTTCGGGTAGTATGTGCTGGAGGCTCATTTCTTCCCTGAACTATTTCCTTCTGAGGAAGAAAGACCAAGTCTCAAATCATATTATGTCATATCTGACTCTCAGTAACAGCACAATGAACAGCTACATTTCTGAGGGTCCAGGAGATAAAAGGACTTCATGGCCGTTGCAGACAATCCCTTGGAGATGAACCCGTTAAATTAACAAATAGCTAAGAAGCGTCTGTCAGTATCATACATGAAACATCTTAGACTAGATTAATGAAAGTTTCATTGGTGCCATGCCACAATAGTAAGTTCTAATCTTTAGACGATTTTCTTCTGTTTATGAAGTTTACAGCTAAGCTTTTACAGCCATTGTCCCAGAGACTTCTTCCTCTGGGTAGTCACACATGTAGTGTCTCGCCCCTGCCTCTGCCAACCATGTTCTTTGGTTACCAGGCATAAGGCAAGAGCAGACCTTTCCAAATCTTAGTTTCAGATTTCGAAGACTAGAGAGCGTTATATTGGCCCTCTTGGCTGACAAAGTGATATGAAGACAAGATTGTGGTGATTTGTGTGTGTGTGTGTGTGTGTGTACGCGCATCATATATATATTCTAATCATATCATGTATATATAATATATATCTATTCTGACATGCCTAGCAGAGGCTCTCTTTCCTTACATGGCCATCCAGAGCCCCCGCATGGATTCTGTGTCTTCTGCCTATGATAGCAAAATGGTGATCAACCCCAAGCCTCGTGCAGTGGGCTTTTTAAATGTCCCTGGACCTAACCTGGTGGAAGCAGCTTCCCAGTATTTTGTTCCTCAGCAAGTACTGAAGGAATGCAAGCATCTCGGGAATCTGGCTGTGGGCTGGGCTTTGCCCTTGGCCTCTCCCTCCTTAAGTAAACAGGTTCCAATCTTGTAGCTTAGAGCTTTTCCAGATAAGTCCATTTCAAAGAAGGTAGTATTTTCCCACACAGCCCACTTAACCTTTTTCCTTGCGCTGTGGGCAGCCCATTCTTGTTTATTTTGATCTGCTATCATGTTGAGCCTTCCTTAGTGTAGGTCGTTCTGTGGTAGTGTGTACTTGTGATCTCAGTGCTGTGGAGGGAGACAGCAGAGCATATTGGGGTTCACTGGCCAAGCCAGCCTGGCTACCTCGTGAGTTTCAGCCAATGAGGAAACTTGTTCAAAGAAAGATGGATGACATCATGAAGAATTGCACTCCAAGTGATGCTTCCCTCTACAGACACACCACCATAGCACATACACATACGCATACACGCAGAAGCACCTGTACATAGATGCAAACAATCATCCATATCCACACACAATGTGTGTGTGTGTTGTATTCCTTCAGCATAAAACATTAGTTCTTATGAATGATATGGTTCTGATGCTGAGATGTCGATCAGTCAGTACAAAACACACCTGATTCCAAGGTGCTCAGTGCACTTCATCATTTGGCTGTTTCATTGCAAATCAGCTTCCTGACAACTCTGTAATTGAAACTCAGAATCCTGGGCCTGTGGGGATGTGAACCAATATCAAAGGATTAAACTTCCCTTTGCCAAAGGAAGCCAGTTGCATGGAGTAGAAACTCATTTCTCCAAGGTATGGAGACCTTCAAGCCTTCCCATGATTAAAATGCATCCCACAGACTGGCTGATAGAAATAGGTTCAATTTAAAAAGCAAATAGAGCTGGTAATAGAGGAATACTGATGGGGCATTTTAAGCATTAGTGCCTAAGAGCTCCCAAACAAACCTGACCTTTGTTATACCAAAGGATTGATAATCCAAACTTAAAAACAATTATTTTTTATTTTTTTTATATGTATGAGTGTTATGCCTGCTATGTGATAAGTTGACCCATGGTCATGGCAATGCAGCGCAAGAAGTCGAAGAGGCTGTCAAATTCCCCTGAGAACGAGTTGGAGTTACAGAAGGTTGTCAGCCACCATGGTGGGTTACTGGGAACAGAACCAGGTCCTCTGGAAGGAGCAGCCAGTGGCTCTCACCCTGGAACCACCATCTCTCCAGTCCCATAGTCAAACATTTTTTTATGAGAGCCTGAATAAGGAAATTCAAAGTAAGAGGACATTATTGCAGTTGCAGTCTAACTGATGTGTCTTTAAAAAGTATTATTGTGTGGGCTGGAGAGCAGGGTCTCAGGCATTAAGGCACCGACTGCTCTTGCAGGAGGACCAGGTTCTGATTCCCAGCACCCCACATGTCGGCCAAGAGCCATCTGAAAATCCAATTCCAAGAGAACTCCAACTCCAGGGGAACCAGCACCCACTACTGACCTCTGAGGCCATTGCATGACACGGGTGCACCAACCTACATGCAGACCCGTAACACTCATACACATAAAAAATAATAAATAACAATAAATTATTGTTTTGGCTCTGGCCTGGTGTCTCACACCTTTAATCACAGTACCCAGGAGGCAGAGACGGCAGGCAGATCTATTGTTGGTTCAAGGGCAGCCTGGTTCATATTTAGGTTCCAGCCAGCTGGGGTACAATAGGGAGACTCTTCCTCAAAAACACCAAATAAAATAAATAAATTAAATATAAAAGTATTATTATAGGCTGGGCGTTGTGGGCACGCCTTTACTCCTAGCATTTGGGAGGCAGAGCAGGCTGGATCTTTGTGAGTCACGGCCAGCCTGGTTAACAGACTTGAGTTCCAGGACAGATGGGGCTACAGGGAGACCCTTGTCTCGAAAAGACCAAATAAAAAAAAAGTATTACTTATATATTTATCATCTTTAAAAAGTTTTATAAGTACAAGATAAACTGACACATATTCTTCTTTCTCCCATTATGCATGTGTGACAGGAAAAGTTTATTTGATGCTATCATTTAGTCAAGGAAATTTTATTGAACTTCTGGCATGACCAGAAATTATCCCATATTATACATAAGAGTTATGTCTTTGCCTGGATTTGCCCAGCCCCATGGTATAAAAGGAAAAACCCAAATAAAGAATGATAGTACAGACTTTATAACAATAGTACACAGGGTTGCAATATGGGAGTACGAACATGATATAGACAGAGAGGAAGGTTTCCAAAACTCAGCTGCGGGAGGAGGCTGGAAAGTTCAGAACTTTAGGACAACTCTCCTATAACAGGGCTACATTCTAAAAAAAGGAAAGAAACTGATAGTATTTTAACGAGAAATAGAAAGGGTGTCCTCCCTAGGCTGTGTCTCATCTAACATGAGCTCTCTATGATACTCGTTAGCTCAGCATTAATAAGTACGTATTAAAATATTCTCAGCATTATTAAGCAGATAATAAAATATGGTATGAAATACCAAGTGAGGTTCAGCATAGGAGTCCTGTTCAGGGACACACATCTTATTCTTTTATGACTTGGCCATGTTGTGGACCTTCAGTGAGCATCCACTCTGTTGTTCTATCGGATTAGCTTCCCTCGGTGCGAGCTGATACGGTGTATTACGTGTTTTCTCTACCCCTAACTTCATCCTGTTTCTATGAGCCTTCGGGTGTTAGATGTTCCAAACTGTAGCATGTAGTCCACATTAGGCCTAGGGCATTCTCTCCGGACATATATTTCTCTGTGTCTGGCAGTTGTGTGATTCTGTAGTACACCTCCATCTGTTGTTAAAAAAGAAGCTTCTTTGATGGAGTGCCTTGTTACTGTATACTTGTCTGTGAATATTAGGATCCATATTTAGAATATGGTAATAAATTACATTGGTCCTTGAGATATGATAGATGATAGGGTTTCTCGACCGCTCGTGTATCTCCAGCTATGTGTATTTTGCTGTGTTTACGGTGCAACCCATGAGTTCACTCCATTGAGAGGGCTTTAATTCTAATTACATTGCTCTTGATTACCCCCCAATCACCAGTGCTACTACTACACCACTGGAAATAGTTTGCTGTGCGGTTATTAGTCTTTAGTCTTTAGGGCTGATTTGGATTATTGATTGATCTTCTCCATTAGCCAGTTTGTTATATTATCATCTAGTCATCTTTAAGACGTTTAAACCACGGTGAAGGCTTCTAGGCCAGGTTCCTCCTGCATGTTACAACTCCTGTCTCTCAGTTTGTTTGTCTTTAGCTAGGAGGGTCTTATCTTCTCGATCTCAGAGATAACCAAGACGCTGTGGCAATAGCTGATGTTATTTGGAGTCTCTTGGACTGCTCTCACCAACCACACAAAGAGAGGTCTCTTCTGTTTGGCGGCTGTGTTCCTTTCCACATAGCACCCAACTATACATATGCACTAATGGTCAGACATTGTATGTGCGTTTCTCAGGGGATTTCAGGGGCATCACACTTCCCTCTGGCTTCTCTACCCTCCCAAGATCCATTCATCTCCATTCATCTCTACTCTTTCCTCTCATCTGAACTACTTCCTCTCTCCCCCCTCCCAGTGCACCCACATTATCCCCACCCTCTCCCCATAACACCAGCCTCCCACCATCTCTCTTCTCCTGAGTTCTCTCCTTCCAATACCATGGCCCCTGCAGGTCCCTTCCCTTTCCCTCCCTCCCAAAACACTCCTGCCTTTTTCCCACCCTTTCCTCCTTGGTAACACCTGTTCCCTACTATCCCCCTCTTTTGTGGTTCTTTCTTTTCCTTGACCTCCATGTGGTCTACTTTCCATTTCCTGGCTTTCTGGTGGCTACATCAGGATATATGCTCCCATATAAGGGATTGGTGCTACAATTGCCAAATGAGGGGGAGGAAACCTTGATGTTGCTTGATTTCTGCCGTGGTGCGACCTTTCAGTAGGTATAACATCTAGTTCCCTCCATTACCTGCATAATTCATATTTTCTTACTGCTGGTGTAGACTTGATGGTGTAGATATCACCCACATTTTCATTATCCATTTAACAGCTGACATCTGTCCAATTTAACATGAGCATCCATGCTGATTCCATTATCTAGTTATTGTGAACAGAACAGCAACAAACATGGATGTACAGGTATCTCTACAGTAGGATGATTACTTTGGGCATAGCCAGGAGTTCAGTATAACCTGATCATTCATTATGATCTGTTCATTTTTAGTTTTCAGCGTCCTTCCACACTGCTTCCATTAGTGATTGCACAAGTTTTGATTTCCACCAGCAGTGAATATGCACCTCCCTTTCCCCACAGCCTCACCAAAATTTGGTGTCTTCTTTTTCTATATCTATATCAAATAATCAAGTGTTATTCTGATGGACTTTCCTTTATATATGACTTTTTTTTTTTTTCCAGTGTTGAGGGACAATGGATGCAGCCCAGGTTACTTACCCAGGCAAAAAAATTGTCACTCTAGTTAAGTGGAGGAGAGAGAGAAATCTTCCCTGACATAAACCAACTTGAAAGAATACATGTCCGGAAATACCAACCCTCAGAGGAATACTTGATAGATCCAAAGAACCAGTAAGAAAGGAGAAGAAACCCAACACCAGGCAACTAGATAAGAGAGAAATTAATACAAGCATAAATGCAGAAGTAGAAATCTAAAACCAAAATCCGCCAGGATGGATAATAAGGCAAAAGGAAGTAAAACAAACCTATCAGTCATACCTTTAAATACTAATGGACTAAAACCACCAATCAAAAGACAGTAGATGGGAGGGACCGGATTATGAAACAGAATCCATCGATATTCCGTCTGCAAGAAACACATCTTACCTTCAAGACAGGCACCACCTTACAGTGAAGGGATGGAAAAAAATTATTCAAGCAAATGGTACAAAAGAACGCATGTGTTTGTGTATTTTAATTATCGGATAAAATAGCGACTTCAAAATAGTATAATAGAATCAGAAGAGAGAGACAAAGAAGGCCATTACATTTTTCATCAAAGGAACAATTCTCCAAGAACATTTCACAATTTGTATATTATATGACCAAATGTCTGGCTTGACACAAACTTTATAAAGACATTCTCCAGGACCACAAATGTCCAGACTAAACCCAGCACACTCATAGTGGGAGATTGCAATACCCCACTGCGTACGTTGTATAGGGCAACAGGACAAAAAATAAATACAGAGAGACAATTGCAGTCTGACACGAGAGGTATGATACACTAAATTGACCTCATAGACCTCTATCGACCATTCCATCCTAATACCAGAGAAATTACCACTTTCTTACTCAGCACCCCACGGAACACTCTCTAAAATCGACCACATCTGGGCCACCAGAAGAAACCTTACAAATACCAAAAATTGAAATAATTGCAGGCACTTCCTGTCAGATCCACAGTCAATGAAGGCTCCTAAACATCCACACCAGGACACAGCCCTCCGCCATCAAGAACACATGGAGACAAACACACACGTCTGATATAATGAATGGGTCATCGAAGAGATAACTGATAAGAAATAAACACATTCCTGGGATGGAACTGAATGACAATGACAATCAACACAACAAAAATTATGGGGCACTTAAAAAGCAGAAGTCATAAGCGGGAAAATAGCCCTGGGTTGCCTACATTAGAAAACAAGAAAGAGCACAATGTGAATGATCTAAACGACTACAGCTACAAGGTTCACTTCGAGGATTTGGAACAACCCGATGAACCCTAAACGCACAGACAGTGAAGAAATAACCAAAAATCAGAGCAGAAATCACTGAAATCGAAACAACAGAAAAACACTACAAAAAAATCCAATGAATCAAAAAAATTGGTTCTTTGAAAAAAAAAAAAAAAAAAAAAAAAAAAAAAAAAAAAAAAAAAAAAAAAAAAAAAAAAAAAACAACTCCAAATCAATACACACTGAGATGAAAGTACAATATTCCCAACGGGACAAGGAAAAGATCAAGGAAATTATATGGGACTATTACAAGAACCCTATATTCTACCAAGTTTGAAAATCTCGAAGAAATGGATGAACTGAAATTCTGGGACTCACCCAAGCTTGGCACAGAGGAGTACCATGGCAGTTATAAAACAGACCCATTGAAACAGATGAAGAAAGGAGAGGATGTAATAAGACAGCCTCCCAACGAAAAATAAAAAGCCCAGGCACGACGGTTGCATGGCACGAATTCTTAAACATTTTTTCAACAAAGACCTACATAACCATTATTTTCTGAAATGTTTAGAAGTTCTACAATCTGAGGGAACTCTCCCAAATTCCTTCTATGAAGCCAACATCACTCAATTACCAAAACCAGGCAAAGATTACAACCAAAAAAAAAGTGAGATATTATAGACCCATCTCCCTCATTAACACACAGATGCCAAAAATCTAAACAGAATACTGGCAAATTCCATACAGCCCCACCCTACATAGAAGACATTCCATTCATGACCACGTTGGATTTCGTACCAGAGCAGCAAGGATGGTTCAACATCCGAAAATCACTTATACCCTCATCCAAACTATACAACGGAAATCAAAGGACAAAAAAACCACACCATCATCGCAATTGATGCGGAAAAAGCCTTTGACAAATCAAGCCAGCTATGCCCTTCTGGTTAAAAGGGCCTAGAAGAGAACCTGGATTGGAGGCTCATTCCTCAATGTAAATAAAGCCATAACAGGAAAACCCACAGCCAATATCATCAAAAATTGGGAAAATGGACAGAAGCAACATCACCTTTAAGGGAGGAAAACCTGGCAGGGCTGGCCCCCTCTATCTCCACTCTTTTTCTATATAGTGCTTGAAATATTTCCTAGAGCAATAAGGCAAGAAAAGGATATTCAAGGAGTACTAATTGGAAATGAGAAGGTCAAGCTATCCCTATTTGCGGATGCTTGATTGTTTACTTAAGGATGCAAAAAAACTCCACCCAGAAAAACTCTTAGAACCTGATTAACATGCGCAGCAAAGTGCAGGATACAAAAATTAACCTAGAAAAATGCAAATGGGCCGTTCTGGACACCAAGAACAAGCAAACTGGAGAACGATGGACGATTTGCATGCAAAGGAGACTTTCCTACTCACAATAGCCTTCAAAATATATATAAATTACCTCATAGCAAACCTATCCAAAGACACCAAGAACCTCTACTATACAAAAATTTTAAACCTAAAAGAAAGAAACATGAAAGGATAGACCTCAGACGATGGTTACCAAACAAAAAAACAACCTCACATGCTCTATGGATTGGGAAAATTTTAACATTTGTAAACTGTCCATGTTAACAAAACTCATGTAAACGATTTAATTGTCAACTCCCAATCAAATCCCCATGAGTTTTCTTCACAGGCTTGAAAACAAAAGTTCTTAAATTCACTTGGCGAAACAGACGACCTCCGAATAGCCAAAACTACCCTGAGTGATAAGAGCTACACAGGAGGGATTTCTATACCAGATTTCAAACTATACTAAAGGGCTATAGTCATAAAAATCAAGCCTGGTACTGGCACAAAAACAGACCTGTTGACTCAATGGAACAAAACCGACGATCCATACTTGAGCACCATTTACAATTTTTCAGCCCATCATATTTGGCAGCCTTAGGAAGAGACAGAGACGAGAGGAACGGGGCTGAGATGGCAGCGGCTCAGAGCCGAGAACGTCCAGAGGCGACGGGGAGTAGGTAGGTCCGGACGCGACAGGGTCGACACGCTTGAGGAAAGCGGACGCAGCAGAGATGAGTAACTGCGGAGAGATACGAGGCGAGCTGCAGAGAAAAGAAAGAAACTACAATGGAGAAAAGAACAGCATCTTCAGCAATTGGTGTTGGCTGGCAAAACTGGATCACCACTTGTAGAAGAATGAAATAAACCCCTACCTCTCGCCCTGTACAAAAGTCACCTCCAGATGGATTAACGACCTCAACCTTGACAAACCTCTACACCAAACCAATACCACAAACCTTGAAGATGATAGAAGCAAAAAGTTGGCCAGCAGACTACAATAATCAGGCGTAGGAAAAGACTTCCTAAATCAGACAGCCAGCTGCACAAGAATTACGGTTGACAATGATCCAATTGGGACTCATCAAACTCCAAGTTCTGTACATCAAAAGAAACAATCAAGGAGTGAAGAGCAAATCCCACAGAGTTGGAGGATGGAAGGAACTTCACTGCAGATACATCTGGACAACAGCATTATTTCCAGAATATATAAACTACTCAACAAAAAGAAAGAAATACATAAAAAACATCCCGCTAAATAGCATGGAAGCAAAGAAACTCTGAACCAGAGGACTTCACAAGCGAGGAATAGAGATGTCTGAGAAACGCAAACAACTCAAGATAAACTGCTCCACATCACTAATCATTAGGAAATGCAAATCAAAAACCACTTTAAGATATCCCCTCACTCCAATAAGGACTTGGCTAAGTGATCAACGAAAACAAATGATACCAAGTGCTGGAGAGTTTTTGGGGAAAGGGGGGACCACTTTCATCATGCTTTGGTGGGAATGTAAAACTCGTACAGCCACTATGGAACGCAGTGTGGAGAACCCTTGGACCAGACTTGGAATGACCTTGCCACCGACCCCAGCCATTACCACTCCTGGGCATGTACCCTCAAGACTTACGCCCCCACAGAGATACATGCACGGGCCATGTTTATTTCCGCTCTCTTCACAATAGCAATCAAGAGCTGGGGAACCAACATAAATGCCCCTAAACTGACGAATGGATAGAGAAAATCGTGGTACATCTACACAATGGAATTTTTATGCAGCAGAAAGAAAGACGATATCACGAGCTTGCAGGAAAATGGCTGTAGTTAGAGGACCTCCTGCTGAGTGAAGTAACACCCAGTCCCCAGAAAAACAAACGCCGAAATTGGTATCCCTCATCTGTGGGATGCTAGTGCCAATTACCCAGTTGTAAAGTAGTATTTCTTGGTAGGTCCTCCCTGAGCTTCTGTACAAAGCCGTTGGACATAATGCATTTGGGAAACAACAACAACAAAAACAGAAAATATCTGCATCAAAGAACGACTGAAACAGTGAACTTCTGCTTCCACAAAAACAGTCAACCGTCCCTATGGGGAAAATATGAGAAAGACAAGAGATGGCAAGCATTGTTTGGCAGAAATGCACAAGCTTGACGGCGGGGTGGTGGGCATGGGCATGAGCGGGGTGGAACCATGTCTAGATTGTTTATAAATCACTATAATACAATATAAAAAAAAAAAGAAAAAAAATAAAAGTGGTTTTTATCTGCATTTATCTAATCACTAAGGATTCGAGGACTTTTTTAGGTGTTCTTAGCTATGTTTCTTTCTTTGAGAATTTTGTGCTCAAGTAAGCCCATCAATTTTTTGGGTCCTGTATTTCTTCTTCTTTTTTGAGCTTCTGGTTATTTTGGATTGTATACTCCTTTGTATGGTCCTTTATGTCTTCCTAATTGTCTTTCTCTATCTCGTATTTACTATTTGAAATTTTATTTGTCGACATCTTCAATTGTCTTTTGGTTAGGTAAATTTCCTAATAGATATTTTTTTAAGATTATTGTGCGTGGGAAGGTTTTTTTGAATTGAGCTTTTTCTGGTTGCTTGTTATTGGTAGATAGAAAGACTACTGATTTTATAAGTATTTTTGTAACCCACCACTTTACTGACAGTAGTTACTCCTTTCTAACCGCTTTCTGTAGACTAGATAGGAATGTTGGGGCCTCAGTATATATTTCATACCTCTGCAAATAGGCAGTAATTTTGACCTCTTCTTTCCCGATAACACACTCCTTTAATTCCTTTTCTTGTCTTATTGCTCTCGAAAGAGTTTCAAGCACTATAACTGAAAAGAAGTGGAGATAATCGTGGTCATCCTTGTCTGGTTTCTGTTAATGGAATGTGATAGCTTTTTCTCCATTTAGCTGGATGTTGGCTATGGGGTTCTTGTATACAGCTTGATATTCATGTTGAGGGTATGTTTCCTTCCACATCAACCTTCGGACTTTTACCATGAATCCTGTTGGATTTTGCCCAAAGGTCTTCTTCTTGCATCTATTGGCAAGTGACCATTGTTATTTAAGTCCTATTTTATTAGTGTTTTCTTATTGCAGTTATTAAACTCCTTCATGCCATTTTGAACCACCCCTGCATCTTTGGAATAAAGATGACTTGATCATGGTGGATCTTTTTTGATGGTTGTTCTGTAGTGTAGTTTGTAAGTATTTTTTTTTTTTTTTTTTTTTTTTTTTTTTTTTTTTTTTTTTTTTTTTTTTATTTTTTTTTCTTTACCTGGTTTTGGTATAGCGTGATACTGGCTTGATAGGATGATTTTGGGAGTTTTCCCTATCTTTCTATCTTTTGAATAATTTATGGTATTTTTTGTAGATCTTCTTTGATATGTCTGATATAATTCTGTTGTGGCAATCCATCTGGGCCTGAGATTTTTTTACTCAGGAGATTTTTGCATTATTGTTTCAAATTCCTTATATGTTATGGCGGTCTGTTTAAGTGGAGATCTTCTTGGTTTAACTTTGGTAGTGTCCATGATTTTATAAATTAATCACCATCTTTCTTTTCGATTCTTTCAAATTAGTGGAGTATAGATTATTGAAGTATGCCCTTACAAATGTTCTGGACATCTTTGGTGTCTGTATGATGTTTCCCCTTTTCATCTCTGATTTATTGATTTGGAATTGCTCTTCTTTCTTTGGGTTGCTGGCTAGACGTTGTCTATCTTGTTTATCCTTGAAAAGAACCAGCTCTTTGAATCATATTATTTATTATTGTTCTCTTTGTTCCTATATAATTTCTGCTCTGATTTTTGTTACTTTTCTCATCTACTAGGTTTGGGGTGTTGCGGTTTATCTTTCTTGTCTTCTTAGGGTCTTGTCATTGACTGTTAAGTCATTTACATGTGTTCTTTCTGACTTTTTAATGCAGGGGGGCATTAAGAACTATAAACTTCCCTCTTTAGACTGCTTTTAAGGTATCCAAAAGGTTTTGTTGTGTTTCACTGTCATTTTGTTTAATTCCAGGAATACTTTATTCTTTTAACTTCTCTCTTTGATAACCCATTCATTATTTCAGAAGTGTGTTGTTTAAAATTTGAGTTCCTGTCACTAGAGCCTCTTGTTGTGATTATGAGTTTGTATTAGTTAAGGGCGTTCTAAAGAACATAACATGCTGGCGTGGTGGCGCACCGCCTTTAATCCTCAGCACTTGGGAGGCAGAGCAGGGGATCTTTGTGAGTTCAATGCAGCTGGGTCTACAGTAGTGAGTTCCAGGGACAGCTTGTGCTTACAGGGAGACCTGTCTCAAAAAGAACACCAACTTCAAAGCAAAGCTGCCAGGAAAAAAAAAAAAGACAAGAAAAGAGCAACAACAACAAAAAAAAACAGAATAAGAAACAGAACTCATAAAATACGAATATATAGCTCTATACAAATTATCGATTTGCATCATCGGGACTAGGAGTTCAAGGAGGTCCACCAACTAGCTGTGCCACACACTGGAGCGGCTGAGACCTCCAGGGAACCGCTCAGTCGGCAAGGCTGGATGTACCCGTCCAGCTCCCAACCTGGTTGCTGAAGGTCCCAATGGATTTCCAGGAGATCTGCAGGTCTCAGTACATGCTGGGATCCGTAGTGTTGATCACAGCAGCAAGATACACTCACCAGTGAGAGAGAAGGCAAGCCGCAGGAAAAAAAAAAAAAGGGGACCAGCTCCCACTGCCAAGGCCTTAAATACTGCCTGCAAGCAAAAGGTAACGCCCACATTCAGGGTGGGGACATCTGGCTGAGGTAGTCCAATTGAAGATTCTCTTTCTCTCATATTGTTCCATCCTAGTCAGTCAATTCGTTACAACCCAGGGATTAAAACCATCCCGTAGCTTTATTGCACTTGTGGTCTGATACCAATGCATGGAATTATTTCATGTTTTTGTATTTGTTGAGATTTCATTTGTATCCTAGAATGTGGTCGATTTTTAGAAAACTTGCCTGGCAAGTGTGTGGTGCCTTTGGTTCTTATTAGGTAGTAGAGACTGGTTTGGGTGGTGGTTCAGAAAGGGTAGTAGGTAGGCTGTTCAGGTTAGTAGGAGGGCTGGTCTTTACCAAACAGGTCAGGAGCCAGTGGTGTCTATGCTAGGGAGTTTAACTAGTCTGGGTTAGGAAGCTCTTAGTCAGCGCTTGAAGCAGAGGCTCAGGGTGGAGTTGCGGGGTTCAGAGGAGAATGGACAGCTGAGATGACAGGTCTGGCAGGACCTGCTTACCAGAGTCTGAAGTGGGCAGGTCTGTCCGGCTGATCACTAGCCAAGGAAGATGGGGGCGGGGCATCACCTGGGGAAGGATAGCAGTGGATGCTAGGGTACTTATCTAGTTAGGGTTGGGAAATAGTCCAGAGACTGAGGCAGGGAATTGGACGTGCACTTGGGGCCAAGGCTGGCAGGCATACAATTCTATATTATAAAACAGTAATATATCAAGAGGGTGTGCTGGTTCAAAATAGAAATATAATCAGAATTCAGAAGAGATGGTCCAGAATTATTCAGCACAATTCACAAGAATAATACTTAGGAGTTTAATACAAGACAAATGAAGTATCACAAGATATTTAGGGATGTTAAATTAATTATTAGATATAGTTATATGAACAATTGGCTACTTGCGACAAAAATTCAGGTTGTTTCCTCACTATAACATATGCTGAGATTAATTCCATATGAATTGTATAATTTGATGTAAAAGTGAAAAAATTTTAAAGTGGATGAAATTTTTTTTGTTTTTTTCGAGACAGGGTTCTCCTTGTAGCCCCAGCTTTGTCTTGGAACTCATCTCTGTAGGACCCGGCTTGGCCTTGAACTCACAAGATCCACCTGCCCCTGCTCCGAGTGCTGGGTAGCCTGGGCTCAAAGTTGTTCTTCTTGTCTTGCCAACCACCAGTCCTGGCTTATCTACCGGTGGATGAATTTTAACTTAGTATTTTGACTTGATGACAAAATATATTTGAAAGAAAATGGTAATTTAAGTGTATTAGTTACTTTTTATTGTGACTAACTAAACACCGTGGCCTGAGGATCGGAAGGGTATTTTGGGTCTCCTCGGTGAATGCGACAGGTCTCCTCATAGTGTGAGGAGAGTGGGGTGGTGCACGTGTGGAGTGCGAGGAGAGCTCACATGTGTGAGGTATGAGGAAGCTGGTCACTGCAACCACATTCATCAGCTGGACAGCAGGAGTGCTGATACTCAGAGCTCTACTTTCCCAGTTTATTCAGACTGAGATTGTCTATTCCCCGTTCCTGGGGTGAAGACTCCTCCATAGTAGTCTTCCTTGTCTTAGCAATTACACCCCCATAGCTACACACCTGTAGCTCTGAGAAAGTGATTCTAAAGCCAATCACACGTTTCAACAAGAACGTTACTGATCACAGCAGGCAAAGTGTGTGCTACTCACATATACACAATATCTTAACAGCACTTTGGATGGTCCTTATTTCTGTATCTATCTCCCTATACTAGATGCTAATCACAATAAAAAAAAACAATATTGATTTAGTGGGGCAACCACGTAATGATGAATCAATTTTTCCAAAATGAAAGCACTTATGAGTGTAAAAGCCTACTGGAAAAAATACACACAGAGAGGAAACAACAGAGAGTGACAGCGTGTCGTCACAGGCAGCGGACCCCAAAACTGTAACTGTCTTGTGAAAGGCTTGTTAGACAACGAATGCTCCATTACAAATCTTGACTTTCAAAATGAAGAAGAAATCAAGACCTTCTCAGAAAAAGGAGGTTGTTAGTATGGCTGGAGAGCCCTTCAGCTGCCATAAAATGACAATAAATAATAATTTGAAGGCACCTAGATATAACAGCATTTGTAAGGTGACAGTGTGGTGGATAATGATCACCTCAGTAACTGCAACTGAGCTCATTGGGAAAATCTGTATGGTAATGATCACACCAAAGGAGATGGAGAGTGTGCAGGATATCTGACCAAAGATTTGGTACACTACTGCAGTTAAGTCGGGAAGAATCCAAACTATATTAACACAATAATTGTAGTTCCAGAGCAATCACTGAGAAAAAGTTTCAAATAAATGTAGTTAGAGAAGCCATGGATTTAAAATGGACTGTAGAAAACAAAAACATCCATCATACACAGGATAGACGATTGGGGTAGGCCTAAGGGCAAACAGTGCCCAGAAAACAGTGGAAGGAAGGAAGAAAATCACTATCATTGCCTTCGGGTACTGGAGAGATGGCCTAGAGACTGCTCTTGCAGAGGACCCGGGTTTCGATCCCCCACACCCCACATGGCGGCCAACGAACCGTCTTGTAACTCCAATTCCAGGAGGGAGAACACTCCAGTTCCAGGGAAATCCGTCCCTCTTCTGACCTCGCGGCACTTGCCCGACATGGGCTGCACAAACCTACATGCAGGACATTAACATTCCATACACATAAATAAATAAATAAACTAATAAAAAAAAAAGACACAGCTGGAGAGAAACAGTGAGTGTTCAGACAACACCTCAATCATCCTGTAATTAGACTGATGGGAGTAACTGCCAGTGCCCCACACAAAAGCACAAAAGAAAACAGTTGTAGTATATCAACAATATCTTGCCCAGAAGAAGCATAATCAGATTCAGAGGAAACATAGACCTTTTAACAGTCGTGGAAATGGATTACAATAACAATAACATAAACTCTGAAAGTATTTTAAAATATAAGCCCTATCACCAAGAATGGGGAAAAGAGATATATTCATGAAATCTGGAGTTTATAACAGTAATTGTGGAACAAGAATCCATATTATTATAGAGAATAAATATTAAAATACAACAGTAATTCACAACGAATTCTTTTCTTAGTGGAACTAGAAGGAATTTTTCTTTAAAAGGCAAAGATAGAGGCCTCAAACCTGTACAACCTCTCATTTCTGCATATTTTATTTCATGCATATGTATGTGAAACCCTTGTAGTAGGTACTGGTGATGCAGAAATAAGGAGAATAAAGTCTCTCTCATAAGCCTGCAATTGACTGCTCAAAAAACCCCTTTGATATTAGTACATTTATACTCCTTCTGGAATGTTCAAACAAAGATGTCAACTTCTGGTTTCAGTTATTATGAACAAGTACAAGAAAAAGGCTTAATTTAATTATGGTAGATGTAGATCTTTCCTCTCAGATTTATTTATGTGGTGTACAAATATAGCTTACATATGTTGTAGTTAACTTAATTGTCTGCTTCTTGGTACGGTTATCCTCCTGCCCCTGTGTTTAATTACAGTGCATTATGATGGTAATTAAACAGCAGCGCCCAAACCATCATTACCTTCATTGCTTTATTTTTAAGGCCATGGAACTTTGGCTAAGAAGAGCTTTTGTATATAATATAAGCTCTCACGACTGTGAACAGCTTTTTTCCCCCTTGGACTTTTTTACCGTCATGCGTTGTAGGTCCACAGTGGCCAATTGTTTGGAATTTGAGCTTTGGGTGGATAAGGCCTATATTCCATGGGACGCACATCCCATGGATGACCCCCATTGTGCATCAGCCTTGTTCAATGTGTGCTCTGCCCCAGTGGAGAACCTGAAGCTCAAAAGCGACACCAGCAAGATCATTTCCATTGAGATGCCTGTATGCAATTAACGTAATAAACAGTTGCCATTCACAAGCCTCTACGTGTGTCTTGCATTGAATCTTGATTCAGCTGTCAATGGGGTAAAAGTAGAAGCACACAGATGGTAAGACACTGTGGGCTGTAACCGGACCACCGCCCAGCGCCGTGCAGTTGGGCATCACTGCACACCTTTTAGCCAAGCACCTTGGAGTTGTGTGTCCATGTTTCCTGCATGGACAAGGTTTATGCTTCCATCTGTGGTTATTCTTGCAAGCCATGCTTCTTCCAAACCTTGCTTCTTTTTCAGAAAACGTTGANAGATCATGCATTCTGCCATAACTGTCCTGCATCTTTCTCTCAGTTTTTTTTTTCATTTTTAGCTATAAGTGATAATCCATGAGTACAAGCATCCTTCATGCAAAACCCATCTGCAGGCTGTTGTGCCCAAACACCTACAGCCCCGTGTACAGATTTAACAGTCCCATTTATATATGAGGAAATTGAAGCATTACAGGATTAAGTCCTTACTCACATACACACAGGTAGAATGTGCCTGGCCTAGTGTTGGAACTCAACACCCTGACTTCTGATGACAAAATTGAAAGTGTTTTTTTATTTATTATTTTTATTATATGTGTATGAGTGTATTGCCTGCAAGTATGTGAGTGCAGCCATGTCGTGCAATGCTGAGGAAGTCAGAAGATGGTGTCAGGTTCCCCTGGAACTGGAGTTAAAAATGGTTCTTAGCTGCCATGTGGGTGCTGGGAATAGAACCCAGGTCCTCTGCAAGAGCTATCTCTCCAGCCCTGAAATGTTTTTATAATTATCAGGCTCTTAAATGCTTTCCTGGGGTTGTGGAAGTGTGGAAGGTGGTCTTTTACACCTAGCACTCACAGTGTTTCCTTAGCCTATAACATTTACAGAATCTTGCTCAGTTCTATTGCATTTCCTATCTCCTCTGCATCTGGAAGTCTCTGTGAGCTATTCTGGTACATAAAGCAAGTACCCTGGCTTTTGTAGAAAGTCTACCTTTAGGAAAGCAATTAGGTTTTGAATGTTAGATTTTATTTTGAACATCTATTCAGGATGTGTGGGTTGTTGGTACCCTCGGCTGTCTTTCCTTCTGGAAAGTACATTGAGCTCTCTGTAGATTGGCTCTGCCAGCCAGCTCATTGCTATAAAGGAAAAGCCAAAAGCAAAAGCTACATATACAGAGGGGGTTTGACTCCACATCAGCTGCTGCCGGACTAGATTGTCCTGTGTAAGAAAGACAAGTCCCACTCGGTTGCCCCTCCCTTGGAATTGCTACAAATGAGGCCAAACTTCAACATTACACTAAACAAAATATCACTGAGTGGGTGAGCAACCGGAGGTATGTTTATGGTACATCCCACATCCCAGGCTCAGCATCTATCGCTGGCTGCAGTCTAGAAAGTGGCCATCCTCCTCTGTGGGGAGTTATTTTAATTTGGTTTTGTTTAATTTTCTTCTTTCTGTCCTCATTGATACAATATCATTAGATCACATCTAGTCCCAAATTTACTTTGGAAGGTATTTTCTCAGGAAACTACTCTGCCCTTGAAAGTTTAATCAAAAACTATCCAAAATCTGAATACAACATTGAGATAGGTTAAATAAAGAGCTGCCTGCACTAACATGTCTGTATCCTAATCCCTGCATTCTATGACTACCATACCTATATGGAAAAGGCTAAAAAGCTTAGATGATACAGTAAGATAAAAACCTTGAGATGGAAGAATAACCATGATCGCCCTGACAGGCCCACACTGTCTACACTACTGCCCTGGGAAGCTGGAGGCAGAGGGTGGGGCCCAGGGGACCCGTACATTCCCCTGGAGTAGGGAGCAGCAAGGAACTGTTTCTCTGGGATGCCCTGGGAGAACTAAGCCTGGACATGCCCTAACCTTAGCCTCTGATTTCTGACATCCAGAACTACTAAAACAAATTTATCTTCTCTTAAAAACTAAGTTCATACCAGGCATAGTGGTGCACACCTTTACTCTCGGGAGGCAGAGGCAGGGGGTATCTGTGAGATCAAAGCCAACCTGGTCTACATAGTGAGTTCCAGGCAGGTTGAGACTAGGGAGAACCTGTTAAAAAAAGAGAGAGAGAGATAGGCCAGCTGAAGCACAGGTTATAGGTCGGGTGCCTCAGACAGATGAAGTATTGGATTGTTGGTTTGTGCAGCTGTGGGAGTAAAGAAACCCAGCCAACCAAAACACAGGTGGGCCTGTTGCCTCTAGGGGACTCAGGTGCATAGAGATTGGTTACTTTGGCTGGATCAGCTAGAGCACAGGACGTGGGCCTGGTGTGTCAGCCAGGCAGATTTTGGGAGTATTGGATTATTGGCTTGTTGTGCATAGAGATTGGTTGCTCTGGCCAAACCAGCAGGAGCACAGGGTACAGGCGCATTGGCTAAGTGAACAACTCATGCATTCCCCCAACCCAACTGTAATTGCAGAGTGAGTGTCCAGGTGGGACTACAGTAAGCACCACAACCAACCTAGAGGATCTGATTGGCAGGAAGCAGAGGCAGCACAGTGCTCAGAGGGTATCGTCCTGGTTGCTACCTACCCAGTTTTTGGAGAACCTGCAGAACAGAAAGGGAAGAGTGAACTATACCTTCCATTATATAAGCAAAATTGAAAGCCTGAAACCTAGACAAGTCAATACTCCATAAACAAGAAGAAAACAACAAAGGCATCTGAAGGAATCAAGGAAAAAAATCTTTCAACACAATGAAGAAACATTTGAGATTCACATCACAATATAATAAAAAAATAAGCCCACATGTCAAAAGCACAACGAAAGAACAATAATATGGGAAAAGCACAGAATAATTCCACACTAAACTCTACCAACCCTATACAAGATTCCTACAATGAGATCTCCCTAGAGGTAACCCAGGATACAGATTTTAGAAGAGCAATTGTAGACATATTCAAAGAAATCATATAAAGAACAAATCAGAAAACTGAGGGGAGAGAATGAAAAACTCAGGAAGAACCTAGAGGGAGAAAACGACAAACATCAGAAAGAACTAAAAGGAGAAAAATGAGAAACTCTGGAAAGAACTAAAGGGAGAGAATGACAAACTCCAGATGGAAGTGGAAACACTGCAAAGATCCCATGCTGAAATGAAAAGGAAACAACCCTGTGAAGCAAGGAGCTACAAGAAGAGATTGACAAGCTCCAAAAGGAAGTGGAAATACTAAAGAAATCACAGGATGAAACTAAAAAGGAAATCGAACACACATCCAATCAAGAGGAAAGAATTGGAAAAAGCCTCAGAAGGAAAATATGGGAAGCAGAAAAAAAGAATATCACACCTGGAAGATAACACAGAACAACTAAACAAAAAACTCAAGTAAACACTATGAAAAATTTTAAAATACACAAGAGTGGAACAACCAGGAAATGTGGGACACTATGAAAAGATCAAACCTCCTCATCATAGGGATAGAGGAAGGAGAAGAATCCCAAGAGAATGGAATTGATCAGATCTTCAACAGAAAAGGTATATGACAATTTCCCCAAACTAAAAAAAGATAAACCCATACAAATAAAAGAAGCACATAGAACACCAAATAGACAAGATCAGAAAAGAAACTCCCCACACCATATCATAGTTAAAACGCTAGATGCCCTAAACAAAGACAAAATTCTGAAAGCCAAGAGAAAAACAACAAGTTACATATAAGGGGAAACCTATCAGAATTACAGCTGACTTTTCAGTGCAAACTATGAAAGCAAGAAGAACTTGGACCAAAACATTCCCAGTGTTAAAGGACTATAGATGCCAACCCAGGTTACTATAACCAGCAAAAATGTCAATTATAGTTAAAGGATAAAGAAAAATCTTCCATTACAAAGGCAGGATGATAGCATATATGTCTGTAAAACCAACCTTTCAGAGAATACTTGAAACAAAGGACAGAGGAGAGGAGCAACCATCCCCAGGCACCTAGAAAGAGAAATTAATAAAAGCATAACTGCAGAAGTAGGAACCTAGGACAAAACTGCAAATGGATAATAAGGTGAAAGGAAGTAACACACATCTGTCAATTATAACCTTAAATGGACTAAGCTCACCAAAAAACATATACATATACTGGGAGAACAGATTAGGAAACAGAATCCATCTATATGTTTTCTACAAGAAATCCATCTCACCCTCAAGGATAGGCACCAACTTAAAGTGAAAAGTTGGGAAAAAATGTTCCAAGCAAATGGTACCAAAAAAGCAAGCAGGAGCTGCTATTTTAATATCAGACAAAATAGATTTCAAAGTAAAAGTAATCAGAAGAGAGAAAGAGGGCCATTACATCCTTATCAAAGAGAAAATTAACCATGAAGACTTCACAATCATGAATATATATGCACTGAACTTTATAAAGACAATTCTCCAGGACCTCAAAGCACAGATTAACCCTGGAACCTCATACTAGGGGACTTCAGTACCCCACTGAGCCCTTTGGACAGGTCGAACAGACAAAGAATAAACAGAGAGGCATCTGAACTGAACAATATGATACAGCAAATGGACCTCACAAACATCTACCAAATATTCCACCCAAGCATCAGAGAATACACTTTCTACTCAGCACCCCATGGAACAGTCTCCAAAATTGACCACATACTGGGACACAGAAAAAAAATCAACAAATACAAAGAAAATTGAAATAATTTCATGCATTCTATCAGAGCACAGTGCAATAAAGCTCAATATCAACACCAGGATAAACTCTACTATCTACAAGAACACATGGAGACTAAACAACACACTCCTGAATAATGAATGGGTCAAGGAATAAATAAATAAAAGCATTCCTGGAACTACACAAAAATGACAATACAACACAACAAAACCTATAGGACACTTTAAAAGCAGTCCTAAGAGGGAATTTTATAGTCCCGGGTGCCTACATTTAAAAAAAAAAAAGTACACAAATAAACTATCTAACACTGCAGCTAAAAACACTTGAGAGACAACAACAAATGAGCCCTAAACCAAACAGACATGAAGAAATAACAAAAATCAGAGCAGAAATCAATGAAATAGAAACAAAGAAAACAATACAAAAAAAAATCAATGAATCAAAAAGTTGGTTCATCGAAAGAACAAATAGATAAAAACAGCTTGGTACAGTGACGTTCTCCCCAAAACAATAATCCTCTGCTTTGGAAAGACTCAGAAAAAGATGCAACGCGTGTATGGCAGAATGCATGAACTCAGGTGAGGCAGGGGGCATGGGAAGGGAAATGAGTCTAAATTGGATTGAAAAATGATGTATGATACATTAAAAAGTTTAATAAATAAAAAATATATTAACAAAACAACACCCCCCCCAAAAAAAGTAAATGTTGAGCTGGGATGTTGCTCAATGGTAAAGTCCATGATTACTGAATGAAACCTCAGCACTAAAATGAATGAGGAAAAAAACTAATTTGTCATGACATTGTGTCTAACCACAGTATTTATTTTATGGGGGTGCTTCTTAGTATTTCTTATACAAGACTGCTTGAGCTCTTGACCAAGTCTTTTTATTTTTTTTTAATTTTTTTATTAATTTTATTTATTTATGTATGTGTATGAATGTACTGTCTGCATGCAAGTCTGTGCACCCGTGTTGTACAATGCCGCTGAGTTCAGAAGAGGGTCTCGGATTCCCCTGGAACTGGAGTTCTCCTGGAATTGGAGTTTCAGACGGTTCTCAGCCGCCATGTGGGTGCTGGGGATCGAACCCGGGTCCTCTGTAAGAGTGGTCAGAGCTCTTAACCGCTAGGCCATCTCTCCAGCCCCTGACCAAGACTTTTTAAATTACTTTTTTATAATTCTTTTTTTAATTTTTATTTATTTTTTATGTGTATGAGTGTACTGTCTGCATGTAGGTCTGTGCACCCATGTCATGCAATGTCGTGGCGGTCAGAAGACGGCTTCATGATTCCCCTGGGACTGGAGTCAAAGATGGTTTTCAGCTGCCATGTGGGTGCTGGGGATCAAACCTGGGTCCTCTGCAAGAGCAGTTGGTGCTCTTAACCACTAGGCCATCTCTCCAGCCCGACCAAGTCTTTTTAAAACTATTATACAGTAATTAAAAATATCAGGCTGGTGTAACTTAGCCTTTCTGGATTCTTTTTTTTTTTTTTGGTATTTTTTTTGAGACAGGGTCTCCCTTAAGTCCCAGCTGGCCTGGAGCTCGCCCTGTAGACCAGGGTGGCCTTGAACTCACAGATATCTTCCTGCCTCTGCCTCTCGAGTGCTGGGATTAAAGATGGTTCCTAGGCACCATGTGGGTGCTGGGAATCAAACGCAGGTCCTCTGCAAGAGCAGTTAGTGCTCTTAACTGCTGAGCCAATTCTCCAGCCCACCTTTCTGGATTCTTAACGACCATACTTAATGCTCATACCAATTTGGCCTAGGACCTTAAGGGATAACTTTGTTCCTTGTCCTCAGAGGTCAACTAAGTCCCAGGGAACCATGCATGGAGTCATCTCTTGAAGTATCCTGCAAATATGAGTCACCAGTCTTCCTGTGCAGGGAAGTCTTGGAGATCCACTAATGGGACTTTAGCCAGCCTCCACTCTATAAAGTCTGCTCATGCTTCAAAAAGGGAAGCCTTGTCTAGCAAGACCTGACTTTGTCCTTGAGTGGATGGAACTGGTAAATGAAAAGCCAAAAGGCGCCCAGGGCTACCTTCCCCCAAAACTTGAGTGACCCCTGAGGACCAGATCCTCAACTGACCTTGAGAAAACAAAAGCCTTGGTTAATCTGGGCTAACTGTATGGCCTTAAACATCCAAAAGTAAAGTATAAACAGAAATAAATAATCAGTAAGGCCTGAGAAATTGTACTTCAGGTATAAAACTTGAGATCTTAGTAAAAAGACAAAAAGAAAAAAGAAAAAGAAAAAAAAGCACTGTTTTGCCTGTCTTCAGTTCTTACTGGCAACTGCATCTACCCTATGACTGCCACTGCTTTTGCCATCCTTCAGACATGAGACACAGCTCTTCAAACTTCCAATATGGACTGAAGACTCATGTCTCTCCAAGAATCCTACAAACCTTCAGTGCCAGATGGGGACTGCTGAGACATCCAGCTTGTAGACTGAGCAGCTAGTGGGGTTTCAGGCTCTTCAGAGTATAGACTGCCATTGTTGGACTACCCAGGCTGCATCGTGGAGGCCAGTACAAGAATATCAAGACAGGACGTGGTGCTTACTGAACCTCATTTGGTGACCATGGGAATGGAAGACCCCAGTGTGGCGCACAAGGGCAGGACTGATGGTTGTTCAGGCTTGCCAAGGATGAGCCTTCAAACACTTCCTTATGTAAAACATGACATCTTTTAGCCTAATAAAGAAAAAAATATGAAATCATAAGCTGAGGTTTCTAAAACCTATGACATCATAATCTTGATATATGGGTGGCATGCATATGTGCATATTTTGGAGTGATACAAATTGGAAGGAACAACAACAAAAAAGACTTGCTCAAAGAACTGACTGAAACAGTAAACTTCTGTCCCAAACAGTAAACTTCTACATTGAAATTTTTTTAAAAAGACTGAGAAAAAGACATGTATGGCAGAATGCATGAGCTCTGGTGGGGTGGGGGGCAAGGAAGGGGTAATGGGTCTAAATTTGATTAAGAAATGTATGAAATACACAAAGATTCAATAAAAAATAGGCTTTGAAAAAAGAATATATATATATATATATATATATATATATTCTGAAATATATATGAAAACTGAAAGCAGCCGTGCCATCATAATGTGAATAACTTAATGGGATCTAGAATTGATCTGCCACTTATTTTCAGACTTTGTAATTGTGGTATATGGGGGGAGGGTATGTATGCATACTTTAGGGTAATATAAAATTAAAGGGGAAAAATGTGAATTCCTAAACATATTTTGGAATTAACGTACAGTTTACTTTCAGATGTCATAATTTTGGTATATATGTGAAGAACATATGTGCATATTTTGGAGCAATACAAATTGGCAGGAACAACAACAAAAGGACTGGGTCAAGGAACTGACTGAAACAGTAAACTTCAGCCCAAAACAATAAACTTCTGGACAGAAGAACTTTAAAAAGAATGAAAAAAATGCAAGACATGTTTGGCAAAAATGCTTGAACTCGGGTGGGATGAGGGACATGGAAGGGTAAGTGAGTCTGGATTGGACTGAGAAATGTGTGAACTGCACTTCAATAAAAAAACATTAAAGAAAAAATACTGCGTTTGTGAGAGTTGGCTAGAGCTGTGACAGGATCCTCACACCCCGACTCTTCAGACCCGGAATCCTCTTCCGCTGGCAGGGCACCCTGCTCTCTCTGTCTCTAGTCACACCTCACAGCACTTCTCCCTCCTTAAGGGCATCCTTATCCCCAGCACCACTTTAACCCTCTCGCTTCTCTCTGCACACAGCCTCTCTGGGTCTACCCTTTATCCTGCTTTCTCATCATCCCGAGGAAAAATTCCGCAGTCTCAGGAAATGTTGCTGCTGTGGATCTCTGTTTTCTAACTTCATACATCTTTTTCCCACAAGTCTATTCCAGTTCTTCAACACTGATCCCCAATCTCTCTCTATTCTACTACCTCGGAGAGAAAGCTGAGCCCACTGTCACAAAAAGGGCTATTTACCAACTGCTCACTCATCCCCTGTCTATCAAGGCCTTTATTCGGGGCTGTAAGTTCCCCGCTACCTGCATGGAACACATGGACAAGGATAAATAAACACGGGATCAGTGCAGCTCACTCCACCAAGAGCAGTGGCTCAGGGGGAAAGCCTGGCACGTTTGCCGTGGTGAGCTCTTCAGGGTGCAAGACGCAACAGCTGTTCAAATGAAGACCCAGCCAGACTGCGCAGGCATATTTGAAGTGCAAATACACACAGGGAAATGGAGGAGAGGGCTAGCAGGACTAACCTGAAGGAAAGAAACGAGTAAGGAGCCGAACAGAGACAGAAGCACAGCTTGGGGCAACACGCAGGCCTTCGCCGATACGAGACATGGAATGCCCAGCGCTTCCAACACAGTCACATGTCTGGGGCTGCTGGAATGTTCCCTTGGACTTGATGACTCGAAGAAGAGGCTGTGGAGTTATGGCTGGAGCCAGGGTACACAGGCTGGGCTAAGGATTTTCCATTGTTTTGTACACTTTTCTGACATTTATACATCAGAAAACTCACAGCATTTGCCAACAGTGCACATCTTCAGGTCTCTCTCCTCTAGAGATTCTGATCTGTTGACTGATGAATCAAGTATTGGTTTCAGGAGTCTGTATTTAATCAGATGTAGCAGTAAAGAAGTAAGGAGAAACTTTGAAAAGAAACTCAATTTTAATTTCACCAATTACTAGACAGAATATCCTCAGCAAAGTACATACACATTTCATCTTTAAAGTATGGGAAGTGAACCCAACTCGGCAGAGCTGTTCCATGAAGGGGAGAGGGTGTAGTGAAGTAAGTATGCAGCCCACAGGACACAGGCAGTGTGTAGTACAGGACCCTTCCTGATGCCAGGTTCCTGGACAGCCTACCTCACTTCCCTTGTCATTAATTCCTTCTTGCCTCAGAAATCACCCTGACCACAGCCGGACAGGCTGCAGACAGAGGAAGCCAAGCATGGGGATGAGGACGGAGGGTGGGGAGGAGGGTGAAGGGTGGGGAGGAGGGCAGAGGATGGGGATGAGAGCAAGGCTGGCATCGGCAAAAGACAGTGAAAAAAGCCAGGCACAGGAAGATAAAGGCTGTGGGTGCCAGTCATCTGTGGAGTCTAAACATGCCACTGTCCTGCAGTACCGGGTCTGGTGCTTAGCAAGGCCTGGGGCGGGGGAGGGAGACTTTGTTCAAAGGCCACCCACACCCTGTGGGCCTCTGCCAAGTGTGCACGGGCACCTCTTTCTTGGAGGACTGTCCCCGTATGCTGGGGTCACTCTGCTCCTGCACATATGCCCCTGAGTTGCAGATTTCCTGTCCCAGCCCTTACCTAAAGGCTGGTTGCCACTTGGCCATTGAAACTCTAAAGAGAGCTGCTGCATTTCCAGGCCTGAGAGACTGAGCCAGAGTGGCTCCCTACTGGTTCTGCTGGGCTTGCACCCCTCCAGCCCTGCTTCCAGCCCTTACCAAGGCTGTCGCAGGAACCCAGACACTGGACAAGCCAGAAGCTGTGTGTTCTTCATGGACACAGCAGCTGAGAGGTGAAGTCGGCTGCAGAGGGAGAGAGAGAGCTGGATCGTGGCGTCTGCTCTCCATCACTCCAGCTTTCCCACCAGATGCTCTGACAAATCCCCCTTAGTGCCTCAGCTACACTGGGTCTGATTTACTTGCACCTAGGAGACATGGTTCATCACACAGCTGTAGAATGGCTGTTTTCCTTGCTCCATCCAACACTAGCTCCTGTAGAAAACTACAAGGTGCCTGTGAAGCGCATTCTGAGGAGAGTCAATCAGCAGTATTTCCTTGACCAAGATCAGAAGACTCCCTATGCTTTCAGTGTCACAAGCCCCATTTATCATTTGTGATCTATGTGTTTTTCATTAGAGTTTACTGAGCAGTTTCCAAACTTTCCACTCTACAATCAAATGAAAATTCAATCAACATGTCCAAATAGATCCTGTAACATGCCATATATATATATGAAAAAGTTTATATATATATATATATATATATATATNATATATATATATATATATATATATATGTATGAAAAAGCTCTACAATGTAAATTCAATTGTGTCTGATTAGGGTGAAAACCCTCCTGTACTTCTTCTCTGTCCCCCAGGTGAAGTTTGCACTCCTTACATTCATCTCAGAAATCTCTGGCATGGTGTTATATGCAATCAGCAAACACCTTCCTACACCACAACCATTGTTTACTTATTTACTTTTATATGTGAGTGTTTTGCCTGCACTCGTGTGATGCAATGCCCATGGAGACAAGAACAGGCCATTAGACCCCTCTGGAACTGGAGTTATGGAAGGTTGTTAGCCACCATGTGGGTGCTGGGAACCAAACGTGGGTCCTCTATAGGAGCAGCAGTGCCCTGAATTACTGAACCATCTCTCCAGTCCTCACCTCCATAGTTCAGTAACAGTGAATACTCTTCATCGGTTTGATTTACAGGCTCTTTCTCAGCCCCGAGCCTCTATCCCACATTTTTCTTCTTGCAGTCCACACCCAGGATTCTCACATTTCTTGAGTTACTGATGTTTGGGTTTAAGGACTTGGCTAAGACTGTACTTCACCCCAGAAGCCCTCTCTGATGTCCCATCTCCCAAGTTCAGACCAAGGCTTCCTCCTAAGCAGGTTTGGTCTCTCTCTTCCCAGTAGTAGCCAATACTACAGACATTCAGGATGTAATTTTATAATTAATAGGCATCCTTTAGATGACTGTTACTCAATTCCTTATTTCTAAAGTCTAATCACATATTTTCTGGCTCAGAGAGAAGAAAGGAGAGAGAGGGAGAGAGAAAATGAATATCTTTTTGAGAAGCAATACAGGTGTAATACTGAACCAGAAATCATTTCATCAGAATCAGTGTCCTGCTGGAGAAATGGCTAAGTATACACTTCCTCCCCCACCCCCAGCACAGCTCCCTGAACATCAACCCCTTTCCATAGCTACCGTCTACCATGTGCCCAGCAACCAGATAACATGTGTGGTTTAACAAGTGGATCTAGAGCCCTTTAGTCCTGTCACCTGGGTTCCTTCCTGGAACAAAATATCCAAGCTTCAAAGAAAACAGACATCCGCGGTGAGCATCCCACTAGAGAGACAGTGTGATCAATCACTCGGTGTCCTTATTGTTATATCAAATTATGAATTAGTGTCCAGGGGCAGCTAACTATAAAGACTGCTCTTTAAAATAATTTAATTTTCAAACTTGCCTCATTTAATAGTCAGATAGATGGATTAGGGAATAGATCCTGAATTGGAAACAAAGTTAGGCATACGTGAGAAGTTCTTAAATCATGAGGAGAATTGTAAACAATCATACTTGGACTACAGTGGCTTGACTTAAGATTCCTTAACTGTATAAAGTCCTAAAAAGTGGTATGTAATCAGTAGAATGTGTACTTTGGATTTTAAATTTTGATATTTTTCCCCCATGACTAAGGATATAAAAGACAACACTCACTCCACGATGGACAATGGCAAAGAGCCTCAACACTGAAAGACTAGTAAGCATATTCTGTTGATCCTGTGCTAGGCTGTCAGCATTCCTGGTGGACCCTGTGCTAGGTGCTCAGCACACCTGGTGGACCCTGTGCTAGGCGGTCACCACACCTGGTAGACCTGGTGCTAGGTGGTCAGCACACTTGGTGGACCCTGTGTTAAGCAGTCAGTGCACCTGGTGGACCCTGTGCTAGACAGTCAGCATGCCTGGTGGACCCTGTGCTAAGCGATCAGCACACCTGGTGGGCCCTGTGCTAGGTGGTCAGCACGCCTGGTAGACCCTGTGCTAGGTGGTCAGTGCACCTGGTGGACCCTGTGCTAGGTGGTCAGCGCACCTGGTAGACCCTGTGCTAGGCGGTCAGCGCACCTGGTGGACCCTGTGCTAGGTGGTCAGCGCACCTGGTGGACCCTGTGCTAGGCGGTCAGCACACCTGGTGGACCCTGTGCTAAGCAGTCAGTGTACCTGTTGGACCCTGTGCCAGGAGGTCAGTGCACCAGGTGGACCCTGTGCTAAGTGGTCAGCATACCTGGTGGACCCTGTGCTAGGTGGTCAGCACACCTGGTGGACCCTGTGCTAGTCAGTCAGCACACTTGGTGGACCCTGTGTTAAGCAGTCAGTGCACCTGGTGGACCCTGTGCTAGACAGTCAGCATGCCTGGTGGACCCTGTGCTAGGTGGTCAGCACGCCTGGTAGACCCTGTGCTATGTGGTCAGTGCACCTGGTGGACCCTGTGCTAGGTGGTCAGCGCACCTGGTAGACCCTGTGCTAGGCGGTCAGCGCACCTGGTGGACCCTGTGCTAGGCAGTCAGCATGCCTGGTGGACCCTGTGCTAGGCGGTCAGCACACCTGGTGGACCCTGTGCTAAGCAGTCAGCGTACCTGTTGGACCCTGTGCTAGGAGGTCAGTGCACCAGGTGGACCCTGTGCTAAGTGGTCAGCGTACCTGGTGGACCCTATGCTAGGTGGTCAGCACACCTGGTGGACCCTGTGCTAGTCAGTCAGCACACCTGGTGGACCTTGTGCTAAGTGGTCAGTACACCTGGTGGACCCTGTGCTAGGCAGTCAGCATGCCTGGTGGACCCTGTGCTAGGCAGTCAGCACGCCTGGTGGACCCTGTGCTAGGTGGTCAGCACACCTGGTGGACCCTGTGCTAGGTGGTCAGCACACCAGGTGGACCCTGTGTTAAGTTGTCAGCACACCAGGTGGACCCTGTGCTAGGTGGTCAGCACACCAGGTGGACCCTGTGCTATGCTCTCATGCTCAGTAGCTTGTGTGCACTGAGTGTATTTCAGCTTACCACATGTCAGGATGAGACATGGTTTATCAGATGGACCTCTACTGCTAAGGAGAATAATGTATATTGCTTCCTGGCGGGGGGGGGGTTAGTCTGTCTCCCAAAATGTGGCACTTGTGAAGCAAATTGAAGAGTGATATTTCCTGCTAAAGCAGTTACTCTAGATACAAACAGAATGCACATACAGAAGACCATTGCTGCCAGGCATGAGCAGAAAGCACTAGAGCCGAGTCTAGGTGGGATTTGGGTTGTCCTCTGCAGTAGAGGTTGACCCTCACCCTCACAGGATGATTGCCCTGGGTGTGAATCCCACAGTTATAGATTAGCCAGCTCTGGAAAGGAAGCCTGCAATGGGCACTGCCCTTCCTCCATGTGGCATCCTTGCCTGGCATGACTCAGTGAAGGAGACATTTCCCTGAACTCAGTCTCAGATGAAGGGTGCTATTCGACACCCCCAGCAGTCAGCACCCGATAGACAGCAGCTGAGCTGCTGTATCACTGACTTTTCTCTTCCACCAATGGCAGACAAATACCTGTTTTTCATCTTAGTCACCGGCCTCCTTCCCGTGATAGCCTTCTCTGTCTGCTCCCTGAACCACCCTCCATGTGAAAGCCTTCCTGGAGCAGAGGGGGCCACACCATCACCCTTCAGTCCTTCATCCTGGATTCCCAGTGCTCTAGGTATTCAGAGGTGCTGATAGTGTCCAAGCCTCACCTCATAGGTTACTCAGCTAGTTCATCTCTATAGAGAGGCCAGCTGGCCATCTACCCAGCAGGAAAATGAGTGGGACTTCCTTGTTGACACAAAGAAGGTACATCCGGCCACATTCTTCCTTCATTTTTTAAGTAGCTTAACTGTGTGCTCCATCAGAAAATGCTAGAAGACACTCCTTTCTTCTCAAACTACTGGCTTCTATCTCATCTCCTCCATCCTCCAAATTCTTTGTTCTCCAATGCTTCCTCTTCAGAATCGAGCCTAAGCTTTTCTTTTTTTTTTAGTTTTTATTTATTTGTGTATGTGTATGAATGTACTGTCTGCATGTAGGTTTGTGCACCCGTGTTGTGCAATGCCGCGGAGGTCAGAAGAGGTGTCGGATTCCCCTGGAACTGGAGTTCTCCTGGAATTGGAGTTTCAGATGGTTCTCAGCCGCCATGTGGGTGCTGGGGATCGAACCCGGGTCCTCTGTAAGAGCGTTTGGCGCTCTTAACCGCTAGGCCATCTCTCCAGCCCGAGCCTAAGCTTTTCTAACTCAGCCACAATGCCCCACTTTCACCAGCTTGGTCAAGTGGATTCAGATGGATGGCAAATTTTGAATAAATCTGCATTTTATGACTGTTTCTTGGCCTAAGAAATATGTAAAAATTTCTCTAATATACTTTAAATACTATAACCACCGAATTTTCAAATGCTTCAACACATCTAAAAGGACCCTAACTACGAGCATCACTCCTTGGAAAACTGATCTTTAGTTTTCAGTACTGGCATGCTAGACTCGCCCAGAAAACCTGTACTGGAATCCAGTGTCTAGCTCCCAGCCCACATCAACTAAATCAGAGAGGGAACAATGGAATTTCTAGAGGACAAAATTTAACCATGCAGAAACTCTTCATTCTAAACTGAAACTTCAGGGTAGATATTTCTAATCAAAAAGAATTTACTTCTTCTTCAAACCAGCTTCGACCTTCCCTCCTGGCAAGGACTTATGAACTATAATTCAATTTCTACCCCAGTCAGAAGTTCTAGCAAAAGCTCTAATCTTTAAAACACCAGTGGATCTGACTGCGTCCTTGTTTGCAGTCCCAGCTTATTCTGATATTTCTAAGGGTGTGGAGCCTTTAAGAGATGAGCCCTGTGCAAGTGAGGAGGTCTGGCCTTCGGAGCTGAGCTGCCTGCTTTCCGTCCCTGGCCTCGTACTCCTTTCACCACATCTTCTAATCTAGCCAAGTAAGCCTTGAATTATTTCTGTCCATTTTTGGCCACAATAACACAAAGGTAACTAACACATGCAGTGAAATTAAATTTTTTAACTTAATTTAAACCAAAACCAAACAAAATCTCTGTAGAGAAACACATGGGAAGTGCTTCCACCTATGTACACCAGGCTCAGTGGCAGTTGAAGAGCAGGATGCGTGCTCTTCAGGCTTCTAGCAGAGCTGGACATAGTGGCCCTGGATAAATGTTCCCTAAATAAGTGACTGCGTAAACACAGAGACATAGCTCTAACAGAGGATATAAGTTACATCAAAAACATTTTAAATTTCCTTACCACTCACTTGGGTTTCACCTCTACTATATCTACCATGAGGCTGTGTGAGGCTCTTATATGATTTGAAAGGTGAAGTCTTGTCACCTTAACCTTTTCTGGAGTCACAGGCACAAATGTCTTTTTACTCCACACAGGGCACCAATAATAATCCAAAGAAATAATTTCTAGCTTAGTGGACCAAGGAGACTCTTTGGGGTTCCTTGAAGCATCACAGGCACCTTATGGGAAGCTATATCACCAAAGAAAATACTCTGCCAAGCTCAGCAACTGTTATTCACATACATATGCTTGAAAAATGTGGACCTTGTGCAGGTAATCACAGCTGCCGATGGTCTAGGAGGAAAATGGCTTTATTGTGTCCAGAGGACCACTATGCACAAGATGGATGCTTTCTAATACCCTGTTCCTTTCTACAGGAACATAAGTGATAAATACCACTGTGGTAAACAGTACGTGTTGGAATCTGCAGTTTCAGTTACAGCCATCAGTCCTGGAAGAGGTGACAGAAACTCTGACTGTGATGGTAGAGCCGGCCATCTTCCACGCATGCTCAAACCACTGTCCCATGTCCCCACAGAGTGAGTGCTTGATAGATTTGCCAGGAATATTCACACTAACATGAACACCTTCCTTTGGGGACATTCTTTTCTTACACTAGATAAAAGCTCTGGCTGTGCCCGGACTCAACCAGCCTGTCACTTTCAAGTTGCAAACAACTTCTCTCTGCAGATCACAAGGTCATGGAGGTCTGCCTCCTGTTTCCATTATTCTAATAGTATGGCCTCAGCAGACATGAAATCACAGACCATCAGAAAATCTCATACGATCTGTTTGATGGAATTATTACTCCCCTGCTTGTCAACTGCATCTTTGCTTTGATTTGAAGTTTTACTTTTCATTTCATTGAATATGGATCCAACATGACTTCCTCTCCACGAAACTTGGTGTAGGTGGCCCCAAATCCTCAGAAATAAGCATGTTTTATGCTAGTAATGGATGCACAGACTCATCTGAGAACCTTCTCCATCATCATTCTAAATCTCTTATTGGATAATCTCACATTTTCTGAGCTTCATGACCAAATGACTGTGTGGGTGATGTGTGTTTCGGTGAGGCTGACCCACTACACTGTCTCTGATAAATGATCCTACTGCCCTCAGGATTAAACCACAGCTAGTTCCTGCCACATGCTGCGGACAAGGACAGTGATCTAGAGCCATCCCCCTTCTGGCTTTTATCTAAGGGCCAAGCTCTGGGTTTTCTTGTCTTGAGATGTGGTATCAGAAAGAAGCATTTTTAGTCCCTGTTGCTAAGCCAGTAATAAATAATGCAAACTGAAAATTCCATTATAGCGTCACATGAGAGCAGGAAATACAAACTTGAGTGGCTGCCAGGAGCTCTCACTCCATCCTGAGGGGAGGGGAGGGGAGGGGAGGGAAGGCCTGTGGCTCTAGGAGGCTGTCATGGAGGGCAGCCCTCAGTGTGGCTGATTCCTCTCAGAAAGACCAGAATAGGAATGTGTGGGTGGAAAAAAAAAATCCATTTCCTTTCTTTCTAATTTTGGAGAAAATAGCTAAGTGGTTAATGAAGAATAAGAATGAGAAGAAAGTTAAATCATATTTTCTTTTCTCTATATTTATTCATTCTTATATCCACATATCTATTAATTTTTGTGTTCGGAGATGACTACTCGACAGACATGCACTGCCACTGTCTAGCCTCTAAGAATGCAAACAAGTGAGGCACGGTGTAGTCATTAGGGAAGGGAGCTGTAGTTGGATATAGTCACCGAAATCATGATGCCAAGTTGTCTGGAGAATGTGCATCCTGATCTGGACTTGGTTTTAGCTTAATACTGAACATGTTTCATCGACCAGCTACCTCCTCTTCATGCTTGTGAAGTCCTTCCCCAAGCACACCCATGCATACTCATGCAGACTTGATTATTCCGTGCTGGGTGGGAGCTTAACTTCAAGGGGAGGAAGCAATGCTGTAGAATTGACTCGTGGAGCAACTTGCATGAGCAAAAGCTTAGAAAGACAGTTGTGAGTTGAGAAGGTTAAAAACTATTTTGTGTGAAAGGAACGTGGAGGAAATTAAATGATCTGACTATAAAGGTATTGTCCAAAGTGAAAGGATGCTAAAATAATCAAGCAACTAAAATTTCCATTAAAAACAATCAGTAAATGTTTTTGAAAATGAAAAAAAAATGACAGGTATCTATGCACATTGAAGTAAAACAATTTCATGTCTCTACAAGTTACAAATACAACATATGCAGAATAATTATTGTTGATTTAAATATGTAAAGCTAAACCAGCTTCAAGGGTATTCAAGGAGAGACTAGCAACTTCAAATCTCCTTGGTTTATCCCTGGGACCCAAGGACATGAGTCGGCCCTGGTCATTTGTGTGTCGATTTGTGAACAAATACTCTGTATTTGAAAGGATGGTGACGGCTATAACTGAAAAGGCGTGGCCAAGGCCTGTTGTTGGTTACCTTTCAGATTTTACCATGTATCACAGAGAGAAAACTATGATGTCTGTGACACTCAATCCTGGGTAAGGCATGGGAAAGCTGGAACACAGAATGCAGCACACATGTCAAGCAACCACTAGAAAGACCACTACAGATAAGCTCCATAACCTGCTATTCCAGGGAAAAGAGCCTCAATCAGCAAACAATGCTGAGTTTGGTCAGCTAGAACACTAACAAAAGCAGAGAAAGATGGAAGGGGGCCTCTCAGACCAGCAGAGTGTGCACAGAGCTGGTACTTCTGGCAGTGGTGCTGTGCTAGGTTGCTGGTTGCTGTTCCTGCATAGAGGAGGCAGAGTTATCATGGGGTCTGCTCTTGGGAGGGCCAACACTCACTGGGCTGCATCCAACCCAGGACTGCAGTGCTTCTTTTTTCTTTGCTGGCTCAGGGCTTGCTCAGACACAATATCAAACACGCTGACTTTGCTGTCTTAGCAGCTAATAAAATATTTTACATAAAATTTTAGATTATTGCCTTCCGTTGAAAAATGGACAGATCTATTTTTTTTATAAATGACAGTATCAGCTACTTTTCTTTTTGTGGTGACAAAATAACAAAAGACAACTCAAGAGAAGAAAGGTTTATTGGCTTACAGCTTGAGGGGACAGGATCCATTGTGGTGGGAAAGGCCCCAGGAGTCGGGGGGGGGGGGCTGGTCACGCTGTGTCTGTGGTCAGGAAGCAGAAGGAGATGAATTCTGGTGCTCAGATCATTTTCTCCTTTTCTGCATTTCCGGACATGTGTAGCCAGTCCTGGTTACATTCAGAATGGCTCCTTCCTCTTCAGCTAAACCTTTCTGTAAACACCCACATACATATGCCCCCGTGTATGTTTCCATGGTAATCCTAAATCCAAAAGCCCACCTGGTCTGCCCAGCAGTTTTAGCCCAGCACTCAGGAGGCAGAATCAGGTGGATCTCTATGAGTTCAAGCCCAGTCTGGTCTACATAGTGAGTTCTAGGCCAGCTGGAGCTACAGGGAGACCCTGTCTCAAAAAGAAAAAAAAAAAAAGAAAAAAAAAAGAAAAAAAAAAAGTACACCTTGCACCAAAACTGTCATTTGTCATTTTAAGTCATACCATTCCACCCTGGCCCTTAAGGTCCCATTTTTATCTTATAGTGAGAAGTGTATTTAATCCATCTCTAAACATCCCCATTATTTTAACAATCCCTACTGGCGAAAAGTTATTTTCATTATTCCCATCCTAGAAACACTCAGGTGTAGATGGGAGCCAGCCTGTGAACTGAGTACTGACCACTTCCTTCCACTGAGCCCTTGAGGTAGAGCTGTGCACTGACAGAAGGCACAAAGCACTGGGGATTCTGATAAATGATTCCATTGACAAAATCTTGAGACACTCCATCCAGAAGTCTTTCACACCAAATCCTCTACTCCAGCTAACACAGATGTCAGTATTATGCAAAGGAAAAAACACGCAGATGAAGAAAAAAATCCAGACTGGGTTACTACAATATTTTCCTGCCCGATTTAATTTGCTTTTCTCTTGCATGAATAGATTGGCAGCTATAAGGTAGGCTAAAAAAAAAAAAAACTGTCATGGCAAGCAACCATTTCCTCCGAATTAGAGTTTCCAGATAAGATACAGGATATGTGTTGAATCTGACCTAAAATAAACAATGATGGTGTTCCCCCCCCCATACACTTCAATACAGTTTTTTTTGGGGGGGGGTTATTTGGTCTTTGGTTTTGTTCTTGGCTGAGGTTCTTTGGTTTGTTTGTTTGTTTGTTTGTTTGTTTGTTTGAGAAAAATCTCAGTATCAGGAAGTAAACTTAACAAACACTGGCAGGTGCACTTCCACAGCTTTGTCAGCTGGATTCAGCATAGAGTCATCTGAGAGGAGAAGTCTCCCCTGAGCCTTTCCTAGATCTGAATGAACCTTGAGCATGACTGTGACTGCCTGTCTTGATTATGAACTGGTGGAGGAGGGCCTGGCCCACTGAGACAGTACCACTCTCCAAGCAGGTAGCCCTACGTTGTGTAAATCAGCAAGGCCTGAGAAATTGTACTTCAGATACAAAACTTGAGATCTTAGTAAAAAGTCAAAAAGAAAAAAAGAGAGAGCACTGTTGTTTGGCCCGTCTTCAATTCTTACAGGCAAGTGCATCTACTCTGTGGCTGCCACTGCTTTTGCCATTCTTCAAAGACATGAGACCCAGCTTTTTAACCCTCCAATATGGACTGAAGACTCATGTCTCTCCGAGAATCCTCCAAACCTTCAATACCAGATGGAGACCACTGAGATATCCAGCTTGTGGACTGAGCAGCTCCTGGGATTTCAGCCTTGTCAGAGTATAGACGGCCATTGTTGGACTACCCAAGCTGTATCATGGAGGCCAGAAAAGGAAGATCAAGACAGGATACAGTACTTACTGGACCTCATTTGGGTGATCATGCGAAGGAAAGACCCCAGTGTGGAGCACAGGGGCAAGATTGATGGTTGTTTGGGCTTGCCAAAGAGGAACCTCCAAACACTTCCTTAAGGAAAACATGACATCTTTTAGCAAAAAAGAAAGAAAGAAAGAAAGAAAGAAAGAAAGAAAGAAAGAAAGAAAGAAAGAAAGAAAGAAAGAGAAAGAAAATAAAATCCTCCAATTCAGGTGATATATATATATATATATATAGATATAGATATAGATATAGATATATATGCAATCCAAGTTGGAGAGAATAACAACAACAAAAGAACTAGAGAAAAGACTCAGAAAAAGATGCAAGACATGTATGGCAGAGTGCAGGAACTCAGGTGGGGGGGGCATGGAAAGGGAAGTGACTCTAAATTCAATTGAGAAATGATGTATGTTGTATGGAAAAAGTTTAATAACAATAAAAAAAAGAAGGTAGCTAAGTGTGAACCAAGGAGACAGCCAATGTTCCAGGCTCCCTCTAAGATTCCTGCCTCAAGTCCCACCTTGAGTTCACGCCTTCTTTCTGCCGTCCTTCAATGCTGGATTATGATCTAGAAGTGTTAGCCAAATATAAACATTTTTCTCGCCCCAGTCAAAGTGTTTTAATACAACAGAAATCAATGTAAAACCATGTCAAGCATAAGCCATAACCTATCAGATTCACTGAGCATCCAATGTTTCCATGGTTACCTCTAAGAACCCTGTTCCAAATGACCTGTGAGGCGTTCACTGTATGGGATGCATGCTTCAAAAGCTCCTACTCTGAGACCACTGTCAAATGTTTCCAGTTCTTCTTTATTGCTTCAGAGAAATGACAGATTACAGTGTTCAGCCCAATCGTTTTCTGTAGCATAGCTTTTTAAAATAAAGTTATGCATATTAATCATAGCTCCACAAGGAAAAAATTAACATTCATGCACATGGGACTTAATTTTCCATAGACAACATGCAATATGTTTTACCCTCATGGTTAGAACTAGCTGAAATCTTCTTTAGGTTAAGCCCCATGACAATTTAAATGAAAGGAAACTTCAAATATCAAATCCTGCTGCTGTTCATCCTGGTTTTCCCATCACAGCAGAGAAATGAATACTTTGGATTTGATGTGAATGCAGTATCACAGGATCATGAACTGAAGCAGCAAGTCACCCATGGTGCTTCGAGGCAGAGCCAGATCCATGCCACAATTTTAACACTTTACTCTTCCTTCTTTTGAGTGGTAAGAGATGAATTCTAGCACATTCTCTCCAGATTCCGGTGAGCATAGAGGGCCATTTCTTACCGAAATCTCCTCAGACAGTTTTGTAGAATTCCCCTGTCAGAGAAGTGGACCATCCAGGGAGAGAGAGATGTGCTGACCATCCAGGGAGAGAGAGATGTGCTAGGATGGAGCAATTAACCTCTGCCTGTGACTCTGGCTTGCTAAAGTCCCCCAGCCCTGGGGACAATTCAGAGTGTGTATAGTAATCTTGATGACCTCTGGCCCAGACTCACTGCAGGGGAATTCCAGTTCCCTCCAAGTTTCCTCCACAGTCCCTAGTGGATTGTGATCCCAAATATCTAAGATCCAGACCCTGACATCAACAGTGCTGGAGAACATGATGGCTGCTGTGAAGCCATCGCCACTCCCCACCCACAGTCACAGTGCCCTGCACTCTTGCCTGCACCCCGTCCACAGGAAAATATTCGTGAACAGCCCCAGAAGCCGCATGTGCTCCGTTCCCAATGTCTCCCTCTCAAGGAACCTCTCGGAGGTTCTCTGTGTCCCACAGAATCTCTGCCCCTCAGGTCTCTTCACCACGGTCCCTCCCCAACCGGCAGAGGCACTTCCTCTGTTGTTTATGCTTGAGACTAACGCTGGATCCCTCCATTATGTTAAGGTACATGTATTCATCTTTATCCTACTCTGAATCACTCACCTACTCTTATAAGTGGTGTTTGTAACTGGTGTAAGTACTCCGCCATGCTATTTGGTCCAGCCTCTGTTTATTCTTAGAATATTTTTTGCTCAGGAATGCTGAGCCACACCCTTTGGCTTCTGATCTCATGAAATTTTGAGGGAGAAGCAGGTGCTGTGGACATAACATTTAAAAAACACTATCTGAGCCAGGCGTGGTGGCGCACACTTTAATCCTAGCACTTGGGAGGCAGAGGCAGGCAGATCTTTGTGAGTTCAAGGCCAGTCTGGTCTACAGAGTGAGTTCCAGGACAGCTGGGGCTACAGGGAGACCTGTTTCAAAAAGACCAAAAACAAAAAAAAAAACCAACAACAACACTATCTGATGTCTTCTTGGTCCCACATAAATCTTGTCCTATAACTCCTCACACATTAAAATAATAATATTTATTTTCTTCAGGGAAAGTTCGGTTCTTGCCTAAAGAAGAAATATTACTAAGGTTTGGTTTCAAATTAGACTTCACAGTACATTTAGAGCCTTGTTCTTGTAAGCTAGAGTTTTCTTGAGGAAGAAAGTTGCTTTCTGAACATCTGAACATTAAAATTTTCCTTTCTTTAAAGATCAGAGACTAAAACTTGGAGCAATAATTTGATTAAGATGGATGAGAATGCAGTCCATGGAAAAAGGGAAGTCCTACCTCCCATGGAAAATAAGAACATAATAAAAAGCAAACTCTCCCCAAGAAAGGAGCACCAGGCTTCAGCCCTGAGAGGGCTCCCTTAAGACCCAACAGCCTCATCTCACAGGTTCATACAAGAGTAGGAATAAGGCAGAGGATGAAAGATGGGGATGTGAAAGCGAAGTTTACCAAAACAAAAAAACAGAGCAATATTGGCTGTGTGGCCAGGCTTGGACAGCACTGTAGCCATCACCAGGATCTCCCTCCATTTCTCCCTCTGTACATGTGGCTTCTGGAAATTAGGCACAGCCATTACTTTGGCCATTAAAATGTGAACATCATGGATGGTGTGTTTTGTTTCTGGGTAGATGCACCAAATGTACAATCTTTTTCATGGCTCTTTCACAGGTGAACAGACAACACATTTACAAGATGAAGGAGACTCTGGGGTAGCCTGGACTCCCCAGCTGTCACAACAGGGACATTTGGCTATTTATTCATTTCATTTCTTAAGTTGTCTTCATCTCTAGGGCTAAAAACAAGTGGTTTGAAAAAAAAACAAACAAGTGGCTTGGGGGTGAAAGTCATGAATTTAGTTTGTGACATGTATTTGAGACACCCATGAACACTAAGAGCAGGTCTGTAGCTGGGTCCAGAACTTGGACCCACCCTTCCTATCCTTTCCGTATTTGAAAAAATGTTTGAATGCAGAAAAGATACAGCTTGTAAACTTGCTATTTAAGTGACGTTAAGAACTTAGAAGAAAGTCCAAGACAAAAGGCGCATTGCTTTGAAGACAAAGAGAATTGGATTTTCACATATGTGGAGAGAGAAACCAAATGATATTAGCACTTCCCTTACGAACTCTGCTACATCGCCATTGCAGCAGTAGATCAACCCTTTCTTCCTGACAATGACGCATGTACAGAAATTGAAACTAATGAACTCTATTTCTTCAGAGACTTGTTCTGAGAAAGCTTTTTTGTCATGATTTTAAATAGAGAAAATTAAGAATATTTACAAGTACATAAATAAGGGAAATGCTTTCTCTTGGAAGCCTACATTTTGAATTCCATAAGTCATCTTTCCATAAAGAAGTAGTTCTAAATTATGAGAACACATATCCACACATCTAGAAAATTGTGAGAGATAAAACTTGAGTCCACACACAATATCACAAAGCAATGTTCCCATTTAAAGCTAAGCTCTTTTGGCAAGACGCCATTACTCGTGTGCCAGGTACACAGCTCCGGGTGGGGTGGACTGGCACAGGGGCAGCTGGGAGAGGGTCTTGCTCTGAACCCCCTCTCCGGGGTCGCCATCGCAGAGGGACCACGCTCTTCCCCAGCAGAGTGAACAGAGGGTCATGTTTACATATGCTCTGATACCGGGGCGCGGGCTAGGTCAGGCGCACAACATCCCCCCCCCCCCCGGCGCCAAGTGAATTGCTGAGAATCCAAGTGGTCTTCCTTTTGGAGAACCTTCAGAACAGAAAGAGAAGGCTAACTTAGGCTTCCAACATCCAATATATACACAAAATTGAAAACCTGAAACCTAGGCAAGTCAATACACCATAAAAATAAAAAAATTAAATATAATAGATAGAGGAAAGGGGGAGGGAAGCATCAATATGGCTAATGCTATAATCCTTATTCCACTAAATAGTTGAAAGTCGTTTGTGACTTATACCACGAAAGGGAAACCGCAAATGCCAGGGGACACGACGAAGGATCTATATAGGGAAAAGGCACAATATATTCCCACCCTAGCTCTCTGCCAAACCTGGAGGAGATAACACAATGGGAACCCCCCTGGAGAGTGACCCAAGGAACAGAGCTTAGACGAATAATTGCAGACATACGCAGAGAATTAAAGAAAATAAAGAAGGTTCAAGAAATAAAAGGGAGAGAGAATGAAAAACTCAAAAAGGACCTAAGAGGGATACAATGACAAACTTCGGAAAGAACTTAAAGGAACAGAATGACAAAAACTCCAGAGAAAGAACTAGAGGGAGAAAAAAAACAAACTCCGAAAGAAGTAGAAACACTGAAAAAGGAGCCAAACCAATCGAAGTAAGAGGCACCAAGAAGAGATTGAGAAGCCAAAGAAGAGATGTGAGAAGCTCAAAAAAGGAAATGGAAAGTACTAAGAAAACCACGGAGGAAACAGAAAAAGGGATTAGAACCACTCCCAGTCAATCAGCAAGGAAAGGAAGGAAAAAGCCTCAGAAGTAGAATGGAGGAAGCAGAACAAAGAATATCAGATCTGGAAGATAACACAGAGCAACTAAAAAGCTCAAATAAAGACTACAAAAAATTTAAAATACAACAAAAGTGGAAACAACCAGGAAATATGGGACACTATGAAAAGACCAAACCTCGCTATCATAGAAGTAGAGGAAGGAGAAGAATCTCAAGAGAATAGTATTGATCAGATCTTCAACAGAATAAAGATGAAAATTTCCCCAAACTAAAAAATAGACAAGCCCATACAAATACAGAAGCACATAGGACCCCAAATAGACAAGATCAGAAAAGAAGCACCTCATGCCATATCATAGTATAAAATGCTAGAGCCCAAACAAAGACAAATTTCTGAGGGCTACAAAAGAAAAACAAGTCACATACAAAGGGAAACCCATCAGAATTACAAACTGACTTCTCGCCGCTCAAACCATGAAAGCAAGAAGAACATGGAGCAAAGCATTCCCTGTGTTAAGGGGACTACGGATGCCAACCCAGAAACTTTACCCAGCAAAAATGTCGACTATAGTTGAAAGAGAGAGAAAAAATCTTCCATGACATAAACAAGATGATGGAATACAGTCTGTAAAACCAACTCTTCAAAATACTTGAAGCAATTCAAAGGCAGAAGAGAGGAGCAACAATCCTCAAACACCTAGGAAAAGAAACTAACAAAAACATAACCTAGGAGCAAAATCACGAGGCTAGAAGTCCAAATGGATAATAAAGTGGAAAGGAAGCAACATCCATCTATCAATTATAACCTTAAATATTTAATGGGCTAAACTCCCCAATCAAAAGGCATAGACGAGGAGAATGGAATTAGGACAAAACCCATCTATATGCTGTCTACAAGAAACCCATCTCAATTTCAAGGATAGGCACCAACTTAAGGTGAAGGATGGAAGAAAGTATTCCAAGCAAATGGTACCAAAAAGAAAGTGGGTGTGGCTATTCTAAATATCAGACAAAATAGACTTCAAAACAAAAGAAATCAAAAGAGACAAAGAGGGCCATTACATCTTTATTAACGGAACAATTGACGATGAAGATTTCACCAATCATGAATATATATGCACCAAACATCACGGGGCACCAAACTTTATAAAGACAATTCTTCAGGATCTCAAGGCACATATTAACCCCAGCACACTATATACTAGGGGACTTCAATACCCATTAAGTCCCTAGACAGATCAACAGGACAAAGGATAGAGAGACATCTGAACTAAGACATCTGAACTAAATGACACAACCAAATGGACCTCACAGACATCGTACCAAATTTCACCCAAACACCAGAGAATACACTTTCTACTCAGCACCTCATGGAACATTCTCCAAAATAGACCATATACTGGACACAGGAAAAAACTCAAAAAATAAAAAAGATTGAAATAATCTCATGCATTCTATCAGACACAGTGCAATAAAACTCAATATCAACACCAGAATAAACCCTACAACTACAGAACACATGGAGACTAACAACACTCTCCTGAAATATTGAGTGGGTCAAGAAAGAAATAAAGAAAAGAAATAAAACATTCCTAGAACTGAATGACAATGATAAAACAACACAGCAAATCTATGGGACACTTTAAAAGCAGTCCTAAGAGGGAAGTTTATAGCTCTAATGCCACATTAAAAAAACAGAAGAGGACAAGTTAATGATCTAAACACTGCAGCTAAAAATACTTGAGAGACAACAACAAATGAACCCTAAACGCAGCAGACAAGAAGAATAACAAAAATCAGAAGCAGAGATTTAATAGAAGTAGAAACAAAGAAAACCATACAAAAAAAAAATCAATGAATCCAAAAGTTGGTTTCTGCGAGAGAATAAACAAGATAGACAAGAACCTGTAGCCCAGTTAACCAAAAAGAAAGAGGGAACAACTCCAAATAATAGAATCTGTGACGAAAGGGGAAATATCACAACAACAATGAAAAAGATCCAGACAATGCATACGGGACTACTTCAAAAACTTATATTCTACTAAGTTTGAAAACCTAGAAGAAATGGATGAATATCTGAAATCCTGGGAATCACCAAAGCTCAACCAAGAAGAGATCGACAGCCTTAAACAGACCAATAGTACAGGAAGAAATGAAGATGTAATAAGCAGCCTCCCAAACCAAAAAATGCCCAGGCCTGGATGGTTTCACAGCAGAATTCTATAAAATATTTCGAAAAGACTTACCAACCATTACTACTTAAATTGTTTCGAAGGATACAAGGAGGGACTTCTCCCAAATTCCTTCTATGAAGCCAGCATTACGCTACTACCAAAACCAGGAAAGATACAACAAAAAAGAGAAACTAAGACCCATCTCCCTAATGAACACAGATGCCAAAATTCTAAACAGGATCCTGGCAAATCGCATGCAGACTCACAATCAAGAAAATCAATCCACCATGACCAAGTTGGATTCATACCAGAGATGCAGGGATGGTTCAACGTACGAAAATCAATAAACATCATCAAACATTCGAATGGACTGAAGGACAAAAACCACACCAATCATCTCCAATTGATGCGGAGAAAGCTTTGACAAAATCCAGATCCTTTCATGTTTAAAGTCCTGGAGGAATTGGTCTGGAGTGGATCATTCCTCAATGTAATCAAAGCCATATATACAGGAAACCCACAGCCAATATCATCCTAAATGGGGAAAATGACAGAAGCATTCCCCTTAAAGGTAGGAACTGCAAAGGCTGCCCCTGTCACCACTCCCTTCAATATAGTGCTGAAACCCTTCTAGGGCAATAAGGCAAGAAAAGAGAAATTAAGGAGTTCTATTGGAAAAGAGGAAGTCAAGATATCCCTTTTTGCTGATGATAGATTGTCTACCTAAGGGATGTTAAGAAACTCCACCAGAAAACTCCTAGAAATGATTAAGAGCTTGGTAAAGTGGCAGATACAAAAAATCTAAGAAAAATCAGTAACTTTCTTTTATACAACAACAGGCAACTGAAAAGGACTACAAGGAGACCTTCCCACTCACATAGCCTCAAAAACAAAAAAAAAAAAATACCTAGGAACAAACCTAACCAAAGACACCAAGAGATCTCTACAACAAAAATTTTAAACCCCTGAAAAAGGAAATTGAGGAGACATCAGAAGATGGACAAACCTCCCATGCTCATGGATTGGGAAAATAATATAGTAAAAATGTCCATCCTACCCAAAACTAGTGTACAGATTAATGCGATCCCAATCAAAATCCCCAAGAGTTTCTTCACAGGCTTGGAAAAAAAATCCTCAATTTCATTTGGGAAAAACAAAGACACCGAATAGCCAAAGCAACCCTTGAGTGAAAAGAGCAATACAGGGGATCGCTATACCAGACATCAAACTATACTCAGGGCTATAGTCATAAAAACAGCCTGGTACTGGCACAAAAACAGACCAGTTGACCAATGGAATAAAACTGAAGATTCCAAACTGAGCTCATACAATTTCAGCCACCTCATATTTGACAAAGGGGCCAAGAAGACACAATGGAGGAAAGACAGCATCTTCAGCAAGTGGTGTTGGCAAAAATGGGATCACCACTTGTAGAAGATGAAATTAAACCCCCTACCTCTCACCTTGACAAAGGTCAACTCCAGATGGACCAAAGACCTCAACGTGAAACCCAAAACTCTGAGGGTGATAGAAGAGAAACTTGGCAGCAGACTACAGACATAGGTGTAGGAAAAGACTTCCTAAATCAGACAGCAGCTACAAGAAATAAGATCGACAATTGACACAAATGGGAACTCATTAAACTCAAAAGCTTCTGTACATCAAAGGAAGCAATAAAGGAAGTGAAGGAGAAGACCCACAGAGTGGGAGGAAACCTTCACAGCAGATACATCTGACAAAGCATTAATTTCCAGAGTATAACAAGCTACTCAAAAAACAAAAGAAGAAAGAAAACAATATGAATCACTCAAAAGATGAGCAAGATCTGAATAGAGACTTCACAGAAGAGAATTAGAGATGGCCGAGAAACATCTTAAGAAGTGTTCAACATCTCTGATAATTAGAGGAAATGAAAATTAAAACCACTTTGAGATATCACCTTACCCCAATAAGACTGGCTAGGATTAGGAACACAAATGATACCAAGTGCTGGAGAGGTTGCGGGGAAAGGGGAATGTCGTGACCCCCTTTGTCCAGCGAAAGAAGACACAACACGAGAGCGATCTTCCTCGAGCAGTTTATTCGGGCACCCTTACATCCGCTCTCTCTCCCTCTCCTTCCGGTTCACCACTTATAAGGCATGTCATAACCAATCAATTTCCACCACGTGGGTCTCAAGGATAGGATATCTCTATGTGGAACAGAGGGCTTCAGCAAGGCCAAACCAAATAAGGACATGTTTACTGCATGGAGCGCTCACCCCCATGGGGGTGGGAGGCGGAAACCGGCGCCATCTTTGAGGTGTGGCACTTTGCAGCTCCCAACACCAGGTGCCTTCTTGGGACTGTCGCTACACCCGCTCTCCACATCTCCCCCTTCTTTATTATTTTTAGAAAAGAGACTGTAACTATCCCCCCTCTGGGGAGCTTTACTGTCCCCCCTTCCGGGGAGATCTATTGCCCCTTTTCCGGGCCCCCTTTTTCTGGGCCCCCTTTTCCCGGGCCTCTTTTCCCGGGCCCCATTGTCCCCTTTTCCGGGGAGCCTCATTATCCCCTTTCCTGGGGAGCCTCATTGTCCCCTTTTCCAGGGAGCCTTATTGTCCCCTTTTCTGGGGAGTCTTATTGTCCCCTTTTCCGGGGAGCCTTATTGTCCCCTTTTCTGGGGAACCTCATTGTCCCCTTTTCTGGGGAGCCTTATTGTCCCCTTTTCTGGGGAGTCTTATTGTCTCCTTTTCTGGGGAGCCTTATTGTCCCCTTTTCTGGGGAGGCTTATTGTCCCCTTTTCTGGGGAGCCTCATTGTCCCCTTTTCCGGGACGTAACGGTGCGGCTTTCTCTGGGCACATGCACAACAAATGTCTCCGGTTACCCTTCAAAGTTTGCACAAGTGTCCTGGACCCCAGCGCACGGCAGTGCCCCAGTCCCCAGCTCCAAGTTCAGCCTCTGCCATGAGAAAGCTCAGACCACCGCCTCGGCGGGGCTGCTCCACCTCCTCGCCTGCAGGCTGCTGGCCGCCAATGCCGTCTCCTACACGCCCCGCACCTCTTTCGACCCCAAGTTTCAGTTGAATGGCTGGTTCTCACTCTGGGTCCGTCCTATCGGTGCCCGGGCCAGCTCAGCGGGTTCTTTCTGGCTACGCTGAGCCTGACCGGGCCCCTTTTACGTGATGGCTCACAGTCTCTGCTAGCTGAGCCTTGTTGAAGCCTGGTCTGAAGTCTCAAATATCTTTGTTGAAGTCTCTGCAGCTCTGTTGAAGTCTCTGTAGTAAATGTTTAAGTCTCTTTGTTGACCTTCTCTTTGTTGAAGTCTCAAATGTACAGGTGCTTTACGCTGCGGTCATTATCCAGCTTGAGCCTCTTCTGGGAGATGCTCTTCTGCACTCACTTGCTGAAGGAGGCATTGCCCGCGGGCCGGGCGCAGCGCTCGCTGTCCGCGATGAGGCAGCAGCTCTGGCGGGAGGCCCCTCGCAGCTGTCCTCCTCGGTGCTGAAGCCATTCATCGCCGCCTCGCCCGGCCCGCAGCCCCAGCGCGCTCAGAGCCCGAGGCCGCGACGCGTCCCCATACGGGCCACCACTTGTCGTGGCTGCCCCCTCCATCCAGCGAAAGAAGACACAACACGAGAGCAATCTTCCTCGAGCAGTTTATTCGGGCACCCTTACATCCGCTCTCTCTCCCTCTCCTTCCGGTTCACCACTTATAAGGCATGTCATAACCAATCAATTTCCACCACATGGGTCTCAAGGATAGGATATCTCTATGCAGAACAGAGGGCTTCAGCAAGGCCAAACCAAATAAGGACATGTTTACTGCATGGAGCGCTCACCCCCATGGGGGTGGGAGGTGGAAACCGGCGCCATCTTTGAGGTGTGGCACTTCGCAGCTCCAAACACCAGGTGCCTTCTTGGGACTGTCGCTACACCTGCTCTCCACAGGGGAACACTCATCCATTGTTGGTGGGAATGTAAACTTGTACAGCCACTATGGAAAGCAGTGTGGAGAACCCTTAGAAGACTCAAAATGAGCCTTCCATTTAACCCAGTCATACCACTCCTGGGTATATACCCACAAGACACAACTTACTGCAAAGATACATGCACAGCTGTGTTTATTGCAGCTCTGTTCACAATAGCAAAAAGCTGGAACCAGCCCAGGTGCCCCTCAACTGACGAGTGGATAGAGAAAATGTGGTACATGTATACAATGGAGTTCTATGCAGCGGTAAAGAGGGACAACATCATGAACTTTGCAGGTAAATGGATGGAGCTGGAAGACATTATGTTAAGTGAAGTAACACAGTCCCAGAAAAACAAACGACAAATGGTGTCCCTCATATGTGGATGCTAGTACCAACAACCCAGATATAAATATTTCTCATGGAGAGGGATGCATAGTAAAAGAACAACAACAGAGAGACTGCCTCAGAAAAGGACTGAAATGGTGAATTGGGGAAGGGGGGATGGTGGGAGAGGGGGACACTGTGATATATTTTCGATTAAGGCATATTTAATGACATGAGTTCCAAGCAAGTACCCAGATTCGCCTAGACACTGTCTACAGGCATACATGGTGTTTTTTAGGTACTAGTAAAAGTAAATATGTGTACATTAACAACATTGTTTTACGACTCTGATAAAATGGTACAGTGCATCGAGTTAAATGGTAGATATAAGTCGCTGTTGTCCACATTTGTTTTACGTACAAAATCTGTAGACACAAAACTTTTGGGATGACCACATACAAATGTGTCTCGATATAATTCTCTGTTTTGTACAGTATAAACCTTGTAGATTCTCTTTAAGATGATTTAAAAGTAAAAATTAAGTTTGCTTTCCCAAGGTTCAATCATTATAGTCACACCAAACAACATGGGTGGAATTTGATGAAATCTGCTGCTTGATCCACCTATAGTCATGTATAATACAAACTGATCTCAAAAAATGGAACCAAAGCAAAAAAAAAGGGGGGGGGAATACAGAAAAGACATTGAAAACCTTTCGTCAAAAACTGCAATTCAAACTTAAAACTAACTATGGGAAAAATTTGTTTGTTCCAACAGGAACAAAATGTCACCAACCTTAAGGCTGAGAAAGAAAAGATACAGCTTTGCATCGATGTAGGATGTACCAAAAAAGGGGCAACAGAAAGGCTGACCCAACTGAACATCGTAAGGAAGAACAAGCCTCGATTTGCCATAAACATCGAACCCCTCTGTTGGATCCTACATGTACAACTATTTATAATGAGTCCTAATTAAACTTCCTTCTAGGGTGGCACAAATGTTTTGATATGAGAGACGTTCCCTTGCCTCCCCCCCTAAGAACAAAGGAGATAAGATGACGATGATGAGGTCGTTCCTACCAACTGTAAAAATTGGAGACAACTTTATTATAGAGGTATAGCTCTTATAAAACAGGTAAAACTGCCTTCTTAATTGGATCGAATAGAACATAAGAACTGTGAAAAGGATTATCTCTGTTCAGAACCAAACATAATACTAAAGTCTTGGGCTATGCACTAGGCAAAGTATATTTAATTCAGGAGCCGGACATCAGCAATTTGGATTGTTGTCTCCAGGGGGATGTTGGCCAGGGAATGCCAAGGCCCCCACAAAGGTAAAGGCCCCTTGCCTCTAAGTGGGATACCTCAGAGGAGAGGCGATAAGACCCTGCTGCCGAAGACCTGACGTTAACATGGGAGGGATGTAATTGAACCGCACATGCAAGTGTACAAGATGGCCTCGCGCTCGGGAAGCCAGAGTGTTACCAAAGGCCACTAAACCAATAAAAGCAAATACGGGTCTCCTGAGTCAAGCAAGACTCCACCTCAGCAACCAGCTAACCTTACTTGGCCTGGAAATACTGTGCAGCAGAAGGCAGCCATAGTCTGTATATCCCAAATCAATTGGCTATTGCTCTCTCCTTGGAGGAATAAACGCCATGGCTGTTGCCACAAGGTACATCCTCTACAAGTTAGGAGATGTTAATGAAGCCACCAGTAAGACCTGCCATATTTAACAGGGGGGGGGAATGTAATTCATGGATAACATATAATCCAAACATATGTGTCTTATGCTAAAGTAAGCTACCAATCCACTATAGTGCTGCTTAGAATACGCTATATATCTAATTTGACTTATGCTTCACTAGTAGGATCAAAAGGTTATTCCTGGACAAACTGTCAGCCCATGAAAGGAAACAGCCAGAATTGACCAGAGTCCAAGTCAACAGCTCCAGAGAAAGTGGACTGTTTAACTTCTCATCCACCTGTGCCCCTTTTCTAAACCTAGGGAACAATCTGTGGAAGAGGGGGCGTGGTAGAATGTAAAGGCTGCGACTGGGGTGAATGGTGAAACTACAGCAATGTAGTCTGGACACTCATTTGATCAACTTGATTGAACAAACAACCTGTCACCCCACACACACTGGATGGTGGGGCTGTAGGGGTTTGGACACAACAGCCTGCAGATTGGTTTTGCACAAAGGATGCTTGTACTCATGGATTATCACTTATAGCTAAAAAATGAAAAAAAAACTGAGAGAAAGATGCAGGACAGTTATGGAAGAATGCATGATCTGGGATGGGGTTGGGGTGGGGGGGAAGGGAAAGGGAAATAAGCCTGAACTGAATTGGAAAATAATGTATGAAATGCACAAAGCATCCATAAAAATTAAATTAAAAAAAAAGCTAAGCTCTTTCATATTTTCCAACTTTCTATTAAAATCACAGAGTCATTGACTAGAAACTTTACGATCATTAGAGGAAGAAGAAAGATCAATAAGAGCAATCACGATGATGGAGAGATGTGGATTTTAACCATTCAAAGAACAGTGTTGAGAATATGGTTAGGAGAGAGAGAGGACAGGTGATGCCATGTAGAATGAATCATGTGTGGAAATGGATGTGTATTTGACATGGTGCCGGTCCAGAAGATTGAAGGCATATGGGAACATTTTAATTTGAAGTGAGAACTTAAAGATTGCTGGGGGCCGGGACTGGAAAGATAGCTCAGGGACTAAGAACACTGGCTGCTGCTCTTGCAGAGCATCCAGATTCAGTTCTCAGCACCCACCTGGTGGGTGGACTAACGCCCATCCATAACTCCAGTTCTAGGGGTTCTGGTGCCCTCTTCTGGCCTCCACACACACTGCACACATGCAGTGCACATGCACAAACACAGGCACTCAGTTACATAAAGTAAAAGTTGTAGATATTTTTTTCTATATCTGATTCCTACTGTGATACTCATTAAAATAATATATACAAACAAATGTTAAGTATCTGTAAGCCATTTACCTAGAGATAATACTGCTGGTATTTTATTACATAAATGCATGCATGTGTTCATTCATTATTTGACAATTATTTGCTGATCACCTGCTATGTTCCAGGCATTCTAATAGTGTGAAGCAGTAGTGAAAAACCACCTGTCCTTAGGAAGCTCATGTTCAAGCAAGGATCGCAGATAGTGAAACATGTATGTCCACTGATGAAACTGGAAATGAGGGAAAAAAGATGAGTAAAGATGGCGCCATGTGGTGATGAGGAGGATGTTTGGGCAAAACCAAGAGGAATGAAACAAACCACAAAGATGTGGGAGCAGAGCTTTCCAAACACAAAACCAGGCTTATGTAGACCAAGAATATGGGTTAACATTGAATCTAACAATGTACATTAACCTGCTTTGTGTAAATGAATATATCACAAAAATTATTTATGATGTATACATGGAGGTCTACTGTGCAAATCTCATCACTGTGATTCCTACTGCTGAGCATATCTTGATGCTATTTTGTAAATATCTTCCTGCTTTTGCAAAGGATGGGTCTACATAAAAATCTTAATACTTTTATTCTTTGGCAATTACACACACACACACACACACACACACACACGTGCGCGCGCACTTGCCCTGTATTTTGATCATATCCATCCCCACTCCTTCCTTCCACTACCCCCTTCACCTCCCCCAAAATGTGCATTTGGGCATCAATAATTGGACTCACTGGGTTATATTAAAACTATGTTGGGTGGACCAGGAGGAAGAAGGGAAGGTGTGTGGATGTGATCGAGATGCACTACATACATGTACGAAATTTTCCAAGAATAAAGAAAGAAAAATAAACAAATTGTGCTGTGTTCAGTGTAATGGAAACTCTACCAAGCCTGGGCTCATCTTGGAAGGGTGCAGGATAGCCCGTGCCAAGGGAGGAGCAGGGTCCCGAGGGACTGCGTGAGAAACAGCCAGACACACTTGTGTTCGCCACCATGTCAGAGGTTAGTCAATAAGGAAAAGTCCACAAGTTGGGGTGGTTCTGTTGGCTTGCTGTCCTCATTTCTTTCTGTTGCTGTGATGAAACACTGACCAAAAATACACTGGGAGGACAGGGTTTGTTGTATCTCATAACTCATGGGTCCTGCCTCATCGCTGAGGAAAGTTAGGGCTGCAACTTGGGACAGTTGGAGCCTGGAGGCAGGAGCTAAGCACACACCATGGAGGAGCACTGCTTACTACTGGTTTGCTTGCCTGGGCCTGTGCTCAGCCTGCCCAGGGGTGGCACCATCCATAGTGGACTAGCCCACCTACATTACTCAACAATTAAGAAAATGCCACACAGACATGGCCACAGACTGAACCAGTTGGGAGTCACTTCATGCACATACCAGGTGTCAAATGACATGTCAGTGGGACTGTCATCATCCCAGTGGGAGGTATCCTTCTCATAATGGAGTCCAGATGACACTGTCACAATTGTTGATCTTCTGTGTTTGATAATTTTTCAGGCTTAGTTTTCCTGATATTATTTTAATATGCCCATGTTTCCAATTTGCTATAATGAGTTCCTAGATGATACTTTTTGCTTTCAGGAAGAAGTCAGTTATCAGTCTGTACTTCATGCATGGTATTGAACAGGATGTAGTGTCTGTGTGCAGCCTGCCTCTATGTTTTCCCAGAAACTGGGGTCAAATGCTGGAGTCACTGAGGACAAGGCATAGCCTGAAGACTGTTTCACACAGTAAGTAGTAACTTAGAGAAGGACGAAGCCTGATCTCATCAAGAGGGACTAAGGAAACCAGGTGACCCAGGCTCAGAAATTAGGTCATTAGGAGGGTCTGGTAAACACATTTCTCTAGCATTCTAGACTCTTTCCACCTCCACAGTTTGCCTGGAATATTCTATCTCTCTCTGTGTCTCTATTTCTATCTCTATGTCTATCTCTATCTCTATATCTCTATCTTTCTCTCTATCTCTATCTCTGTCTCCATCTCTAGCCAGGCATAGTGGCACACACCTTTAATCTCAGCACTTGGGAGGCAGAGGCAGGAGGATCTCTGTGAGTTCAAGGCCAGCTTAGTCTACATAGTGAGTTCCAGGACAGCTAGGGCTATGGGGAGACTCCATCTCAAAAAATACCCCAAAAAAAGGTAAAATAAATCATGCATACTGTTCTAGCTACTATCTCTATCTCTATCATCTTTGGCTGCTTTCCTGGTCATTTTTCAGTTCTTGGTTCAAATGTCACTCCCTCTGAAAGAACTTCCATGTCCACACTAATCTAAATCAGATCATCTGCTATAAATTCTCAGACCATCCTGAACTTTTAATGCAGTTACCACAATTTGCAGCTCCACATTTATTACTGCATAATTTTTTAAAATCTGTTGGCCCCTTGAGACACTGATCTCATGCCTGTCTTCCTTTGGGACATGTGGACAATATCTATCCCATAACTCAGAAAAGAATTTACTCTGCATCCAATAAACCTATGGCATACAGTGAGAGCCTAGAAAAGGAGTTTTAAGTGAATTGTGGGGGAGTAAATATGTTTTGATATAGAGCTTTCTTTATACAGAGGTGAGCTCCACTTTCACATAGACACCTCCCTAGAAACAGACCACCCAGAACCCCTGGAGCCCATGGAACCCATGGAACCCAGCTAGAAAACTATGATCTGGCTCAAAAAGGCAACTAGAATGATATGCAGCAACTCCATCTCCCGTCAGACACACTAGCCCTGGACCAGAGCCCTGTCTACTTGATTTCTTTCCTTCTGTGCTCCCCAAACTCTCTTCCTTCCAAGCTGATACCCCCACTCCTTCAAGTCCCTCCCTTCATAGGACCTCTCATATTTTCTTTCTTCTGAGTCTATGGCTGTGATGGCAGATAGCAGAGTCAGAAACATAACTTCAAACTCAGATCTCAAATTCTAACTCAGGCAAGTAATGCTTGTGTGAATTTGGACAAGTTCCCTAACTCCAGTGAGCCTTTCTTTACACCTGTAAAATTGATGTAAAAAGGGCTGGAGAGATAACTCAGCAGTTGAGCGCACATACTGCTCTACCAGAAAACCTGGGTTCTGTTCCCAGGACCCATATCTAGCATCAGCTCACAACCACCTATAACTTCAATTCCAGGGATCTAATGCCCTCTTTTGGCTTCTTTGGGCACTGCATGCTTGTGATGCACATATACTCACACACATAGACATAAAATAAGATTTTTTATTTTAAAAGTTTTAATGGATATACAATTGATATGAACATTGACTTTAAAATTATAGATAAAACAACCCCCAACACCATACCTAATGAATGTCAGTGCTTGTGAACTACTGATATACATGTTTCTAACTACTGTTCTGCCATGTGTAGGATTGTTTCTGCCCTGATAGTCTTCTTACAAAGTATAGAAACATCTACCAAGAAAGATCTGAGTTTCAGCCCAACGTGATCAGGAATAAGCTAAGTCCTAGGCTTGTCTTTGATACTCTAACATGAGAAAAGGGAAGAGCCCCAGGAGAAGGCCTCAGTGCAAGCATTTTTAGGCTCCAGTGGCTGACACCAAAACAAGGAAGAGGAGCTTTAACTCCATCTTTTAATTTCTTTCTCATGGTTACTGTTCTCAGACAGAGAATGCAATTAAAATTAATGTCATATTAGTTTACTTTCCTCAAGATGAATGTTGATCAGATTGTATCTGAAGGTCTGTAACATCTCTCCTGTAATTATTTTTAAATTTATTAGCAGGGTCTGTGTATTGTAGAACAAAGGGAGTGTTTCTGGGAGACAGGTGTTCTGAGTTCTGGCTCTGGCTCTATGACGTCACCTCTTTTGGTAGGACACCATCTCCTCTGAAAAACGGATCCATTACAACCTCAAAGGACTGTCTAAGGCGTACATGGGTCATGCATGTGAAAGCAAAAGTTATGATAAAGTTATGACAAACTTATAATGAACTTTGTGACTACTCCTGGAAAATATGACTGACATAAACCACAGAGATTCAGATAATCGAGACTTAATACAAACCTTATATCATGCTGATTGTTAGAATACAAGTGAGGGCTCATTGTGTAATAAAGGGTGTTTGCTCATGTTTAGAAGATGAGAAGGGATGAAAAGAGCCGAGTCTCATGGCTGAACACACTGAATAAATATAACTCCAACTATCCAAAGTGATCTGAACCAGAGACAGGCATGCATGTATGGCTCCGCTCCACGAGGGCAGCTGGGGATCCCAGGATGTCGACCTGGCTCGCTGTTTCCCTCTGGCACCTTAATGCCTAATGACAACCGCCATCTGGAACCCCTGAGTGCTGCAGACATGGTTGAGTCTTCATCCATGGTTGTCAGCTGTGAGCTCTGACACTTGCATGGAACTTCTAGATTTCATTTTAGGTGGAATAAACTTCAATAGTTGTAGCATAAATCTACCCATAACAGCCTACGTATTGGGTTCATTGTAGCTATTCAGAAAGAGCACATGGTGTGCACAGGAAGTGAACACTGCCCAAGTAGAACACAGCGCACCAGATGCCTGTTCACAGCCCAGAAGGTGAGGCCACTTTCATAACCCTATTAAACTGTCGTCTGCCTGAAGGAGGACAGAAGCTTCTAACGCCCCCCCACTCCCCCCCCCCCACACACACACCAGAAAAGGAGGGAAACAGAGAAAAGATCCTTTTGCCAGGGCTGGGCATAGGCAGACTTCCGGGTCCTGATGCTTCAGCGGCTGGCATTTCTAAGAAGAGTTATGAAAATCAGCCCAAGCTCCTCCTGATAGTTAGCCTTGTCCTTCTAAAAAGTCATTTAAACACATTCTAACGGACACATTACACATACCACTGGGCTGCCTGAGGTGACACGATGCTCCGAAGTTTGCTCTGTCTTCTTTTACAAGTGTTTGGCAAAGGGCGCTTTCCAGGCTGGAGATGTGGCTCAGCGGCCAAGAGCATTGTCTACTCTTCGGAAGACCTGGGTTCCATTCCCAGCACCCACATGACAGCTGACAAGTGTCCATAACTTCAGTTCTATGAGACCCAACACCCTCTTTCGAACTCTGTGGGCACTGCATGCCACCAGTGTACTTACACACATGCAGGCTTACATACATGTAGGTGAGACATTCATACACATAGAATAAACATAATAAAATGTTTTCTTAAAAGAGAGGGTATTTTCAAGGTTTGGGGTGTACTCAAGGCCTGCTCAACCTCCCAGTGAAAGGGTATGATTGTTTCTAAGCAAAGCTCATAACAGTATAAAGTCGGTGGGCACAGTGAAGATCAGTTTTGAAGAGGCTAGGGAGAGGAAATGATCTGCCTATAGGCCCAGTGGAATGTTGCATTACTCTGAGAAGATGCTATTCACTCAATGAGAACAAATTGATTTTTCAGATAAATAAATTCAGAGGGTTCTGAAATAAACTATCTATTTGCCACTTCATCTTCCTGGGCAAAAATTTCCTGTATTAATAAAATCAGGTGGAGGCAGAAGTTGAAAGCAGAATTGTGTTAATGCAAACAGTAGATGTAGATGGGAGCCAGGAATAGAAACAGACCAAGTGTGAAGTAAAGCTGAAGGTTGAATGTTGACAGTGTTCATACGCCATTTTGAAGAATGTGAAATTCAGGAAAAGGAATAAAACTTGGGCCCATGTCAATGGTCTCTTCAGAGACAGGGAGCAAGAGATAATCAAGATAGAGATTAGAGATAGAGACACTAGATATAGAGATACTTAGAGACAGAGATAAAGATAGAAATGAGACAGAGAGGAAAGGAAAGAAAGGAGGGGAAAGGAGGTGAGGCGAGGGAGAGATGAGGGGACAGAGAGGAGAGGGGGAAACGGAAAAAAAAAACAGGAAAGGAGGAAGGAAAAGCAAAAGAAAGGAAAATTTATCTGAGTCTCGTAGCATTCCTGAAGACAGATCTGCATACACCCTTGGGAAACTGAGGCTTGGAGAGTGTGTTTAAAACAATGCCTTGAGGGGCTGGAGAGATGGCCTAGCAGTTAAGAGCGCCTACCGCTCTTACAGAGGACCTGGGTTCGATCCCCAGCACCCACATGGCGGCCGAGAGCCGTCTGAAACTCCAATTCCAGGAGAACTCCAGTTCCAGGGGAATCTGAGACCCTCTTCTGACCTCCGCGGCATTGCATGACACGGGTGCACAAACCTGCATGCAGACAGTACATTGATACACATACAGAAATAAATAAAATTTTAAAAAAATTTAAAAAAAGAAAATTTGCTTAAAAAAATAAAAATAAATAAATAAAACTACACCTTGCCCAGTGTCTTTTAAGGACTAATGGAGCCATATTCTAGTTCAGTAAGTAAAGAGGGTTTTTTCCTCTTCATTTACTCACTCATCAATATTCTCTAATGCTTACAATGTCAGACACCATTTGATATAGTAGATATGCACTAATTAGCAGGGTAGGAACTGTAGCTTCTTTTTAGATTTGTTTTGTGTATATGAGTGTCTTGCCTACATGTACATAAGTGCACTGCACCATGTGCATGGAAAACTGGCAGAGGCCAGAAAAGAGTGTCAGATCCCCTGGAACTGGAATTACAGTTGTTAGCTACCACGTGAGTGCAGGGACTGAACCTGCATCCTCTGAAAGAGCAGTCAGTGTTTATAGCTGCTGCACTGCCCGTCCAGCCCAGGTCTGTAACTTCTCAGTGCATATATTCTATTGGGGAGAAAGGAGAAGGCAGGAAGTTTTAGGTGTTGCATTGTTAACTTCTGGGAAGAGTCAGGGAAGCTTCTGGAACAGAATGGCACTGCCTTCTGTCAGGTCAGTACTCGGTCCCAGGTGGCATCTAATAACATGGGTGTGAGAAAGAGTATTTGCTGTCGAGTTTCTGTTTCTTATCCATTGCTGTTTCCTCTCAAGTTGTTTGCACAGAAGACTGTGAGTTCCCTGCCTTGGACTCCATTGCTCTAACCTTTCCTGCCTGTGAGTGACAAGAAAGTAGCCATCAATGACTGACTGCTCAGTTGTTGCCTAAGAAGGATTCTCCAAGAAGCACTGCCTGATGGGCACAGGTCATTTCCCCTGGGGCACATTTCTCTATTGTGGAAATTTTAGTACATTTTTACCCCAGACTATCATGTGTCCATCTCTGGCCCCGGTGATGGGGTAAATTCTAAGAAACCCCTCTTAGAGCAGATGTTTCTCACCCCTGTTCTCACTGTGAGAATGAATAATAGATAACTGATATTTCTATGGTGTGTGACAGCTTACAAAGACTTCTGTCACACTGCCTGTATTGTTATTTGAATATCACAGCTAATAAAATATATAGCAAGAGAGTAGACATTCTTCTGGAATATCTCTGTGACAGCGAGTAGGGTCACACCTCCCAGTTCAGCTCCCCCACACCCTCACTGTCCCCATGCAACCATGTCATAACACCCCCTATGTCCTATCCCCTTCCCTCACCTCTCTCCTTCCCTCCTATTCTCATGGTTTGGCTGTTTCCAAGACTGAAGGAATTGAAATGCAAACACCATTCTTTTCTTTTTTTTTTTTTTTTTTTTTTTTTTAGTCTTTTCGAGACAGTGTCCTCCTAGAGCCACACTGTCCTGGAACTCGCTATGTAGACCAGGCTGACCTTGAACTCACAGAGATACACCTGACTCTGCCTCCCCAAGTGCTGGGTTTAAAGGTTTATGCCACCTCACCCTGAAGCACAAACAGCATTCTTAAACACACTCTGACATCAACTTCTTTATGGGAATGAGTCATAGACATGCTGCTGTTCTATTGACAGTGACCAGGACTGCTGTTGTCCTATTGACAGTGACCAGGACTGCTATTGTCCTATTGACAGTGACCAGGACTGCTGTTGTCCTATTGACAGTGACCAGGACTGCTGTTGTCCTATTGACAGTGACCAGGACTGCTGTTGTCCTATTGACAGTGACCAGGACTGCTGTTGTCCTATTGACAGTGACCAGGACTGCTGTTGTCCTACTGACAGTGACCAGGACTGCTATTGTTCTATTGACAGTGACCAGGACTGCTGTTGTCCTATTGACAGTGACCAGGACTGCTGTTGTTCTACTGACAGTGACCAGGACTGCTGTTGTTCTACTGAGAGTGACCAGGATTGCTGTTGTTCTATTGACAGTGACCAGGACTGCTGTTGTTCTACTGACAGTGAACAGGACTGCTGTTGTCCTATTGACAGTGATCAGGACTGCTATTGTTCTACTGACAGTGACCAGGACTGCTGTTGTTCTACTGAGAGTGACCAGGATTGCTGTTGTTCTATTGACAGTGACCAGGACTGCTGCTGTTCTACTGACAGTGACCAGGACTGCTGCTACTCTATTGACAGTGACCAGGACCTGCTGTGTCTATTGACAGTGACCAGGACTGCTGCTGTTCTATTGACAGTGACCAGGACTGCTTTGTTCTACTGACAGTGAACAGGACTGCTGCTGTTCTATTGACAGTGAACAGGACTGCTGTTGTTCTACTGACAGTGAACAGGACTGCTGTTGTCCTATTGACAGTGACCAGGACTGCTGTTGTTCTATTGACAGTGACCAGGACTGCTGTTGTTCTACTGAGAGTGACCAGGATGCTGTGGTTCTATTGACAGTGACCAGGACTGCTGCTGTTCTATTGACAGTGACCAGGACTGCTTCCATTCTATTGACAGTGACCAGGACTGCTTTTCTATTGACAGTGACCAGGACTGCTTGCTTCTATTGACAGTGACCAGGACTGCTTTTCTATTGACAGTGACCAGGACTGCTTTTTCTATTGACAGTGACAGGACTGCTTGTTCTATTGACAGTGACCAGGACTGCTTTGTCCTATTGACAGTGACCAGGACTGCTGTTGTCCTATTGACAGTGACCAGGACTGCTGTTGTCCTATTGACAGTGACCAGGACTGCTGTAGTCCTATTGACAGTGACCAGGACTGCTATTATTCTACTGACAGTGAACAGGACTGCTGCTGTTCTATTGACAGTGAACAGGACTGCTGTTGTTCTACTGACAGTGAACAGGACTGCTGTTGTTCTATTGACAGTGACCAGGACTGCTGCTGTCCTATTGACAGTGACCAGGACTGCTGTTGTTCTATTGACCGTGACCAGGACTGCTATTGTCCTATTGACAGTGACCAGGACTGCTGTTGTTCTATTGACAGTGACCAGGACTGCTGCTGTTCTATTGACAGTGACCAGGACCGCTGTTGTCCTATTGACAGTGACCAGGACTGCTGTTGTCCTATTGACAGTGACCAGGACTGCTGTTGTCCTATTTTTTTTTTAATTTTTTTATTATTATTTATCTTTGTATGTGTATGAATGTACTGTCTGCATGCAGGTCTGTGCACCCGTGTCGTGCAATGCCGCGGAGGTCAGAAGAGGGTCTCGGATTCCCCTGGAACTGGAGTTCTCCTGGAATTGGAGTTACAGACGGTTCTTCGCTGCCATGTGGGTGCTGGGGATCGAACCCGGGTCCTCTGCAAGAGCGTCAGTGCTCTTAACCGCTAGGCTATCTCTCCAGTCCCTGCTGTTGTCCTATTGACAGTGACCAGGACTGCTGTTGTTCTGTTGACAGTGACCAGGACTGCTGCTGTTCTATTGACAGTGACCAGGACTGCTGTTGTCCTATTGACAGTGACCAGGACTGCTGTTGTTCTATTGACAGTGACCAGGACTGCTGTTGTCCTGTTGACAGTGACCAGGACTGCTGTTGTTCTACTGACAGCGACCAGGACTGATGTTGTTCTATTGACAGTGAACAGGATTGCTGTTGTTCTATTGAGAGTACAGTACTGGTTCTCTGGTGCCTGCAGTTTTCAGAGTAGACAAGGCCTTGTGTGTTGGCTTACTGAGAACTCTCCCTCACAGGCCCAAGTACTTGAACATTTGGTCACTTGGTGGTACTGTTGAGAGAGTGTCAAGGGGCCTATAAGAGGCATGGCTAGAGGAAACACATCATTGAGGTGGGTGTTGATAGTTCATAGCCTGATCCACCTCCAGGTAGCTTTCTCTCTGCTTTATGTTTGCTGTTAAAGATGTGAGTTCTCAAGTTCCTGGTCCAACTGCCATGCCTGCCTTCCTCCCCACTGTGATGGGCTCTTGTCTCTCTGGAACCAAATAAACTCTTTCTTCTGTAAGTTGCCTTGGTCATGGTGTTTCATTACAGCAATAAAAGAGCAATTAATATTCTTTGTTTTCCCCCTTTATTGTTATCACACTGTAGCCTTATTTGTAAAGACGTAATCATGAGAGAGTTTGATGTTGACAGAGAATGTGCTGACTCATCTCCTCTGAGCATCAAAGTTTCAGGAAAACTTTGAAATTTATTGTTCCATCCCCTTAAGAAAAGGTCTTTGAAGAAGAAAACTATTCTTCTGTAGAAAACTTTTATTTTTATATACGAAGATGAAAAGGCAAAAAGCAACACAGGCACAAGATTCACCTAAAGCTGAGTCAGTCCACTAAGGACTGCACTCCAGAGCAGGGACTTCCTACACCCTTCTAGCTTGATTGCAAAGGGTGTAGGCAGCCCAGAATGGTTCTCACGTCTTACTTTCAAAGAATCAATTATATTTGGAGCAATGTTGTTTCACTTATAAATTAAATTCTGTTTACTGTAAAACGTTCTTTACAGTAATTAAGGTATTACACAATTAGCCTATGCATCTGTTTACATTGTCTGGTTGTGTATCTAGCCAGGATCCTCTTCATTCAGGCCTGGTGATCTGAAATCCTGGGTAAACGTTTACATTTAGGCTCTGTAGTTATCTCACACTTTCCTCTTTGGATGATAATGGAAATGTTCACCTCAGGTTGTCTGCTGTTTCCAGGGCACACCATCCCCTCTGCTCCCCATTGCATTTGTTCATGAAACACACATCTGAATTGGTGCTGGATCTGCATGGGTTGAGCAAGGAGCTATCAGAAGTGAACAGTGCCTGTTACCTGTGAGTTGGCCTCTTCTTCAGCATAGCAGGTCATCATTCTGCTTCTACCTTTCCACTGCAAAGGCACTGAGAACATTGCATCTCTGTGCAGGAAGCTGACAGCCTTATACTGCCATAGTGATTGATATTTTGAGCTACATATCCATCTTTTATCCAAATTTTTAAGTGTATTTGTTTTTATTTTATGTGTATAAGTGTTTTGCCTCCATGACATGCAGAAAACAGAAGAGGATATTGGATCCCCTGGAAATGGACTTAAGGGCAGTTGTTAGCCACCATGTAGTTGTTGGGACCCAAACCTGGGTCTTCTGCAAAAGTAGCCAGTGCTCTATCTATACTTATCCATGGATCAGAGGAAGCCAGTTGCAGTAAGCTGTACTCATTTTGAGTACAACAGGTGTCAGGGCCATGGAGGTGAAAGGTCAGTGCCCTGCATGTTGGTGACACTTCACTAGAGAATAGAAATGACCTATCTCTTACTTTCTTTTTAGAAGTGAGAGAAATAAAGCATCAGGATTTTCTAAGACTAAGCCTGAAAGTATGACTTTCTAGTTCATGTATAGGCCCTCCATCAAAACATTTTATCTTTTTTTAATTTTTTAAAATTTTATTTATTTTTGTATGTGTACGAGTGTACTGTCTGCATGTAGGTTTGTGCACCCATGTCGTGCAATGCAGCGGAGGTCAGAAGAGGGTGTCGAATTCCCCCTGGAACTGGAGTTCTCCTGGAATTGGAGTTATAGACGGTTCTTAGCTGCCATGTGGGCGCTGGGGATCGAACCCAGGTCCTCTCCAAGAGCAGTCAGTGCTCTTAACTGCTAGGCTATCTCTCCAGCCCAAAACATTTTATCTTTAATTCATGTGTAGGTCAGATATTAGCGATGAAAGCAACAACAATAGGTCTGAGAAATTACAGAACTCAGCAAGTCTATTGATAAGCTTTTTAACACAATATAAAACATTTACTCAACAAAGATTCCTGTGAAAAATCACCTCTGTATATCAAATACAGTTAAAAATTAGAATTTCAGCACTTGCGCATTCCCAGAGCTCCAACTTGTCTGGACTGATTCTCTAACCCTGTCTAACACTTCAGACTGCATAGCTTCAGACCCTTCTCCTTCATCTTCACCTCAAGTTTCAGAACTGACCTGTAGCATCTTCTTCCCAGGAACAACTCTGCTGCACCTTTGAATGTGGATTCTATTTTCACTTCACCTCTGGTGAAGTTTCCCTGCCTCCTTGCCTACATAAACCTCCAACTTCAACAAGGTCCCAACTCCCTTTTAAAACCATTCCTTTGACTCTATATGTAGCACATGCCTGTGATCCCAGCTACTCGGGTGACTGAGGCAGTAGGATCACAAGTCCAAGATCTGCCTGGGCTACATAGCACTCTCAAGGCAACCTAGATCATTTAAGGGTAACTGGTCTCAAACTAAAAATTAGAAATGCTGTAGGAATGAAACTTTGCCTGGCTCAAGGCAAAGACCTGTAAGACCTGTCCTGCAAAACCTCCGAGAGTTATCTGATATCTCTATGGGCATTCAGTTGTCTTTGTGAGTTATCTGTAGCTCTGGAAGGTCCAGGATATTGCAGTGTTTTCTTGCCTCACCTATCTCTGCAAAGTTCCAGAACTGGATGGCCCCTTCCCTTGAGGTATTGAGCAAAATGCTGCACCTCTAGTTTACCAGTTACACAAACAGGAGCTCTGCAACCCCCCAGTAAGAGCCAAGGTGGCTCACCCCTCCCTTCCACCTGCCCTCCACTTCCTTGCCCAGAGCACAGTAACTTTTGGTACATAAACACTCTGCTGGCGTGAATAAAGGAGAGAGTTTTATCTCCCGGACTTTCTCTGAGTCTGTGTCTGTCTTTCTTTCTTATTCCATCAGGTAACTTTCTTGTGGTCTCCTCCCTCCTCCTTGCCAGAGCTAAGCCTAGAGACTGTTGGCCTGCTTCTTGTGGTCTCCTCTCCCCTCCTTGCCAGAGCTAAGCCTAGAGACTGTCAGCCTGCAGGCAGTCTACAGACAGCCTTGAAGCTCGCAGTCCTGTGGGACTGCCAGTCCTGGTTCTAGAAGGGAAGTATATCATGTGGATTGTGGCCACGCATGATTAAAGGAACATCAGACAATAGTAAACAACTGACAAAATGCCATGAGGTAGCTTCCTGGATGAGCACTTGCATGGCATGCACGAGGCCCAGTAACACACATACACACACACACACACACACACACACACACACACACACACACACACACAAAACCATCCCTTTAGGTAGAAGTCCATCCATCCTTTTAGGTAGTTGTCCATCCTTTGGGTGGCAGACCATCCCTTTGGTTCTCTCTGGCTATGATACTGACAAACTTCTTGAAAGAAAGAAAAAGAAAGAAAGAAAGAAAGAAAGAAAGAAAGAAAGAAAGAAAGAAAGAAAGAAAGAAGTTTTTAAAATGGGGAAAGGTGGAAAAAATACCAAATAAAATATATAAGGCCAGAGAGATGGTTCACTGGGTAAAGGCAACTGCTGTGTAAGTCTGGAAGGATCCCAGGTAAAGATGGAAGGGGAGAACAGATCCCACAGAGTTGTCCTCCAACGGCCACATTTGCTGTGGCATCTGCATGCTTGCACATACCTCTTACCCCTCCAATACACACAAATAATAATTTTAAAAGTTTTTAAATGCACAATTGTCTTGAGCTGCTGAAGCAGCAAGGAGGGAGTTATTTAAACAATTCCCAGGCATCATGGGATCCACCATTGCCAGCAGTGTCATTTCTTTTTTTTTTTTTTATGTGATTAAAATTGATGCTTTGTGCATTTCATACATCATTTTCCAATTCAGTTCAGGCATATTTCCCTTTCCCTTCCCCCCTACCCCCACCCCATCCCAGATCATGCATTTTGCCATAACTGTCCTGCATCTTTCTCTCAGTTTTTTTTTTTCATTTTTTAGCTATAAGTGATAATCCATGAGTACACCCACATCTGGTCACACACTGTCTCCTGGTGGGTAGGGCACGAGGCGTCAGCTGGGGAACTTTCTTGGCTGCTCCTTTCACCTCCATCGGCTGAGGGACGTTCTGGGGACAATTGTAGTTGCTACTCGTCACCTTAAGTTTCTGCTCTGGCTTTCTTTTTTTTTTTTTTTTTTTTTTTTTTTTGGTCTTTTTGAGACGGGGTCTCCCTGTAGCCCCAGCTGTCCTGGAACTCACTCTGTAGACCAGGCTGGCCTTGAACTCACAAAGATCCGCCTGTCTCTGCCTCCCGAGTGCTAGGATTAAAGGCGTGCACCACCACGCCCGGCTCTGCTCTGGCTTTTTATCCCTCACCAAAGGTACTTCTTTCCCAAAATTCATAGCAGGTGATTACTACTCCTTGTTCATAGTAAAGTGGTTAGCCAAAAGCCGCTCTGGGCTCACAGTCCAGGTCTGAGCCTTACTGTGGGATAGGGGAACATTTCTTTGTCTATAAAAATAACTTTCAGATCTGTTATGAGACTGAAATAAGAGAAGCACGGATGAAAACACCTATCAAAATACTTGGCATTCACCACAGACAAAATACACACAGCATGCTCTCTTCAGAGACCGAGTTTGTTGTCAAGCCATTGGTGTACTCTGTAACCAAAGTCAGCTAAACATGGACATCATGCTTCCACGGGACCAGAATGGCCCTTCACCTGCGAGGCAGCAGAGCACTGTAGATGTGACAGGATCCAGAAGTGGGATGCCTGACAGCTTCCACCAAACATTTTAGAAGACTCCACTTAAATAGAAACATTTATGCTTTTCCTCAGCAAATGCCTCACTTCCTTTGGCCATTTATTAAATTACAGAAGCATAGTTTTTAATCTGCTCTCTAGCCCGGGTGGAAAGTTCAGCAATCCCATCAGAACTGGTGCAAGATCAAAAGCATATTGCAAAAATATCTTTTTCCAGTGGTAAGCCAAGGGTGGCTCTTTTTTAAACCATTTGACTAATCTATCACAGTTGGGCTCCTTTGGAATCAGACTGACGATGGACGGCATTGCTCAAGGGGAGACACACAAGCAAACTTTCATATTTTCCTACTTCTTTTTTTCAGAGAAACTGCCAATAAATGAGGTCAAATGAGTCAGCCTTAACAGCACAGCTCGAATTCCATCTGTAATGACTTAACTTTTCATATCTGACAATCTCATTCAGTAGGATCTGTCATGGGAGAAGCTATTTGTATAAGAAACCCTATTTTATTCTCTCAAGTCATGAAGTATAAATAGGACAATGACAGCAAACATTCCTGGAATTAGGTATCCATGTGTATTTCAGTTAAATAAACAGTTCACTTCAAAGAGAGAGTCATCTATTTTCCTTTATCATCTTTAAATTTTCTTACATAAATCCCACAGTCTACACTACAGACATTTGTTATTTCTGCTTGGAGTTTCTCTATGGCCTTACATTTTACTTTTTAAATCACAACTCTTACATAAAATATGACATGGCATCAAAGATTATCACGGTTCTTTCTTATGCTTTCTCCAAATCACCATCTACTCGGTACAACACTTCCAGACTCTTATTCCAAAAGTGTTTCTGAGTGCGATGGTTTGGATCTTGAATACAGCTCCCCAAATGCATGGAAGGCATGCCCCCAGCCCACGGGGCTATTGGGAGCTGAGGAGCCTGAAGAGATGGGGACTAGTGGAAAGAATGGGGACACTTGTTGGGACACAAGCCACTTCAACTTGCTCTCCATTCCTTACTGCCATGTTAAGAGCTTCTCTCCACAGGCTCAAAGCAACAGAGTCTGCTATGGACTAAAGCCCACAAAACTGTGAGCCAAAATAAACAGTTCCTGTTTTGGAACTGATTACCACAGGTGTTTTATCTCAGTGACAGAAAACTGACTCACACACTGGGGAAGTTACTAGGCCCAGAATCATCTCTGGATCTTAAGAACAAAAGCTCAGTATTAGAATGGGAGAATCCATGCTAAATTAGCACAACGATGCCTTGATGTTCAGCTCCAGCATGAGATTAAGCTTCGTGTGTGTGTGTGTGTGTGTGTGTGTGTGTGTGTGTGTGTGTGTGTGTGTGTATACAAGCATACACATGGGCTCAGAGACTGAACCCTGATGTCTTCTCCAGTCCCTCCTCCACCTTGTTTTTTGAGACAGGTCCTCTCAATGAACTTGGAGCTCATCCTTGGGTAGCATACACTGACAATGCCCCACTCTCTGCTTCCCCAGCACTGAGGATGTAATGTGCACATGGTACCCACTTTTTATTTTTAGTTTGGGGAAATTTTCATCTATTATTCTGTTGAAGATCTGATCAATATTATTCTCTTGAGATTCTTCTCCTTCCTCTATTCCTATGATATGGAGGTTTGATCTTTACATAGTGTCCCATGTTTCCTGGTTGTTCCACTTTTGTGTGTTTTTAAATTTTTCATAATCTTTATTTGAGCTTTTTAGTTGCTCTGTGTTATCTTCCAGGTCTGATATTCTTTGTTCTGCTTCCTCCATTCTATTTCTGAGGCTTTTTCCTTTCCTTTCTTCTTGATTGGATGAGTGTTCTATTTCCTTTTTCATTTCGTCCTGTGATTTCTTTAGTAATTCCATTTCCTTTTTGAGCTTCTCAGTCTCTTCTTGGTGCTCCTTACTTCACTGGTTGGCTTCCTTTTTCAGTGTCTCTACTTCCTTCCAGAGTTTGTTTTTTTCTCCCTCTAGTTCTTTCTGGAGTTTGTCATTCTCTTCCTTTAGTTCTTCCCGAAGTTTGTCATTGTATCCCTCTAGGTCCTTTTTGAGTTTTTCATTCTCTCTCCTTAGTTCTCTGACTTCTTCTTTATTTTCTTTAATTTCTCTGCAGAGGTCTGCAATTATTCCTTTAAGATCTGTTTCTTGGGTCACCTCCAGGGGGATCCCACTGTAGCTATCTCCTACAGGGTTGATAGAGTTTGGTGCAGAATTATCCTGCACCTTTCCAATGTTAATCTTTTGCCGTGTCCCTGGCATGAGGGTTTCCCCCCTATTATTTTGCCTGTATTCTGATGCCAATCACAAATGTCTTTTCACTATGTTGAAGGCTTGTTTTGTTTACCTCCTTCCAATGCTTTTTTTTCTCCTCGTTGTTTATGGAGTTTTGACTTGTCTAGGTTTCAGGCTTTCGATTTTGTTTATATATTGGATATTGGAAGTCTAAGTCACTCTTCCCTTCCTGCTCTGAAGGTTCTCCAAAAAGCATCCACTCGGATATTCTCTCCTCAATTCCAGTTGGGGGGGGGGATACCTGACTTAGCTGCTGTTGGCTGCAAGGGGAAAGGGTGACCCTGCCCAGACAGCCACACCCTACAAGGGTTGAGGGTTTAGACCCAAGCAGGCAGGCCCACTGCACCCCTGCAACAAATCAGCGAATCAATTATCCAGCAACCCAAGAGTCAATCTATTCTAAGACCTACCTGTCTGGAGCAGCACCAGGCTCTTACCTGTGCTTCAGGTGGTCTTGGCAAGCAAGGCCCGAACCTGAGCACCCCACACACAAACTCACAATGGTGGCAGAGCCACTGCCGACTGCATTGCAGTCCCTGCAGCTCAGCTGGTCTGGGCCTGGCTGCTGCTGTGTGCCAGGCGGGCTTAGCTTCTCCTTCCCACAAACCCCTACCAGACATGGCACAGTTCCTGCAGCTCGGCTGGTCTGGGCCTGGCCGCTGCTGACAGTACCCACTTTTTACATGGGTGTTGGGGATCCAAGCCCAGGTCCTCATGTTTGAGCACTTTACCCATGGAACCATTGCTCCAGCTCTGAAATCAAGCAAATTATATTTTTCAGTCTTAATTTCAGGGTTGTATCTATAGATTAGAATGAGATTAAGACTATAAATTCAGTGTTCCTAAGACATGGGAAAGATGCATGTAAACCTAAGTAAGCATCTGGGTTCTGAGCAGGTGCCCCTTTATTTTCTAGAATGTTTACGCACATCTCCATATGGCTGTTTGAATGAGAACTTTCCCCCTAGGCTCGTGTGTTTGAACACCTGGTCCCCAGGTGCTGGTACTGTCTGGGGAAGTCACGGGACCTTCAGAAGGTGCCAAATTGCTGGACGAACTTGTCGCTGGGGAGGGCTTTGATTAGTTATAGTCTTGCCCTACTTTGTCCTCTCTCCTCTGCTTCCTTCAAGTACGTGGAAATGTGCCCTCTCAGCTTCCTGCAACCTGTTTCCATGCTTTCCATCATGATGGACTCCATCCCTCTGGATCCATGAGCCACAGCAAACCTGTTCAGCCTTAAGTTGCCTTTGCTCATGATATTTTATCACAGCAACAGAAAACTAATGAATACATCCAGTATTTCGAAGCTGCTCAATAAACAAATGTAAATAAGATCAGTAGAGTCATGGGGCTCCCACCAGGTGTCCCCAGTTTGACAATTTCCAATGGGTAAAATCTGCAACAACACTTTAATATCCTCTTGGAGGAAACAGAACTGAAATGGAAGAGCTACCTTTAAACTTTTAATTCTATTCTCAAAGAATGTTAAGAGAGATTTGTAACTTTCATTGCTTAAAATAGATTCTTCTTTTTTTGCAAATATATGACAATTGCTCTTTCTGTGTAAAGAGAGAGAGAGAGAGAGAGAGAGAGAGAGAGAGAAAATGCAACCCCAAGTCCCAAAATTCCTTCATAAAAAGTATAAGACATTTTGAAACACAAATAAATAAATATAAACAATAAATAAATAATTCACACTGAGGAGAAAGTAAACACCAGAATAAGACAGAGACATCCCAGATGGTGGTTTATTAGAGACAGAACTTAAAATAACTGTGATTCACATTTTATCACACAGAGGAAGTAGACAGTGTATTTGAGCAGGTGGGAAGTTTTAGAAAAGAGATGTGAAAGTTGAAAAGAGTTCAAAAACAATGCTAAGGGAATAAATCACAGTAACGCTGATGAAGAAAGCCTCCAGCTAGCTTATAAAAAGACTGGACAGAGCCAAAATAGAACACTGGAGAATTCCTGCAATAGATAGTAGCTGAAATTTTTCCAAGAATAGCAAAGACATGTTGCTGGAAGTTCAGAGAAGCTGAGGCAGAACAAAAATATAAAATAAAATAAAACAACACACCTGCAACTCTTCAATCAAAGAGAAGATGTATACACACAGACTTGGAAGAAACTAACCTTGATAGAATATGTGAATAGCAGAAGAGCCATACACTTCATTAAGAAGTCCATAGAGTCATAAATCCCTTGAAATGGCTAACTGGACCTAAATTGGCAGTCTGGCCTTGCTAAATCCTCATCAACTGGTCATTCCCAGGACTGAGGCAGTCTGTTTATGGAGCTACCTGTCTTACAGATTTTAGATACTGCTGTGCTCAGCCCGAGGAATCAAGAGAAGGCTTTCAAATTATCCAGGGACACCAGGCCTTGGACATTTGATGCATTCCAGCTGGACTCCGGGAATAAAATCTTTGACCTCTATTCATTAGGCAGGCAGACATTCCACACCCGCATACTGGACCATCTGTCCTCTGCCGTGGTATACATATATATGTATATATGTATATCATATATATGATAATATATATATGATTTATATATATATTTATATATATATATATATAAAATCTAACAAACCTTTAGAAATTGAGAATAAAATGGTAATTACCAAAGGGTTAGGAGGGCCTGAGTAGAGAAGGCTGAAGAAGGCTTATTAACAGTACAATGTTATAGCAGGAGAAATAAGTTCTGGTCTTCTCTAGACAACAGGATAACCAGACACCACTGCTAAGAGTACGCTATCTCAAGGAGCAAAAGAAACGTTGAATGACCTCATCAAAAAAAAAAAGTTTACTGCGATAGATATAGATATATTAATTACTCACTTAAATATTTAAATATGGTAGTGCACCTCATAAACATGTAAAATTATTGCATGCCAATGGAAAAGAAAAGAAACAGAGCAGACTTCTTGCCAGAAACTTTGTGTTCCAGAAGAAAATAGAGTGATATTTCTACAGTGCTCAAAGAAACAATGGTCAGTAGTGTGCATAATGAAAATATCATTCAACTATGAGGGGAAATGAAAGCTTTTTACAATAGAAATACTATGAACCGTAATTAGAAGATCAACACTGTAAGAAATGTTAAAGTAAATTCTTCAAGATGAGGTAACACGATGCCGGAAAGAAATGTGGTTCTATAAAACAACAAAAGGATCCTGGACATGGTTAAAACAAACATAAAACATTAACTTGTTTTTTTCTTTGTGTTTTCTGGATTTTGATTTATTCCTTTGAGACAAGGTCTCCAGTTGCTCAGGCTTGCTTCGCCCTGGTCTCTCGAGGTAGCTGACCATGACCTTGAACTTCTGATCTTAGCCTCCACCTAAGAAGTGCTAAAATTGCTTGTACCACCATGCTTGCTTCAACCCCCCCTTTCTTGTTTAATCCAGTTCAAAAAGGTTTCACTTGCTTGCACTCAATTCAAAATGCTAACATGTGTAAGTCGCATTTTTCTGTTGAGTGGCTACGAGGGGCTATGCACAATGACCAGTAACTCCAGCCCCATGAAATTCAACGCCTTTGGCCTGTGGACAACTGTACTCAAGACCACATATCACCACCCTCTCCCCACCCCCACCCTCCGACCATGCCCAAGACACATTAATTTTTTGTTTTTGGAATTTTTAAGACAGGTGTCCCTGGAGCCCCAGCTGGCTTGGAACTCACTCTGTAGACCAGGCTGGCCTTGAACTCACAGAGATCCACCTACCTCTGCCTCCCGCATGCTGGGATTAAATGCATGCACCACCACACCCAGCTAAAATAATAATTTAAAAAGAAACTTAAGGTCATCATAAAAAATTCTTAATCTTAAAAAAAAAGTCTTCATGTTTTACCACTTCATCAACTCTTTCTCTCCAATGGCATTCAAACAGCAAGAAGGCTAGTCTCGGCACAGACTTTCTATTAAGGGGCGGGGCCCCAGTGCGCCAGGCTGCTCAGCCTCCCTGCTCCAAAAATCAACATTACTTTTTTAATCCTTCAAAAATATCTTTAACCAACAAAGTAAGTAAACCCAATGTAATTTGGGTTTACAATACACGTAAGATTGAAATGCATGCCAACTGGGGCTGGAGAGATGGCTCATCAGTTAAGAATGCCAACTGCTCTTGCAGAGTATCCTGGTTCAATTCCCAGCACCCACATGGCAGCTATGAACCATCTTTAAGCAGGTCGTGGTGGTGCACACCTTTAACCCTAGCACTTGGGAGGCAGAGGCAGGCAGATCTCTGTGAATTCAAAGCCAGTTTGGTGTACAGAGTGAGTTCCAAGCCAGCTGGGGCTATAGGGAGACCCTATCTCAAAAAAACAAAAAGTAAAATAAATAAATAAAGTGCATGCCAACATTGGCACACAATTCAGACCAGAGGTACTGTGTAGTACATGTAAGGTTAAAATGAATGCCAACGGTGGTGGCACACAATTCAGGTACTACATATGTGGGCTGAGGTTCTTATACCATGTGTAAAGCGGGAGGATGCCCCTTAAAGATAGTTGTTTGTTTGTTTGTCTTTTTGAGACAGGGTCTCCCTGTAACCCCAGCTGTCCTGGAACTCACTCTGTAGACCAGGCTGGCCTTGAACTCACAAAGATCCACCTGCCTCTGCCTCCCAAGTGCTAGGATTAANATGCACACCCGTGTGTATGTATACTCTCTTCTAGGGTGACCAGGCCGATTGTGGTCCTTGGCATCTCCAATTGCTCATTATGTGAATAATACGGCCTTTGAGTGTTGTAACATGCACCTGACCTTGTTACAGATGCCTTCGGGTCTCTGTGGCCTTTGTGAAATGACATAAGCCTTGGTACACCTGACATCAGGCTGTAGGCTGCTGTGACTACAAGTTACAAAGTCTCTTCAGCTTCCATCTTATTTTGGTGGACAGATGTTTCCTGGTCTATGAAGTTGGATAGACTTTATCCCTTTTGTCTTGTTCAGTGTTTGGTGTGGAAGCATTTGAACTTGCGGAAGATGGCTTCTGCCTCAAGAGGCGGAAGGAAGGCCTTGCCCAGCCTGGAACTGTCCTGGAACTCACTCTGTAGACCAGGCTGGCCTTGAACTCACAAAGATCCACCTGCCTCTGCCTCCCAAGTGCTAGGATTAAAGGCATGCGCCACCATGCCCGGTGATAGTTTTTTTAATTAAACTAAACCCATTGTAAGTCCAAGGGTAACTAGAAATTGAAAGTGGGAGCTAGAAATAGTAAGCCAACAGTAACTTGAACCATAACCACAAAATACTCAGTTGAAGAGCTGGAGATGTAGCTCAGTTGGTAGAGTGCTTGCCTAGCATGCACGAAGCCCAGAGTTTGCAGCCTGGTGCTTCCAAACTGGGTGTTGTGACAAATGCCTTAGAAAGTGGAAGCAAGAGGCTCAGAAGTTAAGGTCATGGCTATGTAGCAAGTTTGGGACCTGGGCTACATAAGACCCTGCCTCTAAAATAAACAAACTCAATTAAAATGTAATCTAAAACTGAAGGGAGAAAAGCAAAAACAAAAGATTAATAATGTAACAAGATAGTAGATATTATCCAAACCTTAACAGTACAAATGTCTACATAATTATATATGGGATCTAAATACAAAGGTTAAAACAGACATTATCCCATTGTATTAAGAATAACCACTCTACCTACAAAGCATCCACTTTTGAATACAAAGAAAAATTACAAGTAAAATATACTAAGACACATGTCTTAGTGTGCACACACTAATCAAAGAAAACTGGAATTATTACGTTAATACCTATCTATGAAGTTCAGAGCAAAGGCTATTACTAAGGATAAAGAGGATACCACACAGGGATGGAAATGACAGTCCTGAAAGTTCAAGTTCAGTCCTAAAAGTCCCTGAGAGAAGAGCTTCAGGACACTGAAACAAAGCTAGAAAAAAAAAATGACAGACAATGAATGGGCTGGAGAGATGGCTCAGAGTTTAAGAGCACTGGCTGCTCTTGCAGAGGGCTCAAGCTCAGTTCCCAGCATCCACATGGCAGCTAACAACTTTCTGTAATTCCAGTTCCAGGGGATCTTATGCCCTCTTCTGACCCCCATGGGCAGTGCACAACATGGGTGCACTTACCTATATACAGGCAACATACTCATACACATAAATAAAATTAATAAAAAATATTCCTTTAAAATTATGGACAAACCTGTATTTACAGTTGGAAACTTCAGCGCTTCTCTCTAAGTAATTTATAAAGCAGGGAAGAAGATGGAACTCAGAATAACACTGAAAATCTGCTTCATCCAACTGCCATTAACAGAATTAGCCAGCCCCAAATCACAGAAGGCCTGGTCTCCACATCCACACAAGATATTCAGAGTCATAGATCATATTTAGAGAATGAATCAAACCTCAACAATGCCTCCTATTTTAAATCATATAAATATGCACTTTGATCATACTAGAATTAAACAAAAATTAATAACACAAAGATGCCTGGAACACTCCCAATACTTGAAAAGTAAAGCACATGATTTATAAACAAGTTACAAGCCAAGGAGGAATTCACAATCAAGACTAGAGGACATTTTAGGTGAATAATTACAGAACCATAATAATGATTATTCATGGTGTGTGGCTAACATAGGCATAAAGGTCACTATAGCATTAAATTAGCATGTTAAAAGTTAGAAGTGTCAACCCTCGGCCATTAATACTGCTACCTAAGAAACAACATGAAGAGTAGAAATAAGCTTATATCAAACAAGAGGAAGTAAAATAATAAAGATTTTAAAATAAAATTGAAATAACAATACATAAATACAATAAATCAGCTTGCTAAAATATATGAAAAAGTTAACACACAATTATTGAGGCTTGAGCCTACAATGTCTTTCCCAGGCTTGTGTTCTAAGTGCTTGGCCCCCAGTAATTTATTGAGTTATTTTGGGGGTAGGGAGCCTTTTGAAGGTGGAGACTGGCTGGCCGAAGCAGGTCACTCGTGCTGCAGTTTGACTGTTACACCCTCTCTCCTCTGGCCTGTATCTCCAGCACCATGAACTCCTCCATGGTTTTCCCAGTTGGATGGGCTTGCAGCCCTCAGAAACCATGAGTTGAGATAAGCTTCTCCTCCATTAAGCTATTTCTGTCAAGTATTATGGTCATGATGACACAGAGTAACTCATATAAAGACTAATCTTGTTCACCAAAGAAAAGCATGGAGCACAAATCCTGCTGTCATTCAATGCCTTATATTTCAGTTTAATCTGGCATGAGTGATACTTTGTTCCTTGGAACCAAATATCCTTAACCAGAAAAGGACTGGAATCCCTCCCATGGAAATGTTAAATTTCATGTTAGTATAAATAACTTGAGGACCGGAGAGATGGCTCAGAAGTTAAGAACACTGGCTGATCTTGCAGAGGTATGAACCCCAACACCCACATAGCAGCTAAAAACTGTTCATAACTCCAGTTCCAGGGGATCCAATGCCCTCTTCTGATCTCCACAGACATTGCATGGCATAGGTGCACTTACATACATGCAGGCAATACACTTACACATATAAAATAAAAATAATAAAATATTAAAAAAGAAATGACTTGAGTAGTTTATTAAGTTAATATTATTGTTTCATTTAAAACAATATTTGGCTTCACTGGGAAAACATATATGTATATTAATATACTTTAAAATTTTTATTGTACTTTGGGTTAACAAGATAAACCACCCAGGGAGTCTACAGATGTGGCTGAGGGTCCACCTCCTCTGCTGTGTGTGCTCATCTCTCACCATAAGTGTGGTGGGAACTGACATAGAAAAGGCATTATCTCTCATAAATTATGTAATTAAATAATTGTATACAAAGCAAGTACATACTTATTTTATATAAGTGCAATGGAATTATTCAGTTGTGCCTCGAGGAGCAATGCTCAGTGATGGGAACAGGAAGATTCTGGTGTTTGGAAGCACGCGTGGAAGGTAAAATCATTCTAATATGAGACAACTGCAAATGTGACCCTTCTCATACCATGGCTTAGCCACATACACGAACAAGGTGTTTAAAAGTTTCTTCATTCTGGAGGTCCCAGTGCAGTTGAAAACATCAGCCGTGTTTCATGAACGAGAAGTGACGTGAAGTGTGGGAAGGATTCGCTTGGAGACCAGAGGTAATGGAGGGCCTTCCTGGGACAAAAAGAAAGAAAATTCACAAGCAAAAGTTGAGTGACGATATGAGATAGGAAGGTAGCTTATGCCCACCCCATGGTGAGCTGAGGAATTTTAACAATATTCCACAAGTAAACACAGCGGCCGGCCCTTAAATCTCTTTCTTTGTGCCAGGCATGTTAGTCTTATGGGTAGAGGGTAGAGCTGTCAGCCTGAGGAAGGCAGCATAATTTTCCCAAGATGTAGATGTAATTATGATCCAGGTTTGATAATACATTACCTGCTTTTACCCACTGTAATAGGCTTCCAAACACCTGCCAATATACTCGGGAAACTGATGAAGCATGTCTGGAAGTGCTGGAATCTTGATTAATTATAATGTCTTGGTTTAACTAAGCCTACTGACAATGCTGCCAAGTAGAAATTCAGGTTAAAACAAAAGTTCCTCTATTATAAACACATAGAAATTCTGAATGAATAAACAAGGAAAATGTAACTTATTATTTATTTATTTATTTATTTATTTATTTATTTAGTCTTTTCGAGACAGGCTCTCCCTGTAGCCCCAGCTGTCCTGGAACTCACATTGTAGACCAGGCTGGCCTTGCACTCACAAAGATCCACCTGCCTCTGCCTCCCAAGTGCTAGGATTAAAGGCGTGCGCCACTACGCCCAGCTGTAACTTATTTTTTAAGTGAATGAAGAGGAAAATTCTCCCAAGTCAGACACTACAAAATGTGTAGTAGGCATCAACCACCTAAACAGTGGGGATCCCTATCACATGGAGGGCCTGCCATCGGGAACTGAGGCTTTAATAGCTAAGTAGAAATGTAGATCTTAGCACTGGGCTAACTCAAGGTAAGAATTAGTGCAGAAATAATCTCCATTAAACTAGAAACATAAGAGGGTTGTGCCCCTGTGCTTAAAAACTCTATTCCCCAGACCAGAGGTTTTCTTGTCTGCTGTGGGCAGAATACAATTGAAAAGTATTCCTATGAGAAATCAGATCCCTAGGGGTAGGCTCTTGTAGAACTACAGTCTCCTTTTCGTAAGAATATAAAACTAAGCCAGGTGTGGTGGCCCACACCTTTAATCCCAGCACTTGGGAGGCAGAGGCAGGCAGAGGCAGGCAGAGGCAGGCAGATCTCTGTGAGTTCAAGGCCAGTCTGGTGCACATAATGAGTTCCAGGACAGCTGGGGCTACAGGAAGACACTGTCTCAAAAAGACATATATATACAACACAACACCTCACCACCACCCCACACATTATATATATACAATATATTATATATTATACTATATCTATATATATATATGTTCTTTTGAGACAGTGTCTTCCTGAGCCCCAGCTGTCCTGGAACCTCCATTATGTTGCACCCAGACTGGCTTGAACTCACAGAGATCTGCCTGCCTTGCCTGCCTCTGCCTGACTCTGCTCCCAACGTGCTGGGATTAAAGGTGTGGGCCATCCACACTGGCTTTCCTTAGTTTTATATTCTTACGAAAAGGAGACTGTAGTTCTACAAGAGCCTACCCCTAGGGATCTGATTTCTCATAGGAATACTTTTCAATTGTATTCTGCCCACAGCAGACAAGAANTGTGTAGGAAATTCAGAAACACTTTAGATTGATAATCCTTATCAATACTCAAAGCTTATGAGTATTTCTCTTTTTTTTTTTTGGTCTTTTTGAGACAGGGTCTCCCTGTAGCCCCAGCTGTCCTGGAACTCGCTCTGTAGACCAGGCTGGCCTTGAACTCACAAAGATCCACCTGTTTTGCCTCTTCCTCCCGAGTGCTAGGATTAAAGGCATGTGCCACCACACCCAAGAATTTCTTTTTTAAGTATTTTGAAGATTTTATTATTTTATGTGAATGTGTGTTTTGCCTACAAGCTTGTAAGTGTACCACATGCTGCCTGATGCCCACAGAGGCCAGAAGAGAGCATTGGATCTCATGGAACTGGAATTAAGGAGCATTGTTAGTTACCATATGGGTTATGGAAACTAAACCCAGGTCCTCAAGAAGAACAGCCAGTGTCCTAACCACTGAGCATCTCCCCAACCCCACTTATTGCTATTTCTATCTGCTTGGGCAAAAGAGAATCAACAAGGAAAATTAACTTTTTAAAAAAATTTTTGATCTTTTTGAAATAGGATCTCCCTGTAGCCCTAGCTGGCTTGGAACTCACTATATAGACCAGGCTGGCCTTGAACTCACAGAGATCTACCTCTGCTTCCCAAGTGCTCGGATTAAGGGCATGTGCCACCACACCCAGTGGAAATTAACTTTTTAAAAAGTTCATAATTAAAAAAAAACTATAACCAGATGAAAAAAAAAAAAAAAACTCAGTGCATCATGAACAACAGGTAGATCTCCCCAAAAGAGAGTAAATGGCAGCCGAACCATGCTAGAAGCACAGCAACCTAAAAAGAGATTCAAAACAAGTGTGCTCACATTAAACAGCAGCTTAAATGCAAGCAAAGCAGTAATAATTGAACCAGAAATGAAATATAAGTACACAGGAAATTAAATTAAAAAACAAGAAAATTAAGAAACATACAATTTAAAAAAAAGATAGATTGAGATGCTCCAACCTTTGTCAGGAAGAGTTTCAGAAAGTTATGGAGAAAAGATCTGTATTTGACAGAAACTTCTGGAAATTTCATCAAATTTATGGTAGACATAAATTTTCATGTTTAAAGTACACTGGGTGGGCTGGGCGTTGTGGCACACGCCTTTAATCCTAGCACTTGGGAGGCAGAGGCAGGCGGATCTTCGTGAGTTCAAAGCCAGCCTGGTCTACAGCGTGAGTTCCAGGACAGCTGGGGCTAGAGGGAGACCCTGTCTCAAAAAGACAAATAAATAAATAAATAAATAAATAAATAAATAAATAAATAAATAAATAAATAAATAAAGCACACTGGGTCAGAGAGGATAAAGTGAAACCCAGACTAATAGGCACTGCAGTAAAACTGGTGGACAACGGGAAATAACAAATTCTCACCTACACCAGAACGGTTAAACTCCTGGTGGACAGGACCCTGTCTACAGAGGAAGAGACGGCACCAGAAACTGTGAAATCAAATGCCAATGAGAAGCATTGCAAATTCAGATTTCTTTCATTCTGAAGTAATTCATGGTAAAGAAAGCAAACTTCGGCTAATTGACCAACAGACCATAAAATCTCCAGTTACTAAGGGATTTTAGTTCGTTTTCATTTTGCACGTTGTGTTAAAAAGTGCTTCCTGGGACTAGAGAAGATGGCTTAGCAGTTAAAAGCACTAACTGCTCTTTCAGAAGACCTAGGTTCAGTTCCCAGCACCCACATGGCAGTTAACAAACATCAGCTCCAGGGGACCCGAAGCCTCTGACCTCCTTGGGCATTCCACAACACAGGTGCACTTACATACATCCAGGCAATACATTCATACCCATAAAATAAAAATACATTCATACATATAAAATACAAATAATAAAAAATATTTTCAAAGTGTTTCTTGCAGTACCTCCCATAGACCAAAGTTTTAGCTACTCAAACTTCCAACACACACATTATACACAGTCTTTCTGAGGGGGAAAAAAAGATATCAACTCTCACAAAGTTACTGAATCCTGATTAAAAAGTCTAGGGTTTTGGGCTGGAGAGATGGCCTAGCGGTTAAGAGCGCCGACCGCTCTTACAGAGGAACCGGGTTCGATCCCCAGCACCCACATGGCAGCCGAGAACCGTCTGAAACTCCAATTCCAGGAGAACTCCAGTTCCAGGGGAATCCAATACCCTCTTCTGACCTCTGCGGCATTGCACGACATGGGTGCACAGACTTACATGCAGACAGTATATTCATACACATACAGAAATAAATAAAAAAATAAATAAATTTTAAAAGACTAGGGTTTTTCCACCCTGGTCTACAGAGTGAATTCCAGGACAGCTGGGGCTACAAGGACACCCTGTCTTGGAAAAGACAAAAGAAAACAAAAAGAAAAAACAAAGCAAGCATAGGAGTGAGAATTGAAGCCTTCATTTGAAGGCTTCCTTCCAATGGATTCCTTTTACCTGTGGAAATAGCATAAAGTGTTCTGTTTTGCCATGGCAAAAGCACTTGCTAAGGGCAAAGTGAACTCCATGTGTGAGATTCTCACATAATTATTCTTAACTGTAAGTGCACCTTTGTCAACATTTCTTTCTCAGATTCGTTAGCCCATGACCTATGCCTAAGAATGTCAGTGTCATGATTTATTCTTGGATACTTAGCATAATTCTCTTGAAATATATAATTAAGGTTTGCAAATTTGGAAATTATTATTCTAAGATGCTATTTTTTAAATAATGTTCCAATGTTGGAAATCAAGTGGCTGAGCTGAAATAAAGTCTGAACTAAAAGATTTTTTGGGGGGAGATTAAACAGCTTTATGTTTGTCNATATATATATATATATATATGAGAGAGAGAGAGAGACTGCACATTTAACACTCTTTGCCATATGATTTGTATGTCCACTTTCTCTGGTTTTATGTCTCTCTGTGTTTTAGAACACAGTAACTGCCATGTACTTCTCTATTCAGGAAATGCTTGACCACAGCTAATGGCCCTTATAACAGAGCGCTCGGGAAACCAGCAACACCACAGATATCTGATGGGACTCCTGTTTGCAGGTGTCCTATTTACTAAATTCCACTGTAAGAATGTTAGCTTGCTGACAGCAAATCTGCCTTTGCAGTGAGCTCTTAACTGCCTGACCATGAAAAGCTTTTCTTGAATTTGTCTTGTGGCTATCTTGTGACCTATAGGTGCCTGAGTTGTACATTACAGAAACTATAGTTTGAACCCATCAATCAAATCATTTCTAAAAGATAATGTGTGTGAAACCCTATAAAACCTGCATACTACCCTGAGGTGGGGTGGGGAGAACTGCAGAGCACTCGCTCACCTGGGACCACTGGCAATAAACAAAAGGTGAGCTGTCCAAGTCTCAAACTAAAAGGGTAAGCTCTGTATGCCCCACCCTCCAAAATATTCAACATTAGAAAAAAGAATTATAACAGTAGTACTTCTGACTTTTAAAGGGAAGAATTACAGACAAGAGTACATATTAAACAGTAAACTGCGGTAATCTAAGAATTCCTTCCCCAAGCAGAGGAAAGTTCACCTGCTCAACTTGGCATACGTGTAGGGTGAGGCTCTCAGCAGTAGCTGCCTCGCTACTTCTTGGGTCTTTGCTCACTGGGAAGATTATGTCTATTCAACCAGGTTGAGCTGTCCACTAAAGCAGATGGACTTCCTGTTGATGTGAGTTTGGGGTTGGGGCAAAGGGAATGTGTTAGGAGTTAGACGGCCATAGACTTTCCCACCTCTTTGTTTCCAGTCATGCCAGAAGTTGAGCCACAACAGCGGAGATCTATCCTATCTAGAGATGGAGGGATGCATAGGCAGACAAACAGTCACATGCATACATGGATGAATGGAGGACTGCATGACGAGTGGTTTCATGGGTAGGCCATCAGAGCAATGTGGATGTTAGAGGGTAGACTTATTTGCAGAGTAGAGAATCAAGGACCACAGGAAATGAACATGAGATGTGCTTATTTTCAATCTGGACTACAAAATGTCACTAGAGACACAGGTTCTGGAGCTGCTCAAGCAGAGGACCAGGGTTTGATTCCTAGCACTCATATGGTGATGCGCAACCATCCACACCAATTCTAGGGGATCCAGTGCCTCCATGGCACTGCACATACACATGTGCAAGTGAAGCACTCATACACATAAAAATAAAAAGAAAGCGAATTTTTAAACAGAGACACAGGTTCCACTATGCACATGGAGCATCATGATTAGAGTGAGCTGTCTGTGCAGACCACCAGCATGCTTCACACTGAGCTGTTCAATTCCTGTTAGTCTGCCCAGAGGACAGTCTGTGTTCACCAAGCAAAACCTACATACATCACAGCTATTTTGTAGGAAAATAGAAGATAATGCTTCTGTTATATTATCCCATTTTGGCTGTGTTTTTTAAATGTTCACACTGCCACAGCTAATAAAACCTGGCTTGCCACCCCTCCCTGACACTTGATTGGACCTTTGACGAGGTGGTGCACTAGCTTGAGTATGCATTAACGAAATGGGTTCTTGCAGTGAGCACCACTGACCACTTTCTGCCGAGTGATTTGCCATGTTGGAGTTTCCTCATAATAACTTATTCTTTTTAAAAATTTTTTTTATTTTTTTTATTTATGTGTATGAATGTACTGTCTGCATGTAGGTCTGTGCACCCGTGTCATGCAATGCCGCGGAGGTCAGAAGAGGGCTTCGGATTCCCCTGGAACTGGAGTTCTCCTGGAATTGGAGTTACAGATGGTTCTCAGCCACCATGTGTGTGCTGGGGATCGAACCTGGGTCCTCTGCAAGAGCAGTCGGTGCTCTTAACCGCTAGGCCATCTCTCCAGCCCATAATAACTTAGTCTTAAGAAAGTCTGTGGTTCTTTGATCTTGGCCTCTGTAGTTAAGACAATTTGTCCTTGTTTATTTTCAGAATCTTTATGAGAAACTCATCAGAGGGTCCATAACAATTTTAGTATCACAGGAGCTGGCAGGATGGTTGTGCCTGGCAGCCAAATCCCCAAGTTTTACAGCTGTCTTCTGAGGAGGATAACACTGCTCTCCGTTCTTTGGAATCATCAGCCTTCTCCTTGAACTACATCTCAGCCAGGAATAGACACAGCAAGATCGTGCTGATATTATTCACCTACAGAAGCATCAGGTTACTGCTTCTACAGTGGTGAGTGCAGACTGTGGTCTCCAGCCATAACTGTGAAACCCAGCTGCACCACCAAAGCTGGCACTCTGCCTTCCTGAACTAACTTCTGCCCTGTGGATGGGAAGCCAAACAGACATAGAACCTATAAACATTTCATTACACAGTGTAGAAGTGGGTGCAGGTCAGAATGACTGAGGTCTACTCATTCCCTTTTGTAGATGCTCTAACCAGCAAAGAATAGCGAAAGACCCAGTAGAAAAGCAAAACACCACCACGAGGAATCACTGATGAAGAAAAAAATGACCATGGAAAGAAAAATGGGAGAATTCCTCAAAACTTTATTTCTAAGGGGCTAATGCTACCATGTCCAGGACATCCACAAGTAGAGGTGAATCCATGGTATGCAGCTCCTCCAACTTTTCATTAGGTAACACACAGTTAAGACTTCAGTGCAGGAGAAATAATAGCCTTTACCTGTCCCATCAGTCACCAGGAGCCAAATCTGTGCCCTAACCAGCTCGTGGATGCTTTTCCGTTTTGACTGATATATATGCAGGAGGTTTCCCTCAGTCAGGTGGTCAGTAAGGCAGTCATAGTCATAGCCAGGGATTAAAATAATCCTCCATTTCATAAATTTGTTTGCGTAACCAAAGATCCTTTTAGAATCCTGATGTTTCTACTTCTGGGAAATTGGAGTGCATGTATTCTTTCTTCTACCCAAGTACAATTGGACATTATATAAAAACATGAACATACGACTCTGAAGGGCAGAAAGTGCTAACGGCTAGCTACAAGCATCTCAACCAAGCCTTCATAGCAAGTTGAGTTTTCTAAAATGTGTGTGTGTGTGTGTGTGTGTGTGAGAGAGAGAGAGAGAGAGAGAGAGAGAGAGAGAGAGCAAGAATGTGATAGAGAACAACTTTCAAGAGTTGATTCTTTTCCTTCTACCATGTGGATTCCAGGGGTCAAATTCAGGTCATCAGGCTTGGCAGCAAACACCTCTATCTGCTGAGCCATATCATTGGTCCATTCTTGAGTTTTCCTATTGCCTAATTATCAATTGCCTTGTCATTGATTGAAATTAGAGGGGTCAGTTTGTCTGCATTGGCTGGACATCGTTCCACAGCACCAGACTGTAGTGAAATGCACCTGTGGACACACCCTTCAGCAGGTGTTGGAGGACAGAGAGTGTAATCTGTGCGACTGTAGCAAAATGTACCTGTGGACACACCCTTCAGCAGGAGTTGGAGGACAGAGAGTATAATCTGTGCATTGGAATACAGAAGATAAACTTGCTCCAAACAGCTCAATCTGAACAGACAGAAAGCACAGTGGTTTGTTTTTAAAACTGATCTAGCCTCACCATGTGTGGGATTACAACCAAAGTATGTAGCATTCATGTGATTGTGTCCTGAAAGGAGGACAGGAATGGAGCTAAAAACATGTCCAATTTGGTCAGAAGTGTGAACACGTAGGTGCCACCATGCCAGGCTTATGAATATTTTTAAGTATTATTTTAAGTATTATGTTACCAATTTTAACTATCGAACACATTTCAAGATTGAATCAACAGATGATTCTAAACTCAATGTTAAGTAGATAAAAATGAAAACTAGAAAACCCACATGGTTAGACCATATTGACCCCTGTTACAGACTCCACATGAGTATAGGACACCCACTCAAACTTACCACTATCTCTTGGTGAATCCTATCTAGGTGATCCAAGTTGTCACCATGAGAAAAGGCTGGGGACCAACCCTTGACAAAGAGTCATCCAGAGCCTTGCCTCCCTCACCCGGTCTAATCCCAAAGATTTCTCTTGGATCACCCGCTGGTGGGGCACAAAATTGCCTGGTCTCAATAGACACAGATGATCTTCATGGTTTACAAAAGCTGTCCACTCTGACAAGCATTCCTTCTCTTCCTTTCTTCGCTTTTCCTCTTCATCCTTTTCCTCCTCTTCTCCACTTCTTCCTCTTTCCCTCCTCCTCCCTTCCTCATCCTTCTCTTCCTCCTTCTTCTTTTCCTGAGTCAGGATAGAATCTACATGTGGGGACCAAGTAAATGACAGAATAGAAACTGCCAAGTTATCATGTCCCCTGAAGGGCCTTTCAAATCTAGGATATTTACATGTCTCAGAGCCTCTCCATCTAGCCAGACACAGATGCCACTATAGTCAGGGTTCTGTGGACACACAGGACAGGATGCAAGACGCCACCACAGTCAGCTAATCTGTGGACACACAGGACAGGGGACAAGATGCCACCAAGTCAGCCACTCTGTGGACACAGAGGACAAGGGGACAGATGCCACCACAGTCAGCCACTCTGTGGACACAGAGGACAAGGGACCAGATGTCACCACAGACAGCCACACTGTGGACACACAGGACAGGGGAAAATATGCCACCACAGTCAGCCACTCTGTGCACACAGAGGACAGGGGACAAGATGCCACCACAGACAGCCACTCAGTGGACACAGAGGAGAGGGGACCAGATACCACCACAGTCAGCCACTCACTGGACACAGAGGACAGGGGACCAGATGCCACCACAGTCAGCCACTCTGTAGACACAGAGAACAGGGGAACAGATGTCACCACATTCAGCCACTCTGTGGACACACAGGACAGGGGAACAGATGCCACAACAGTCAGCCACTCTGTGGACACACAGGACAGGGGACCAGATGTCACCACAGTCAGACACTCAGTGGACACAGAGGACAGGGGACCAGATGTCACTACAGACAGCCACTCTGTGGACACACAGGACAGGGGACCAGATGCCACTACAGTCAGCCACTCTGTGCACACAGAGGACAGGGGACCAGATGCCACCACAGACAGCCACTCAGTGGACACAGAGGAGAGGGGACTAGATACCACCACAGTCAGCTACTCTGTGGACACAGAGGACAGGGGACCAGATGCCACCACAGTCAGCCACTCTGTGGACACACAGGACAGGATAACAGATGCCACCACAGTCAGCCACTCTGTGGACACAGAGGACAGGGGACCAGATGCCACCACAGTCAGCTACTCTGTGGACACACAGGACAGGGGACCAGATGCCACCACAGTCAGCAACTCTGTGGACACAGAGGACAGGGGAACAGATGCCACAACAGTCAGCCACTCTGTGGACACACAGAACAGCGGACCAGATGCCACCACAGTCAGCCACTCTGTGGACACACAGGACAGGGGACCAGATGCCACCACAGTCAGCTACTCTCTGGACACACAGGACAGAGGACCAGATGCCACCACAGTCAGCCACTCAGTGGACACAGAGGACAGGGGGGCAGATGCCACCACAGTCAGCCACTCTGTGGACACAGAGGACAGGGGACCAGATGCCACCACATTCAGCCACTCACTGGACACAGAGGACAGGGGACCAGATGCCACTACAGTCAGCCTCTCTGTGGAAACAGAGGACAGGGGACCAGATGTCACCACAGTCAGCCACTCTGTGGACACAGAGGGGAGGGCACCAGATGTCACCACAGTCAGCCACTCTGTGGACACACAGGACGGGGACCAGATGCCACCACAGTGAGCCAACTGTGGACACACAGGACAGGGGACCAGATGCCACCACATTCAGCCACTCTGTGCACCCAGAGGACAGGGGACCAGATGCCACCAGAGTCAGCTACTCTGTGGACATGAAGGAGAGGGGACCAGATGTCACCACAGTCAGCCACTCTGTGGAAACAGAGGACAGGGGACCATATGGCACCACACTCATCTACTCTCTGGACACACAGGACAGGGGACCAGATGCCACCACCGTCAGACTCTCTGTGGACACAGAGAAGAGGGGACCAGATGTCACCACAGTCAGCCACTCTGTGACACACAGGACAGGGACCAGATGTCACCACAGTCAGCCACTCTGTGGACACAGAGGACATGGGACCAGATGCCACCACCGTCAGCCACTCTGTAGACACACAGGACAGGTGACCAGATGCCAACCCAGTCAGCCACTCTGTGGACACAGACTACAGGGCCCAGATGCCACCACAGTCAGCAACTCTGTGGACACAGAGGAAAAGGGACCAGATGCCACCACAGTCAGACACTCTGTGGACACACAGGAGAGGGAAACAGATGCCACTACAGTCAGCCACTCTGTGGAAACAGAGGACAGTGGACCAGATGTCACCACATTCAGCCATTCTGTGGACACAGAGGACAGGGGACCAGATGCCACCACAGTCAGCCACTCTGTGGACACAGAGGACAGGGGACCAGATGCCACCACAGTCAGCGACTCAGTGGACACAGAGGACAGGGGACCAGATGCCACCACAGTCAGCTCCTATGTGGACACAGAGGAGAGGGGACCAGATGCCACCACAGTCAGCGACACTGTGGACACACAGGACAGGATAGCAGATGCCAATACAGTCAGCCACTCTGTGGACACAGAGGACAGTGGACCAGATGCCACCACAGTCAGATACTCTGTGGACACAGAGGACAGGGGACTAGATGCCACCACAGTCAGCTACTCTGTGGATACACAAGACAGAGGACCATATGACACCACAGTCAGCCACTCTGTGGACAAAGAGGACAGGGGACCAGATGCCACCACATTCAGCCACTCTGTGGACACACAGGACAGAGGATCAGATGCAACCACAGTCAGCCACTCCGTGGACACACAGGACAGGGGACCAGATATCACCACAGTCAGCCACTCCATGGACACAGAGGACAGGGGACCAGATGTCACCACAGTTAGCCACTCTGTGGACACACAGGACAGGATACCAGATGCCACCACAGTCAGCCACTCTGTGGACACAGAGGACTGGGACCAGCTGCCACCACAGTCAGCCACTCTGTGGACACACAGGACAGGCGACCAGATGCCACCACAGTCAGCTACTCTGTGGACACACAAGACAGGGGACCATATGTTACCACAGTCAGGCACTCTGTGGACACACAGAACAGGGGACCAGATGCCACCACAGTTAGCTACTCTGTGGACACACAAGACAGGGGACCATATGTTACCACAGTCAGGCACTCTGTGGACACACAGGACAGGGGACCAGATGTCAACACAGTCAGCCACTCTGTGGACACACAGGACAGGGGACCAGATGCCACCACAGTCAGCCACTCTGTGGACACAGAGGACAGGGACCAGATGCCACCACAGTCAGCCACTCTGTGGACACACAGGACAGGCGACCGGATGCCACCACAGTCAGCTACTCTGTGGACACACAAGACAGGGGACCATATGTTACCACAGTCAGGCACTCTGTGGACACACAGAACAGGGCACCAGATGCCACCACAGTTAGCTACTCTGTGGACACACAAGACAGGGGACCATATGTTACCACAGTCAGGCACTCTGTGGACACAGAGAACAGGGGACCAGAGGCGACCATAGTCAGCCACTCTCTGGACACACAGGACAGGAGACCAGATGCCACCATAGTCAGCTACTCTGTGACACAGAGGACAGGGGGGCAGATGCTACCACAGTCAGCCACTCTGTGGACACAGACGACAGGGGAACAGATGCCACCACAGTCAGCCACTCTGTGGACACTGAGGACAGGGGACCAGATGCCACCACAGTCAGCTACTCTCTGGACACACAGGACAGAGGACCAGATGCCACCACAGTAAGCCACTCTGTGGACACACAGGACAGTGTCCCAGATGCCACCAAACTCAGCCACTCTGTGGACTCAGAGTACAGGGGACCTGATGACACCACAATCAACCACTCAGTGGACACTGAGGACAGGGGACCAGATGCCACCACAGTCAGCTACTCTGTGGACACAGAGTACAGGGGACCAGATGCCACCACAATCAGCCACTATGTGGACACACAGGACAGGATACCCGATGCCACCACAGTCAGCCACTATTTGGACACAGAGGACAGTGGAACAGATGCCACCACAGTCAGCTACTCTGTGGACACACAGGACATGGGACCAGATGCCACCACAGGCAGCTACTCTGTGGACACACAAGACAGGGGACCATATGCCACCACAGTCAGCCACTCTGTGGACACACAGGACAGGATACTAGATGCCAACACAGTCAGCCACTCTGTGGACACAGAGGAGAGTGTCCAGATGCCACCACAGTCAACCACTGTGGACACAGAGGACAGGGGACCAAATGCCACCACAGTCATCTACTCTCTGGACACACACGACAGGGGACCAGATGCCACAACAGTCAGCCACTCTGTGGACACAGAGGAGAGGGGACCAGATGTCACCACTGTCAGCCATTCTGTGGACACACAGGACAGGGACCAGATGCCACCACAGTCATCTACTCTCTGGACACACAGGGCAGGAGACCAGATGCCACCACAGTCAGCCACTCCGTAGACACAGAGGACAGGGGACCAGATGCCACCACAGTGAGCCAACTGTGGACACACAGGACAGGGGACCAGATGCCACCACAGTCAGCCACTCTGTGGACACACAGGACAGGGGACCAGATGCCACCACAGTCAGCCACTCTGTGGATACACAGGACAGGTAACCATATGCCAACACAGTCAGCTACTCTGTGGAAACAGAGGACAAGGGACCAGATGCCACCACAGTCATCCACTCTGTGGACACACAGGACAGGATAACAGATGCCACCACAGTCACCCACTCTGTGGACACAGAGGACAGGGGACCAGATGCCACCACAGTCAGCTATGCTCTGGACACACAGGACAGGAGAACAGATGCCACCACAGTCAGCTACTCTGTGGACACAGAGGACAGGGGACTAGATGCCACCACAGTCAGCCACTCTGTGGACACAGAGAACAGGGGACCAGTTGTCACCACAGTCAGCCACTCTGTGGACACACACGAGAGGGGACCAGATGCCACCACAGTCAGCCACTCAGTGGACACAGAGGACAGGGGACCAGATAACACCACAGTCAGCCACTCTGTGGACACAGAGGACAGGGGACCAGATGCCACCACAGTCAGCAACTCTGTGGACACAGAAGACCGGGGACCAGATGCCACCACACTCAGCCACTCTGTGGACACTCAGGACAGGAGACCAGATGCCACCATAGTCAGCCACTCTGTGGACACATAGGACAGGGGACCAAATGCCACCACAGTCAGCCACTTTGTGGACACACAGAACAGGGGAGCAGATGTCACCACAGTCAGCCACTCTGTGGACACAGAGGACAGGGACCCGATGCCACCACAGTCAGCCACTCTGTGGACACAGAGGACAGGGGACCAGATGACACCACATTCAGCCACTCTGTTGACATACAGGACAGGGGAAAAGATGCCACCACAGTCAGCAACTCTGTGGACACAGAGGACAGGGGAACAGATGCCACCACAGTCAGCCACTCTGTGGACACACAGAACAGCGGACTAGATGCCACCGCAGTCAACCACTCTGTGGACACAGAGGACAGGGGACCAGATGCCACCACATTCATCTACTCTCTGGACACACAGGATAGAGGACCAGACACCACCACAGTCAGCCACTCAGTGGACACAGAGGACAGGGGGGCAGATGCTACCACAGTCAGCCACTCTGTGGACACAGAGGACAGGGGACCAGATGCCACCACAGTCAGCAACTCTGTGGACACAAAAGACAGGAGACCAGATGCCACCACAGTGAGCCAACTGTGGACACACAGGACAGGGGACCAGATGCCACCACAGTCAGCAACTCTGTGGACACAGAGGACAGGGGAACAGATGACACCTCAGTCAGCCACTCTGTGGACACACAGAACAGCGGACCAGATACCACCACAGTCAGCCACTCTGTGGACACAGAGGACAGGGGACCAGATGCCACCACATTCAGCTACTCTCTGGACACACAGGACAGAGAACCAAATGCCACCACAGTCATCCAGTCAGTGGACACAGAGGACAGGGGGGCAGATGCTACCACAGTCAGCCACTCTGTGGACACAGAGGACAGGGGAACAGATGCCACCACAGTCATCCACTCTGTGGACACAGAGGACAGGGTACCATATGCCACTACAGTCAGCCACTCTGTGGACACAGAGGACAGGAGACCAGATGCCACCACAATCATCTACTCTCTGGACACAAAGAACAGGGGACCAGATGTCACCACAGTCAGCCACTCTGTGGACACACAGGACAGGGACCAGATGCCACCACAGTCATCTACTCTCTGGAAACACAGGACAGGGGACCAGATGCCACCACCGTCAGCCGCTCCTTAGACACAGAGGATAGGGGACCAGATGCCACCACAGTCATCCACTCTGTGGACACAAAAGACAGGGGACCAGATGCCACCACAGTGAGCCAACTGTGGACACACAGGACAGGGGACCAGATGCCACCACATTCAGCCACTCTGTGGACACAGAGGACAGGGGACCACATGCCACCAGAGTCAGCTACTCTGTGGACACGAAGGACAGGGGACCAGATGTCACCACAGTCAGCCACTCTGTGGACACAGAGGACAGGGGACCAGATGCCACCACAGTCATCTACTCTCTGGACACACAGGACAGGGGACCAGATGCCACCACCGTCAGCCACTCTGTGGACACAGAGGAGAGGGGACCAGATGTCACCACAGTCAGCCACTCTGTGGACACACAGGACAGGGACCAGATGTCACCACTGTCAGCCACTCTGTGGACACAGAGGACAGGGGACCAGATGCCACCACCGTCAGCCACTCTGTGGACACACAGGACAGGGGACCAGATGCCACCACATTCAGCAACTCTGTGGACACAGAGGACATTGGACTAGATGCCACCACAGTCAGCCACTCTGTGGACACAGAGTACAGGGGACCAGATGCCACCACAGTCAGCCACTCTGTGGACACAGAGAACAGGGGACCAGATGCCACCACAGTCAGCCACTCTGTGGACACACAGGACAGGGGACCAGATGCCACCACAGTCAGCCACTCTGTGGACACAGAGAACAGGGGACCAGATGTCACCACAGTAAGCCACTCTGTGGACACTCAGGACAGCGGACCAGATGCCACCACAGTCAGCCACTCTGTGGACTCAGAGTACAGGGGACCAGATGCCACCACAATCAGCCACTCAGTGGACACAGAGGACAGGGCCCTGATGCCACCACAGTCAGCTACTCTGTGGACACAGAGTACAGGGGACCAGATGCCACCACAATCAGCCACTCTGTGGATACACAGGACAGGATACCCGATGCCACCACAGTCAGCCACTCTTTGGACACAGAGGACAGTGGACCAGATGCCACCACAGTCAGCTACTCTGTGGACACACAGGACAGGGGACCAGATGTCACCACAGTCAGCCACTCTCCGGACACAGAGGACATGGGACCAGATGCCACCACAGGCAGCTACTCTGTGGACACACAAGACAGGGGACCAGATGCCACCACAGTCAGCCACTCTGTGGACACACAAGACAGGGGACCAGATGCCACCACAGTCAGCCACTCTGTGGACACACAGGACAGGGGACCAGATGCCACCACATTCAGCCACTCCGTGGACACAGAGGACAGGGGACCAGATGCCACCCCAGTCAACCACTCTGTGGACACACAGGACACGGGATCAGATGCCACCACAGACAGTCACTCAGTGGACACAGAGGGCAGGGGGGCAGATGCTACCACAGTCAGTCACTCAGTGTACACAGAGGACCGTGGGGCAGATCCTACCACAGTCAGCCACTCCCTGGACACAGAGGACAGGGGACCAGATGCCACCACATTCACCCACTCTGTGGACACAGCGGACAGGGGACCAGATGCCACCACATTCAGCTACTCTGTGGACTCACAGGACAGGGGAACAGATGCCACCACAATCAGCCACTCCATGGACACAGAGTTCAGGGGACCAGATGCCACCAAAGTCAGCCACTCTTTGGACACAGTGGAGAGGGGACCAGATGTCACCACAATCAGCCACTCTGTGGACACAGAGGACAGGGGACCAGATGCGACCACAGTCAGCCACTCTTTGGACACAGAGGACAGGGGACCAAATGCCACCACAGTCAGCCACTTTGTGTACACACAGGACAGGGGAGCAGATGTCACCACAGTCAGCCACTCTGTGGACCCAGAGGACCGGAGACCAGATGCCACCACAGTCAGCCACTCTGTGGACACACAGGACAGGGGACCATATGCCACCACAGTCAGCCACTTTGTGGACACAGAGGACAGGGGACCAGATGCCACCACAGTCAGCCACTCTCTGGACACACAGGACAGGGGACCAGATGCCACCACACTCAGCCACTCTGTGGACACACAGGACAGGGGATCATATGCCACCACAGTCAGCAACTCTGTGGACACAGAGAACAGGGGACGAGATGCCACCACAGTCAGCCTCTCTGTGGACACACAGGACAGCGGAGCAGTTGCCACCACAGTCAGCCACTCTCTTGACTCAGAGGACATGGGATCCGATGCCACCACAGTCAGCCACTCAGTGGACACACAGTACAGGGGACCATATGCCACCACAGTCAGCTACTCTGTGGACACACAGGACAGGGGACCAGATGCCACCACAGTCAGCCACTCTGTGGACACAGAGGACAAGGGACCAGATGCCACCACATTCAGCCACTCTGTGGACACACAGGACAGGATACCCGATGCCACCACAGTCAGTCACTCTTTGGACGCAGAGGACAGTGGACCAGATGCCACCACAGTCAGCTATTCTGTGGACACACAGGACAAGGGACCAGATGTCACCACAGTCAGCCACTCTCTGGACACAGAGGACATGGGACCAGATGCCACCACAGTCAGCTACTCTGTGGACACACAAGACAGGGGACCATATGCCAGCACAGTCAGCCACTCTGTGGACACACAGGACAGGGGACCGGATGCCACCACAGTCAGCTACTCTGTGGACACAGAGAACAGTGTCCAGATTCCACCACACTCAGCCACTCTGTGGACACAGAGGACAGGGGACCAGATGCCACCACAGTCAGCCACTCTTTGGACACAGAAGTCAGGGGACCAAATGCCACCACAGTCAGCCACTCTGTGGACACACAGGACAGGGGACCAGATGCCACCACAGTCAGCCACTCTCTGGACACAGAAGACAGGGGACCAGATGCCACCATAGTCAGCCACTCCATGGACACAGAGGACAGGGGATCAGATGCCACCACAGTCAGCTACTCTGTGGACACACAGGACAGGGGACCAGATGCCACCACAGTCAGCCACTCAGTGGACACAGAGAACAGGGGACCAGATGCCACCACATTCAGCCACTCCATGGACACAGAGGACAGGGGACCAGATGCCACCCCAGTCAGCCACTCTGTGGACACAGAGGACGGGGGATCAGATGCCACCACAGTCAGTCACTCAGTGGACACAGAGGACAGGGGGGCAGATGCTACCACAGTCAGCCACTCTGTGGACACAGAGGACAGGGGACCAGATGCCACCACAGTCAGCCACTCTGTGGACACAGAGGACAGGGGATCAGATGCCACCACAGTCAGCTACTCTGTCAACTCACAGGACAGGGGACCAGATGCCACCACAATCAGCCACTCCATGGACACAGAGTTCAGGGGACCAGATGCCACCACAGTCAGCCACTCTGTGGACACAGAGGACAGGGGACCAGATGTCACCATATTCAGTCACTCTGTGGACACAGAGGACAGGGGACCAGATGTCACCACAATCAGCTGGCCCTAAATTATGAAATATTATAGGAAATACATGAAACGATTTGTAAAGCAAGTGCCAGGATGTGAAATCAACCCAAGTCTATCAGTATTAACCAGCCGTAAAACAGAGTAAAATCTTGACTTTACATCCGTATAGATGGCACAGGTGCTCACAATGTTCAATAAGTCAGCTACAGACACACAGGTGTCACATGGCCTCACTCACATCTGGACTCTAAAAAAGTTGATCTTGTAGAACCTGAAAGTGCAGCTGTGGTGACCAGCACTGGGGAAAGCAGAGGGAGACCGGGCAGAGCTTGTCAGCGAGTGTCAGTTGTAGCTACACAAGAGGAGGAAGCTCTGGCTCTGGACTGCATAGGAGAGTGACTGTAGATAACACTTTACTGTACCTCAGAAAGCTAAAAGGAAGGATTGTCAATGTTTAGCCATGTTTTTGAAGGAGATGGCTATATTTTACCTGATTTAAACATGACACAATTATGGGAAGTCAAAATGGCAACGCTACCTCACTGAAATGCACAATTTTATTTTTAAGGCTTAGGTGACACTATTTTTAACAGTTGAACATCCCGGCACATGGAAGGCAAAGGCAGGTAGGTCTCTGTAAGTTCAAAGCTAAGCCTGGTCTACACAGAGTTCCAGGCCAGCTGGGGCCACATAACGAGACACTCTCAAAAAAAGTGTCTCTAACTTGGAAAAGAAACAAATGTATTGTACTTACCGAGTTTATGTATGTTTTACTTGTCAGTGTAAGAGAACTTTTTGCCAGTCTGTAGGCACTCTGGGCATTCCAGCACTGTAATGGGACAGAGGGTATCTGCCTCAATTATTCACACACCTATTCCTATTGAAACAGAAAACCAGTTAATCGCTTCCCTTCCCTTTTGACCAACATCCTCAGTCTCAGAGCAGGCAGCTGAGTGCTACTGGGGACATGTCACATCCCAACACTACCCTCTGATGCCTCCCGTCCTCAGCCTCTTCTAATGACTCCTTCCCACCATCGTCACTGTGGCCTGTCTGTGTCCCGGCCCTCTCAGTGCCTTTGGCCAATCAGCGCACGTCTGTCTGGTCTGCCCTCCTCTGCTGTTCTGCACAAGCCAATTCCTCCTTCCAAAGCATTTCAAAACCCTCTGCTGTCTGAGAATATAGCTGAGCGCACTGCTGCCAGTTGGTTTATTTACTTTGTAAATCCCCAGCGCTGAGGACACATAGGCACTGGTTTTGTCTGGACTTCTGTTGAGACAAGAGAAAATAAACAAAAATGAGACCAATGCATAAGGAGGACTGGGTAGAGATATCAGGCCTTGTAATAGAGGAACCAGAGGAGGACGGCCTTCAAAATGCAGTCTGGAGACAGCCAGTCTGGGTTGAATTCCAGCTGGACCACTTGCCACTAGAAGTGGCTAAACCTCTCTGTGTCTCTGGAGCCTGTCTGCAAACTGCTGATGTGCAGGGCTGTGATAGGAGGAAGGAGCTGGTACCTGGGAGGCCTAGATCAAAGCCTGGGGTGTAATCACACATAGAGGGTCCGAATGGGAGCACATGTGTAGGGACCTCCCCATGGAAGGTCCTAGGTCCTAACCTGCGGCATCCTGGACCAGACTGAGTCTGGGTAGTGGCTGTTGAATGGAGAGAGTTCATTAGGCACTGGTGCCTTTAAGGTTGGGTATGAGGGTTACGGTGAAAGCGGCCTGGGCGGCAGCTATGCCAACCACAAAGTCACGCGGCAGAAGTGGTAGTGTGTGCAAGAGATGAAGTGCACAACACACTGAGGGGGGCATGTGGTATGTCTAGTGAGGGCACTGGGCAGGAAGCAGGAAAGCAGTGTCAGCCTTCTCTGATAGTCACAATCAGTAAACAATCAGATTAACATCCTTTGATAGTCTCTAAATGACTTAATTAATTATCACAGTGGTTGTTGGACTTGCACATTGTGCATGCTGGGTAAAGGAAGGAAATACTGATTCAAAACAGGAAAGCAACTTAGGGTCCCTGAAAGTTGTGTGAGGATGGTGAGGGCCCGAGCAGATTGAAGTTCCAGAGGCAACACATGAAGAATGATCTAGCACAGCATCTGCAGGGACGGTGGTCACAGCCCTCACTGGTTTCCCAGCGGTGTGGTGAGCCTTTAAGACGTGCGTCCTGTCTTTGGGGCTTAGATGGTAGACACTAAACAGATGCCAGCATCATCTAGCTTGAGTCAGCACCCCAGCCAACACAGGAGAAGCCGGTTCTCCAAGCAGCGTAGAAGGTGGCTATCACCCCTCAGCTCTGAGTCCTCTGCTCAGCCAAGAACTCAGCGGCAAAGTTCAAAGTTGTTTGGAAAGGCAAGAAAAGTACTAAAATCTAAGACCTTGCCAGTCGTTCATCAAGTGCTAATGAAAACGCTGCTTCTGTATCTAAAACGAAAATATCTTTTTTCTGTACAAACCAGAGAGAGTTTTCCTTGTGTGCAAAACTTTCATTTTGTTGATTTCATCTCGTTTCAAAACTGATAGAGAGTGCCGGGGGAAGAAGTGGAAGACGCCGCACAAAAGTGAGCTCGTCCAAAAAATAAGAATCAGCCTAAGTGAAACTGAGGGTCATCTTTAACTTGGTGCCTCTGACTTACCTTTTTCATTGATGTAATAAAATACCCCGAAAAGAACAACTTAAGGGAGGAAAGATGGGCTTGGCTCACAGTTGCGAGGGGGATACAGTCCATCATGGTGGGAGACACTGACAGAGGGGCCTCACACTGCATCCTGCTGAGCTACTTTTGTTTCTTTCAAGCCCTGGAAATTCACCACCTACTCTCACCTCAAGTAATCTAATCAAAATAATCCCTCACAAGCACTCCCAGAAGCTGCTACCCAAGGTAGAAAATCCTTCACAGGTGTGGCTGGAGGCCGGTCGCCTAGGTGATTCCAGATCCTGTTGACACTAACCAGCCGCCTTCATTAAACCAGTTCCTGCTTTACCAAATATCATGAATGCATCAACTTCTGGAAATGTATGATGCTTTATATTAGAAAAGTATAAATGTACTTGTTAAGAAAAGGACTACACTAAATTTTTGTTATGATCTTTATTTTTTATATGTGTGTGAGTGTATTGCCTATCTGTGTATAAGTGCACCCTTGTGCAGTGCCCATACAAGTCAGAATAGGGTATCAGATCCCCTGGAACTGGAGTTACAGATGGCTGTTAGCAACTATGTGGATACTGGCAATCAAACCCAAGCCCCCTGCAAGAGTAACCAGTGATCTTAACCACTGGCCATCTCTCCAGTCTAGTAAGAACTAAATTTTATGGCAGTAGAAATAGAAAATGACAGTTCTTAAATGCAACTTTTATCATTTAATAAACTGTGTATCCAAAAATGCCTTCTAAATATTTGTTTATACTCTGAGACCAGGGCATGCTCTCAACTTTAGCTTCTTTCTGCAGACTTACAATTAGTCAAAATACTAAGAATAAAAGACTATTGAGGGCTGAAGAGATGGCCTAGTGGTTAAGAGCACCAACTGCTCTTGCAGAGGACCTGGGTTCGATCCCCAGCACCCACATGGCAGCTAAGAACCATCTTTAACTCCAGTTCCAGGGGAATCTGACGCCCTCTTCTGACCATCTCAGCATTGCATGACATGGGGTGCACCAACCTACATGCAGACAGTACATTCATACATATAAAAAAATAAATAAAATTATATATATTTTAAAAGACTATTGAGAGCTCAGCCCCTGAATGGGTCATCTCTGCCACCCCTTCCAAGGGCCCTGGAGCATCATGGGAGGGGAGGCAGAAAGTCTATAAGGGCTGGAGGATGCAGGATGCTGCCACATGCTGTGAAATGCTTTCTTCTGGATAAGGCATGGTGATGTAGTCATGGACACACAGAACTGCCTGCACCAGACTTGCACAAAGAAGACATGCATTTAGGAGGGAGCAGCTTGGAAGAAGGGACTGGCGGGAGCGAGAGGGTAAGAAAGGGTGACAAGGTGAACATGTCCACAAGGCATGGCATATGTGTATGGGATGGTCCAAAAGTTAGACCTAAGGAAGATTTTTTTTGTGTGTCTTTTTGAGACAGAGTCTCCCTGCTGTCCTGGAACTCCCTGTGTAGACCAGGCTGGCCTTGAACTCACAGAGATCTACCTGCCTCTGCCTCCCAAGTGCTGGGATTAAAGGTGTGAGCCACCACACCCAGCAGGAAGATTTTTTTTAAGCTGTATATTTCAGCTTCCTAAATAGCCCAGCTACAGACTAGTGCAATTCCCAACTCAGTGTTCAGTGTTCAAAGACTTTTAGCAAATTTGAGGACATTTTTCTTAACTATGAAAATGACTTTTTCCTTAAGGAGTTAAATATAAGCTACTTGTCAGCTAGTCTGTGCGTGCACACAGCTGACTGAGGCTTAGGAACGTGTATCCTCCATCACCGAACTCACAGGCTCAGCACACTTCATGTTGTTTTGCTCTCTTCTGTTTCTCCGGTCAGAACTTGCAGTCCTTGAAGGCTAAAACTCCATAATTTCATCACTATCTTGGTGTCCTGGCACATAGAAGGGATGAAGTGAATGTTTCTTAAGTTAATAAATGGATAATGAGTAAATTAGTCACTTGTGGGAATGTAAAAGCATGTGAGATTGGGATGAGGCTACAAGGACTTAGAAAAGATATGCACAGCTAAAAATCGCCCAAGAGTTTCCTTACCACCAGAGAAAGCCTCAAGGGAAGGGTGCGTGTCCTGCCCATCCTCTCCCACACTTCTCATGCTGCCTGCTGTTTTCCTGCTGTGTGCTCAGGGGAAGTTACAGCAACAGACAATACAGCATTCATACAATGTCTGTCTGTCAACACTGAACACACTGCTCTCTGAACAAGAATGGTGCTTCTGTCAGGGCACAGGACTCCTGGGAAGTAGAGAGACAGGGAGACAGGTGCCGTGCTAGTATTGTCTATAGAAAAGTGGTGGTTGGGGTGGAGCTACCACAAATAGACGCAAATGCAGGAATGTTTGTTGGAGGAGTGGAGTTTGGCTATCAGAAAGGAAGGGTTTTTCCCAACTACTCCATTCTAAAAGTGTGTTCACTGCGGCAAATTGTTCAAGTAACTGGACTTAAAATCAGTTCTGCTGACTAGCTGTTGCCAAGGCTCCAGACCAATTAGTCAATTCTAGTGTTTGTGGAAACAGTTAACCTTTCTAAATTTCAGACCCTTTATAAACCGCAGGATTTTTATGGGATTTTAAATGATAATTCTCACAAATAACTTACACTGTTTGCCACATAGTATTTGGTGAAAGTTGTGTTTATGTGTTTAAGACATACTGGAAGCATTTTTTCCTGCAAGGGGAGATAGAGGTCATACAATATGTGACGGGAACTTCACAAAGAGTCATCATTCCCTCTTTGTCTACAGAACTGAGTTTAAATAGACTTGTATTAACTAGGATTCAATGTCCTCTTCTGACCTCCACAGGCATCACACAACATGGGTACACTTACTAACATGCAAGCAATATACTCAAATACACAAAATAAAAATAATAAATAAAATCAAATAAAAAATAATGTACAACATATATCTTTAAAATTTATAAATGTTCTCAAAAGGTTAGAATGTTAAGTTGTTAATATTTGAATATTCTGAACTTTTAGGAAAAAGGCAAGTGAGCCCTTGAACTCTGCTTATTACGTTACTTGGCGTGCATTTCATTGCTCTGACGTTTTTCCTCCCTTGCTCTGTGAGGTGTTCAGAATAATAACAACTTTGAGAAAAATCAGATCTCATTTTACTTTTGCATTTTATAAGATTGTTACGAAGTCAAAAGAAAAACAAATTTAGGAAGTTTACACCCTGACTCCCCCCCCCCATTCAATTACTCTTTCTTTTTTTTTTTTAAGTTTTTTTTTTTATTTGTTTTTGTATGTGTATGAATGTACTGTCTGCATGCAGGTTTGTGCGCCCGAGTCGTGCAATGCCACGGAGGTCAGAAGAGGGTCTCGGATTCCCCTGGAACTGGAGTTCTACTGGAATTGGAGTTACAGACGGTTCTCAGCCGCCATGTGGGTGCTGGGGATCGAACCCGGGTCCTCTGCAAGAGCACTCGGTGCTCCTAACCGCTAGGCTATCTCTCCAGCCCTCAATTACTCTTTCTAAAGGAAGATTTCTGAAGCCTGAATTATGTCATTACCTGAAGTCACTAGGTAATCATTCAGATTTTCACTGTAGCTCAGCAAAGAGCTTCGAGGAAGACGTCCACCTGACCAAAATGACCTGCTCACTTGCCCCTTTTCTCCTCCAAAGTGTTTTTTGTCTGTCTGTTTATACCACATCCTATTTACATGTACTAATGAAGTACAGTGTGATTTTCTGATTTGTGTGTTAGGTGTGTTAGCTTTGTTGCTGCTGTGATCAAATGCGTGACAGAAACAACTGAAGCGAAAAAGACTTATTTTGGTTCATGGCTCCAGAGGGCTCAGTTGATTGTCATTGCTGGGCCCTGTGCACTTGAGCAAAACATCATGTAGCTAAAGAGTTCTTCACCTCACAACAGGCAGGATACAGAGAAATGGGGAGGAGGAGGGGGCCAGGCCAAGCGCGTTCTTCAAAGGCATGTGCCAGAGACCTCCTTCCTCTACGCAGACTCGACGTCCCTTCATAATGTCATTGTATTATGAACCCATTGATGAATTAATCTATTGATTGAGCCAAAGCCTTCAGAATCCAGTCAATCTCTCAAAGACCAATAGCTGACAACTAAACCCTGAATACATGGAAATATGGGAAATATTTTATACTGAAGCCATAAAGTTATGACTCATTCAGAATAAGCAGCAAATTCATCACCTGAGGCATTTTTTAGTGCTAGGGATGAGCCCAGGACCTGTGTGATTCCACAAGTGTGATGCACTGAGTTACGTTTCCAGCCCTCCTGTGATAAGTACATTTAAAATCCTCTCTTCTGCTTCGAGATACACATTATACTATTACTAATGATATTCACACCACTGTGATGGACCCAAAGGAAATGAAGGCATCATTTGCATGCCCATGTTGCCACTAGCACTAGTCACAATACCCAGGTGCTACAAACAACTTCAATGTCCATCAATGGATGAATAGACCATGTGACATACATGTCTATGTATATGATGTATAGACATGTAGAGAACATATATGGCATACACATGCAATGAGACAGAATTTAGTCAATAAAAGGCATATAATAGTGTCATTTTGTACAACATGGATGAGCCTGGAGGTCATTTTCCTGTTCAATGCATCATAAGAAGCAGAATGGAACAAATGAATCAAGATTTGTTTCCTGAGCTGACAGACACAGGAATGCTTAAAGACTAGAGCCTTGGTGGATGAAATTGTATTTAGTGCAATATGGAAAAGACCAAAAAAAAAGAATATAACTTAACTGTGATGAAGGATGAAATCTTGCCATTTGTGACAGTATGAATAGAACTGGAAGATCGTACAGAAAGAAATGGATCACACAGTGTCACTTACACATAGAATGCAAAGTTGTCAAGTGCACACAAGTTGCAAGTGGAGACTAGACCCCTTTCCCTAGTGGAAGTTGGTCAAAGGTACAAAGTAACAGTTGCATAGGATTAGAATGTATTGACCTTCTGGAGCTGGAGAGATGGCTCAACAGTTAAGAACACTTGGTATTCTTCCAGAGGGCTCAGGTTCAATTCCTAGTACCATATGGTGGCTAACAACTGTCTGTAACTCCAGTCACAGGGGATCTGACGCCTTCTTTTGACCTCTACAGGCATTGCACAACATGATACACTTACTCCCATACAGGCATTACACTCATATACATAAAATAAATAAAATATTTTAAAAATAAATTTAAATAAAATTTTAAAAGAATTAGAGAAACAAACTCTACTACCATCAACTTAATTAGAGCCAAGACTTCAGCAATATTGGAAATTATTCATGCTGACATAGACAGAGAAATCTAAGCCCCCCTCACACCCTGTAGCCACCAGTGGTTAATGTCTTTCTGACTGTTATTGTTTGGATATTGCATCACTTAGAACATTCTATAACAGTCACTCTAGATTTCCTATTTGGATTATGCTCTGAGCATTACATGAATCTGAAGACAAATAACAAACAAGAGGAAATTCTAGTCTCATTATACCTAAAGCAAGCCAACTTTACAGTTTATAAAACATCTGTAAGTGTCTGGAAAGAATTACTATTGGGTAGATGATTGACAGTATCCATCATGGAACCTTAGCTACTTAAAACACACACACACACACACACAATTTTTCGCTTAATTTTTTTTTTCATTTCCAAAACAGTCTGAAAAGTGCAGGAAAATATTATTCCCATCTTACCTCCAAGGAGGAACTTGGTTTTCCCAAAGCCACAAAACTCATAACAAGATCTTATATCTAGGTCCTACTTAATTTTTAAATAACGACAACATGCCAAGCAGCTTCTGAACAACAGTAAGTCACATTTATTAATTTCCCTTTTGAAATATTCAGGCACTTATGCTATTTTTTTCAATGACAATAAAACAGACTCTCACTGACATTTCCACTTTCCGAATGAATCTCTCTCTCTGTGGTAGGCACTGTTCCACCTGCACTATCATGGCCCAAATACCTCACAAATGACAAAGGAACTATTTAGTTTAGCTCACATTTCAGAGAATTCAGCCACAGTGCCATGGCCAAGGGCATCATGGCCAAAAACACCCACTTCACAAAGACGGAAGATCAGTCCTTTATTTTTCATGCATCAACAGATTCCAGTGCTAGGAAAAGAGACCGAAGAAGGAGGGTAAAAGCATAAAAGCTCCATTTTCTTTTTTCTTTTTTTTTTTTTTCGTTTTGGTCTTTTTAAAACAGGGTCTCCCTGTAGCCCCAGCTGTCCTGGAAATCACTATGTAGACCAGGCTGGCCTTGAACTCATAGAGATCCTCTTGCTTCTGCCTGCCAAGTGCTGGGATTAAAGGCGTGAGCCACCACACCTGGCAAAAGCATCCATTTTCATAAGCTTAAAGTCTGGCAATGGACACAGTTAAGAAGTTCCACAAATTATAAGATGATATGTCAGTGCAATGCGAAGGGGAGAGGAAGCAGGGAAGAAGTGCAGTGGCCACGGCAAGGCTGCAGCTGTTTTTCATTGGCTGCTGAGGGAAAATTCATTGTAATGATGCTGATTTAAGTCACTACACAGCTTCCAATTTTCTGGGCTTAACTTGGATCATAAATATATACATTTTAGGCTGTGTGTGGTGGTGAAGCCTGTAATCTCAGAATGTGGGTGGCCAAGACAAGATATTAGCATGAGCTTCAGGCCCTCCTGGTCTACCTAGTGAGTTCAAGGCCAGCCAGGAAACTACATGTGAGACTCTGTCGCCAAACCCACACAAAGAACAACAAAAGTAGAATCTATTTGATCAAGAACTGCATTTTATAAGGACAACAGTGGCAGCAAACCCTGGTAATCCCAGCACTCCTGAGCTATATAGCAAGTCAGTGTTTCATAAAGGGGGAGGGGTGGCTGGAGATATGGCCCAGAGGTGAAGAGCACTGGTGAGCTGCTCTTGCAAAGCATATGGGTTCAGTTCCCAGCAACCACCTGGGGCAGTTCACAGCTACCTGTAACTCCAGTGTCAGGGGATCCCACACCCTGTTCTGGCCTCCTCAGGCATACACATGGTGCATATTCATGCTGGCACTTACACATAACACATAATTTTTAAAAAGCCATTACTATAAAATTGTTTGTTAGATGTTTGTCCTATCCTTAGTAATAGTACCAGAATGTAGATACTTCATAATTAATGAACATTAACAAATAAATAGTTTTACTGTGGAAGGGATTATATGGATTATATTTTCATATTTTTTCTTCTTCCTAATGTGCCAACATTTTAGGCAAATAGGTTAAAGAACCAACCATAGAATATAATGAGGTAAAATTGTGAGGAACCGAGCACAGTTGGACAGAATTCTAGAAACAGAATGTGCTGCCTGTTCCAGATCTTCCTGTCTTGTTTCTCCATGATCTGCTTCATCCATTGCACATGTGTGGTGAGAAGCAATGTGGAAAGCCTCCTGTCACCAGGTAACTCATGAGGGAAAAGAGTTGGCCACTGCCAAGTGGCCCAATCTACACTAGCCATTGCCTTCTTTGTGGTCTCAATTGAAGAGAAACCAGGTCCACCAGACCTTCTCCCTTAGACCTTACAGTTACCTGGGGATGCTGGAAAGAATGGTATTCTAGAACTGACACTAGAGCAGCCATTCAGGGCCATCTTATGAGGGAAAAGAAAGTCAAAGGGAGCTGAGGATCAAAGTAAGATGCGGTGGGAAGGAGGCACTGGCTGGGAGACAGGGAGGTAAGTTAGAGCTCCCTCTGCTCCCACCGACTCTGTAGCCTGGATGCTCAGGCTTTCCTAAATTCTTCTGAGACATCCTTGTGTTTAAATATAGAAAATTTCTTTCTTTTAACCAAGACAACACAGACTTGATCATGAGCTATTAGCTGTGCACTTAAATACATCATTTAATCATTAACATAATCTTATATCCATTTTGCTTTTGAGGGAGAAAATAATAAAGTTTAAGAAAAATTAGGCACTTCGGGGATGGAGAGATGGCTCAGTCATTAAGAGCACCAGCTGCTCTTGCAGAGGACCTGGATTCGATTCCCAGCACCAACATGGTGGCTAAGAACCATCTTTAACTCCAGTTCCAGGGGAATCCGACACCCTCTTCTGACCTCCGCAGCATCGCACAACATGGGTGCACCAACCTACATGCAGACAGTACACTCATACACATAAAAAATAATAAACCAAGCCGGCCGTGGTGGCGCACGCCTTTAATCATAGCACTTGGGAGGCAGAGGCAGTCAGATCTTTGTGAGTTCAAGGCCAGCCTGGTCTACAATGTGAGTTCCAGGACAGCTGGGGCTACAGGGAGACCCTGTCTCGAAAAGACCAAAATAATAATAACAAGAAGAAGAAGAAGAAGAAGAAGAAGAAGAAGAAGAAGAAGAAGAAGAAGAAGAAATAAGAAAAATTACCCACTTCACCTGAACTTGACTGCCTTCCACAGGAAAGGTTTGAAGTTTGGGTCTGCATCCAAGCTTCGAGTTTCTCCTGGTCTTGTGGAACAGAGTGTAAGTGCTACAGAGTCTGTGAAGCTCACAATCCTTAGACAAGGATATGTGGACAACAGGGACAACTTGAGGAGACCTTAAAAGGTTAGTGGATGGGGCAGGAGAGATGGCCTAGCGGTTGAGTGCTGACTGCTCTTACAGAGGACCCAGGTTTGATCCCCAGCACCCACATGGCAGCTGAGAACCATCTGTAAATCCAATTCCAGAACTCCAGTTCCAGGGGAATCCAACACCCTCTTCTGACCTCCGCGGCATTGCACAACATGGGTGCACAAACCTACATGCAGACAGTACATTCATACACATAAATAAATAAATAAAATTTTTAAAAATTTTTTTAAAAAGTTAGTGGAGCAGAGAATCAAATGGAATATTCTGGATTAGCTGCTCCAAGTACAGGAAACCAAATCCATGATGATAAAGATGAAACAAAAGCAGGAAAACGTGAGGTTTCCATGAGTCGGAACAGGCTTCATTTTGGAGTGCAGCGTGAGGTCAAGTTAGGTAGTGAACCAGACAACCTAAACTCTTGCCCCTGCACACTTAACACAGTAAATGATTTCTAAGTATTTGTTAAGGCTTAGTACAAGATGTGTGCAAATGGCCTTACTCCTGTAATGTGGACGTTGAATTCTCAATAATTATCTTAGAAGGAAGCAGAGCCCCAAATGCTCTTACATCTCTTCCCAATGCTCATTCCTCCCTCCATCCTTCCCCTAATTAGTAATCTTCCTGACTCTAGAGGAACCATGACTCCTCCACTTTTGGACTGTTGATAATATCACTTTGAAATAAATGCCTTGGTTGGATTGTGATGTGCAATTTAGTTGTGCTGTGAGTGACAAGATTTGGCTATTAGTTATGATTAGGGCCAGGTAAGGCAGCTCATCCACCTAACTGTGGTACATTTTAAGTTCTTTTATTATAACAATTAATGAAAATACAGTATAGGGACTGGAGAGATGGCTCAGCGATTAACAGCACCGACTGCTCTTGCAGAGGACCCGGGTTCAATTCCCAGCACCCACATTGTGGCTGAGAACCATCTTTAACTCCAGTTCCAGGGGAATCCGACGCCCTCTTCTGTCCTCCGTGGCATTGCACGACATGGGTGCACCAACCTACATGCAGACAGTATACTCATACACATAAAAATAATTAAAAAAAAATTTTTTAAATACAGTATAAAAGGAGTAATTGTAAAAATAATTTAGAAGAAACACTATGCACAATAATCAAATATCATAGGGGAATGTATTAGTCAGGGTGCTCTAAAGAAACAGAAGCAACAGGATGAATATATATAGCTATATACAATTTATTGATTTGCTCATGTGACAGAGTTCAAGGATTCCAACAGTAGCTGCATCACACTGGAAAGGCCGAGACGAGAATCCAGGGAACTGCTCAGTCTGCAAGGCTGGATGTCTCAGTAGTCCCAATCCAGTGCTGAAGGCCCAAATGGGTTCCAGGAGATCTGCCAGTCTCAGTACATGCTGGGATCCGAAAGGTTGATCACAGCAGCAAGACAAACTCACCAGATGAGAGAGGCAAGCCACAGGAGAAAAAAAGGGACCAGCTCCTTCTGCCGTGGCCTTAAATACTGCCTGCTGGCAGAAGGTAACGCCCACATTTGGGGTGGGCCATCCGGGTTGAGGAGGTCCAATCACAAGACCCTTTTTCTCTTCTTTGTCCCTTAGTCCAGTCAAGTTGACACCCAGGATTAACCATCACAAGTCCACCCCTTGTCAACTTGACACCTAATAAATAGCCTCTCCTTATGTTATGCTTAAATGTCAATTGCAAACGATGGTAGGGTCATAATTCCACCTAACATGTTATAAGTAGCTCATGTGCAATAGCAAAGCATTATATCTTAAAGTAGGTGGTAATGTCCTTGAGAAGAACTTAGTCCTTCAGTATCTAATAACCTAAATATGACAACACTTAACACATATCTCAGTTGCACATTCAAAAGGGAACAACACAAGTATCCACTTAATAAATATATATATATATATATATATATATGAACAA
>VZQC01013012.1:2502278-2540547 GCA_009823505.1 Rhizomys pruinosus | reverse complement strand
ACAGTAGCTGCATCACACTGGAAAGGCCGAGATGAGAATCCAGGGAACTGCTCAGTCCGCAAGGCTGGATGTCTCAGTAGTCCCAATCCAGTGCTGAAGGCCCAAATGGGTTCCAGGAGATCTGCCAGTCTCAGTACATGCTGGGATCCGAAAGGTTGATCACAGCAGCAAGACAAACTCACCAGATGAGAGAGGCAAGCCACAGGAGAAAAAAAGGGACCAGCTCCTTCTACCATGGCCTTAAATACTGCCTGCTGGCAAAAGGTAACGCCCACATTTGGGGTGGGCCATCCGGGTTGAGGCAGTCCAATCAGAAGACCCTTTTTCTCTTATTTGTCCCTTAGTCCAGTCAAGTTGACACCCAGGATTAACCATCACAGGGAAAGACATGGCACTTCAAATGTCTGAAAATCCTTTGCTTTTTCCAGTTTTTTCTGTTTCTTCACAAACACATCCTCAACTCCCTACATCCCGACTTCCCTGCTGCCTTTGGCCGTAACAATGTGTACTAACTTTATAGTGCTGCCATAACAAAATATCAGACTGGTGCTTAAAGGACAGCAATTTGTTTTCTTATAGTTCTAGAGATTGGAATCCTCTATGCACATACATTCCCGGTGGCTCCTGTATCACCACATTTCTTCTCCTTATAAGGATATCAATTGGGTTGCTCTAGGATATACCCTGATGGACTAGGTCCTTTAGAGTTACTGTTTAAAATCCTATCTCCAAGTACAGTCACTCTGAGGAACTTGGGGGTTACAGTTTCAACTAACCAGTTTGGAAAATGACATGAGCACAATTTAGGCCCCAACACAATGACTTCCTAAACAGTGAATTCAAAGGTCTTTCTCTGTCTTTAAGCTCATCTGTAGTCCATTAGAGTGATGGATCTAAAGGCTCTGAGGAAAGTGTCAATTCTTCCCAACAAATTTCCTCCTTGGCTGGAGGTAAGACCACAGCATCTCTCTCCACTAGACCTTTTCCCAGGCTCCTCCCCTCACTGAAGCAACCTCCACACTCTCTTTGCTTCTTTTCCCATGTGAATATTAAGCCTTTGAGGAACCTTCCATGACCACCCATTGGATGTACCCAATATTCCTTTATCATAACCATAATATAATGATAAATACTGAGTGATGTCTGTGGCTAGCCCTGTTCAAGTGCCTGGTATTACTCCTTTATAATAAACCAGCTCAGCCAGGCATGGTGGTGCACGCCTTTAATCCTAGCACTTGGGAGGCAGAGGCAGGCAGATCTTTGTGAGTTCAAGGCCAGCCTGGTCTCAGATTGAATTCCAGGACAGCTAGGGCTATAGGGAGACTCTGTCTAGAAAAGACTAAATAAATAAATAAATAAATAAATAAAATAAAAAATAAACCAGCTCAATAGATGCTCTAGTGTTCCTGTATTTTAGATCATAACAGGTAGGCAAGGAGACCTGAGGAAGGAGGGATCTGGTGCTGGGAAAAACACACTCCACAATCTATTCCAGTTGTGAGGGTAACAGTCCTTTCATCCTGCTGGGCAAGGAAAGGTCTGTGTTGTTACTGCATTCCCAGTGCACCAGTATTAGCATGTTTTTCCTGTTGGTATCAGTTTGATAAACATGGCTTTCCATGAGTTGGTTTATATTGCATTTTAATTCCAGACTGTACCTGTTCCCGTCTCTTTGGCAACTTCTCTAAATCCTTGAGTCCTTTTCCTCTATGTGCCTGTATATGTAGAATTTTCCTCTAACCCATCTCATTTTCTTCTTTTCTTTCTCTTGAGCTAGCCAGAAGCCTTTCTCGAGTGAGTAGCTCTAACCACACTGCAAAAGGCAGGTCCCTTTCCTCCACCCTTCATAACTACTCCAAGGTGAAGTCGGCTGCAGTTTCACCTCAGTTTCCACATTCAGACTGAAACCGTCCTGCTCTTAAGCAGCTTTGGGAGGCTACTTATAGTTTGTCTCACTGGCAGCAGTACTCGCTCATACATCCAGCAGGAGAAATGAAAGCCAGGATCCCTCCCCCGCTGCCTCTCTTCTGGGTCATGAGTGCTCTTCCTCTGCAAGCTCCATCAAAGCATCCTGAGTTTACTTTATGGGTTCAGAACGTCTTGACTCTGAGTGAAGTTGCACACTCACTTCCTAACTGACTTCTCTCAACAATTCACCCTGGAAAAGTGGGCTCCAGACTCGGCTTCTAAGCTGTGTCCCTCTGATGACAGAAACCTTGGCTGCAAGCCAGTAGCTATTCCCCATCAAAATCAATGGTGGATAACTTCTTCACGGTTGCATCCAAAGCCTTTCCCCCACCAAACCTTCCTATCCTTAGATAGGAAGGTTTTTTTTCACTCTATATGCTGCAGCCAACCAGACCCCTTATCTCTACATGAAAATTCTATCAAGCCTCCAGAGTGCCATCAGGCCACTGCGTTTCCTCTCTCTTGATATTCTGGCAGAAGACACTAACCTTGGCTCTGTACCACAGTTCATCTATCTTATTTACTGTAGGCTCCTCAGAGGCAAAAGTTTTGTCTTCCTCAACTATAAGACTGAGCCTAATGACCTGTAAAAAAAAAAAAAAAAAAAAAAAAAACACTTTAAAAAAATTTCTAAATTTTCACAGGGCATGTAGAAAGCAAGAACGTCCAAGCTCTTGTACTCTTCCAATAATAATATTTAAAGAATTAGACTTGGACCTGGAGTGATGGCTCAGTGTTTAAGAGCATCGGCTGCTCTTGCAAAGGACCTGGGTTCCATTCCCAGTACCCACGTGGTAGCTAACAATCATCTATGACTCTTGCCCTCATTGGATCTCCACAACATGGCACGACAAGGGTACATTTACATACATGCAGGAAAAACACAAAAAATAAAAATAATTTTTTTAAATCAGAACTAACTAGTCTGTGATTCTTTCAGGTTGCTGCTTGCAGTGTTGCTTCGTTGTGTTTACGTGTGAAATGGGGCAAGCACAGGACGAGGGCAGTTGTTGAGGCTCTAACACATTTTGAACAGAATCTCACACAGAGGGAGACTTTTGCAGGCACTGCACAACATGGCTTCACTTATATGCATGCAGAAATAACACTTGTAAAATAAAAAAGAACAAGACAAGATACAGACTTCAGAGGAACAATGTTACAAAAGAGGACAGATAATGGAGAAAATTGTAACTGTCCTGGCAGGCCAGCAAAAACGAACAAGCAGGAAAAGCTGCTGCTGCTGACATTCCCACCTGTATCCGTGATGCCCTGCCTGCCTCTCCCCAGCCCAGAGCTTTGGAATCCAACCCTCCATTGGATTCCTTCAGCTCCATGTACATTTACAGACCCTCCCCCCCTGCTCTGGGGAGCCTCATCCAAGTTATTAATTTGAAGTAAACTACCTACTGTGTAAATAATACTGGCATTTACAAAGAAGGAAATGCTAAAATAAAAAAACTAATTTCTAAGCAGGAAATTCAGGGAACTGTGGGCAGAACATTTTGGAATTCCTTGGGAACTGATATTGGGACTCTTAACTTTGCCTATTTCTCAGTATCATTAAAATCAACTAACATGATGGTGAAGATCAAAAGTGAAATAGAAGGCAGGGGAAGAAAACCTCATCAGGAATGTTGGCTTAGCAAAAGCAGGCAAAAGAAAAAACGTCTCAAATCTGAAGACAGATACAAGCACAAATGTGGTTGCTGTCTGTCTCTGGATAACAGAAGGATTTATCACAAATAACCCCATGGAAAAGTGGGTAGGAACAGGAGGCTGCTCCACTTCTTGAATTGGTCCCCACTTACGTTCTGTTTGATAAAGTGAATGTGTGCCTTTTTCTACAGTATGCTGTGTGACAGAGAATATCTTCCTGAAAAAATAACCCTTCTACGTAGTCTTAATTTAATTCTTTATGACTGGAGAGAAAATCAGATCATTTAAGCTTAGAAGCATTTCACCTTGTGAGATTCTATCCTGTATTTCATTACTGGAAATAAACAAAAAACAGTATTTCAGTCCAAGGCTGGTTTAAATGGACAGCATTGGCCTTGCGGTGTTGTGTTTGTTCCTACTCAGAACAAAGAGTTCTGGTAACTGATAAGGTGTCAGATCCACTCTTTATCTCCTGGCACCTTGATGACAAAAGCATTTAGAGAAGATGAGAATCTTATTTTAAATGAAACTTTGGTCATCTCTTCCTGGAACAGGTGCCTTGGTCACTGGAGTGATTAAAGGCATGTTCTCAGAAGGAAGTACTTCAGAGAGAAGTATGAAATAAGAGAATAAATGGTGCCTGTGATATTATTCAGAGTGCCTACAGAGATTTCTGGAATCAGAAAACTATAAAGACATAGTGTAGATGGTGTGGGTTTTAGTATTTTGCATGATTACCAAGTTCAATTTCTTTCCTATCACATTCCCAGTGCTCCCATCTGGCTTGGTGTTCAGTTAATGTTTTGAGTTTCATTGTTTAAAATGAAGACATTTTCATACTTGATCATTGTCAATAAGAAGACAGGGTGAGAAAACTGAATTAAGATTAAAATGCTTTAGGTAAGTAGAAATGATATCAATATAGATGCCTGAATCTTCTGATTTTATAACACATATCTTTTTTAGAAAGAAAAGTAAGAACAATTTCAGCCTGCCTGAGAGTGCCTGAACTCAGCCTCCATGTGCACTTCTCAAATTGCACCACCCCCAGCCCCTTACCTTGGGACCATCTGAAGCCCCTCCCACTGTTGCTAAGCTGGACCCTCTGCATTTCAGTAGGGGCCCAGACCTTTGCAGACTGCCCAAGTGTATCTGAATCAAGCCTTCTCCTAGCAAGCCTCCTGAATTATGCAGTGTCTGCTGGCTAGTAGGGGCCAAGACTTTAGAAGGCCTGAGAGAATCTTATTGATGCCTACTTGGGCCTCTGGGGAGCTCCTGAGTAGCCGGATGAGAACCATCTGGTCCCTCCACTATAAAATCAAAGAGAGAACCTGAGGCCTAGACCAACCATACCTAATAAGAAAACAAGAATACAAACAAAATCTGTCTTCAGCTCAACAAAGGAAGACACAGTTTCATCCCAGAATCACAAGCAACAAAAGAAATCCACATACCGAAATCACAATATGAAAAACTCAAATATGTCACAGTAAACATTACCAGTTCTATAGAAGAGTTCTACAGTAAGAACTCCGTAGAGATAACCCAGGACACAGAATTTAAAAAGAACCATCATAAACATGATCAAAGAATTCAACTTTTAAAGAACACACAAATAAACTAATCAAAGGACTAAAACAAGATAGAGATGAACTTCTGACAATTCACAAAAGAGAAATACTGAAGAAAACTTGGGCTGAAATGAAGAAGGAATTGAAACACTCAATAAGCCAACTGGAAACAATGAGAGAAAGCCTCAGCAATAGAATGAATAAAATAGAAAACAGAATACCAAGACTGGATGATAAAGTGGAAGAATTGGACTGATAAAGCAAAGATTATTAAAAAAGTTTAAACACAGGAATGGAACATGCAGGAAATGTGGGACACCATGAAAAAAACAAACTTACACATCATAGGCATAGAGGAAGAAGAATCTCAGGAGAATGGAGTTGACCAGATCTTCAACAGGATTAAAGAAGAAAATTTCCCCACATTAAAGAAAGACATGCCCATACAAAAACAAGAAGCACATAGAACATTAAACAGAAAGGACAGGACCAGAAAAGAAACTTCCCATGCCATATCGTAGTAAAAACACTAGATGTTCAGAACAAAGAATACTGAAATCTGTAAAGGAAAAACAAGTAGCATATAAAGGAAAGCCATCAGAATTACAGCTGATTTTCAGTGCAAACTATGAAAGCAGAAGGGCCTGGACCAAAGTATTCCTGGTTCTAAAAGACCACAGATGCCAACCCAGAATAGTTTACCCAGTGAAAATATCTATTATAGAGGAGAAAGAAAAATTTTCCATGACATGAATAGGCTGAAAGAATTCATGTCCAGAAAACCAACCCTTCAGAGAATACTTGAAGCAATACAAAGAGCTGAAGAAAGGAACAACTATACCCCAGGGGCAACAGAAAGAAACTAAATGAAGATGTAACTGTGGAAACACAAAGTTAGACAAAGAGAGAGACAGAAATTGTAATGATGGGAACCAATACACATCTCTTAGTAACAGCTTTGTATATCAATTGACTGAACTCCCCAGTCAAAAGACACAGGCTAGAGGAATTGATTAAGAAACAAAATCCAAGCTGGGCGTGGTGGTGCACGCTTTTAATCCTAGCATTTGGGAGGCAGAGGCAGGCTGATCTTTGTGAGTTCAAGGCCAGCCTGGTCTACAATGTGAGTTCCAGGACAGCTGGGGCTACAGGGAGACCCTGTCTCTCGAAAAGACCAAAAAAAAAAAAAAAAAGAAACAAAATCCATCTTTTTGTTGTCTGCAAGAAACCCACCTCACTTTCAAGGACAGGCACTATTTTAAGGTGAAAGGATGGGGAAAAAATGACACCAAGAAACAAGCAGAAGTTACAATTCTAATATCTGATAAAATAGACTTTAAACTAAAATTAATCAGAAGAGATAAAGAGGGTCATTTCATTCTTAACAATTAACCAAGAAGATATTACAATCATGAATACATATGTACCAAACCCTGGTGTACCCCATTTCATAAATACAATACAACAGGACTTTAAGGCACAGATTAATCCCAACACACTTGTAGTAGGGGACTTTAATACCCCACTGTCTCCATTAGACTGATCAACAGGACAAAGAATAAACAAAAAGATGTCTGAATTAAACAATACCATATAGCAAATGGAACTAACAAACACCTACTGAATATTCTACCAAAGCACCAAAGAATATACTTTCTAGTTAGTACCCCATAGAACTTTCTCCAAAACCAACCACATACTGGGGTACAAAACAAACCTCAACAAATCCAAAAATTTGAAATAATCTCATGTATTCTATCAGACCATGTATTAGTCTCTTTTCTGTTGCTGTGATAAAACACCATGACCAAGGAACTTATAAAAGGAAGAGTTTATTTGAGCTTACGATTCCAGGGAATTAGAGTCCATTGTGGCAGGAGGCATGGCAGCTGGAGCTGGAGCTGGAGCAGCAAGCCGAGGGTCACATCTCGCAATGAGCTAAGAAAGCAGAGAGAGGGCAACTGGAGACCACGAGGCTTGTTAAACTCACTAAGCCTGCCCCCAGTGACATACTTCCTCTAGCATGGCCACACCTTCTAAGACCTCCAAAAACAGTACCACCAACTGGAGACAAATGTCTGAATACTTAAAGCCTATGGGGGACACTCATTCAAATCACCACAGACCACAATGCAATAAAGCTTAATATCAACACCAGAAAAAGCCCTAGTAACTACATGAACTCATGGAGATTAAATACCACACTCCTGAATAATGGATGAGTCAAAGGAGATATTGAGAAATAAATAAAAGTTTTCCTGGAATTAAATGAAATGTACAGTGTAACACAACAAAACCTCTGGGACACTTTAAAAGGAGTCCTAAGAGGAAAATTTATAGTTCTAAGTGCCTACTACTAAAAAATCAGAAAGAGCACAAATAAATAACTTAACATTGCAATTCAAGACTCTTGAAAGACATAAAAAAAAATGAAACTGAAACACAGTAGACAAGAAGAACTGACAAAAATTGGAGCAGAGATTAATGTATTACAAACAAAGAAAACAATACAAAGAATCAATGGCTGGGCATGGTGGCGCACGCCTTTAATCCTAGCACTTGGGAGGCAGAGGCAGCTGGATCTTTGTGAGTTCAAGCCAGCCTGGTCTACAGAGTGAGTTCCAGGACAGCTGGGGCTACAGGGAGACCCTGTCTCAAAAAGACCAAAAAAAAAAAAAAAAAGAAAGAATCAATGGGTCCAAGAGGTGGCTTTTTTGAAAAGATAAACAAGATAGACAGTACTTTAGCCCAGTTAACCAAAAGAAAGAGTAACTCCAAATCAACAGAATTAGAGATGAAAGGGGAAACATAACAACAGATAACAAAATGACCTAGAACATTATGAGGCAATACTTTAAAAACCTATACACTATTAAATGTGAAAACCTAAAAGAAATGGATTAATATCTAAAATCATGGGACTCAATAAAGCTAAACCTAGAAGAGATCAACAGCTTAAATAGACCCAAATTGAAACAGAATACAGAACCTTCAAACCGACAAAACCCCAGGCCCAGAAGGATTTACAGCAAAATTCTACCAGACATTTAAAGAAGATATACAATCAATATTACTTAAATTGCTAAAAAAAGATAGAAACAGAGGGAGAACTCCCAAATTCCTCCTATGAAGTCAGTGTTACTCTAATATGAAAAACAGGTAAAGACACAACCAGAAAAGAAAACTATAGACCCATATCCTTAGTGAAAACATGCAAAAATTCTCAACAAAATACCTGCAAACAGCATACAGACACACATAAAACAGATTATCCACCATTATCAAGTCAACTTTATGCCAGACATGCAGGGATAGTTCAATATAAGTAAGTCAATAAATGTCATAATTCATATAAATGGACAAAAATCACATAGTCTTTGATGAACAAGATGCAGTAAAGGTCTTTGAGAACATTTAACATGCATTTATGTTTAAAGCTCTAGAGGGAATTGGACTAGAAGGAACATACCTTAATATAATTAAATATATATACAACAAACCCACAGTCAACATCATTCTAAATGGAGAAAAAGTGGAAACATTCCCCTTAAAATCAGGAACTTGGAAAAGTTGTCCACTATCTCCATTCTGTTTTAATATAGTGCTTGAAACTCTTGCGAGAGCAATAAAGCAGGAGAAGGAAATGGAAGGAGTACTGGTTGGAAAAGAGGAGGTCAAACTATCCCTTTTGTAGATGATATGATATTATACCTAAGAGATGCCAAAAATTCCACCAGAAAACTCTTAGAAATGATTAACATTTACAGTAAATTGGTAGGTTACAAAGTTCATCTATAAAAATCAGTAGCCTTGGTACTAGCATCCACATATGAGGGACACCATTTGTCATTTGTTTTTCTGGGACTGTGTTACTTCACTTAACATAATGTCTTCTAGCTCCATCCATTTACCTGCAAAGTTCATGATGTTGTCCCTCTTTACCACTGCATAGAACTCCATTGTATACATGTACCACATTTTCTCTATCCACTCGTCAGTTGAGGGGCACCTGGGCTGGTTCCAGCTTTTTGCTATTGTGAACAGAGCTGCAATAAACATAGCTGTGCATGTATCTTTGCAGTAAGATGTGTCTTGTGGGTATATACCCAGGAGTGGTATGACTGGGTCAAATGGAAGGCTCATTTTGAGTCTTTTTTAAGGGGTTCCACACTGCTTTCCATAGTGGCTGTCAAGTTTACATTCCCACCAGCCATGGATGAGTGTTTCCCCTTTCCCACAACCTCTCCAGCACTTGGTATCATTCGTGTTCCTAATCCTAGCCAGTCTTATTGAGTTAAGATGATATCTCAAGTGGTTTTAATTTGCCCTCACTTCTTAAGTATATCAGCGATGTTGAACATTCTTAAGATGTTTCTTCTCGTACCCAATAACCCAGATATAAATATTCTCATGGAGAGGGATGCATAGTAAAAAAACAACAACAGAAAGTAGCTGCCATCGAAAACTGACTGAATGGTGAATTAGGGACGGGGGGGAGGGGCAGAGAGGGACACTGGGTGGTCTCTTCGATTAATGCATATTTACTTGCACATGAGTTTCAACAAGTACTCCAGTTTTGCCAGACACTGTCTACAGGATACCTGGAGTTTTTGGACTTCTTAGTAAAAGTAAAACCATATGTATATATTAAACAACATTTTTTTTTTTAACAGGTCTGTAAAAAGGTAATGCATCTGAGTTAAATGGGATATAATCGTGTTGTCCACATTTGTTTTAACAAAAAACTGTTTTAGAAAATAACTTTGGGATTGGCAACATAAAAATGTTCTCATAATTTCTCTGTTTGTACAGTATCCACAATGTAGCTTCTTTTGCACCCTTTAAGATGATTTTAATGTAAAAAACTTAACGTTGTTCCCCAATGTTAATTCATATATATCACCCAAACAGCATGGGTGAATTTGATGAAATCTGTGCCTTGATTACACCCTATAGGTATATATATATACAAAACTGCCATTTTCTGGAGACTCATGGGTTAAAAAAAGGGGGGTGGAATACAAGATAGACATGAAACCTTCTTCCTCAAAAAACTTGCAATTCAAATCTTTAAAACTACAACTACAGAAAAGATTTGTATGTTCCAAACAGGTCAAACATGCCACCACTTATACGCTGAGAAGAAAGGATACAGCTCTTGCATTGAGTAGGATGTGCCCAGGAAGTCCAACGAAAGGTTGACCCGTCTGTTGACTTTGAAAGGAAGAAAAACCTCAAGATTGCCATAAACATCGAACCCCCTTGTAGATTCCAACTTTCAACAACTATTTATAATGAGTCTAATGAAACTTACCTTCTAGGTGCCGCAAAAGGTTTTAATATGAAAGGAAACTTTCCTGTCCCCACCATCAGAAGGAGAAATATGATGATGGTGAGGGCATTGTGTAACTGTAAATTGGAGCCAAAAGTTATAGAGGTAATCTCTTAAAAAAAAAAAAAAAAAACTGCCTTTTTTTTTTTAAATTAATTTATTGGGATGCTGTTTGTGCATTTCATACATTTTTTTCCAATTCAGTGCAGGCACATTTCCCTTTCCCATCCCCGCTCACCCCGACCGTTTATCCACATCCCAGATCATGCCATTCTGCCATAACTGGTCTGCATGCTTTCTCCTCAGTTTTTTTTTTTTTCATTTTTAGCGCTATAAGTGATAATTCTGAGTACTAAGCATCCTTCATAGCAGACTATCTGCAGGCTGTTGTGCCCAAACACTACAGCCCCACCATCCAGTGGGGGGTGACAGGTTGTTTGTTCATAATCAAGTTATTCAAATAAGTGTCCAGACTAAGTTGCTGTAGTTTCACCATTCAACCCCAATGGGCAGCCCTTACATTCTACTCACTGGCCCCCTCTTACTCCTTCCGCGGTTTTCCTAGCTTAGAAAGGGTACAGGTTGGAATGAGAAGGAGGTAAAAGTCCAACTTCCTCTGGAGCTGTTGACTTGGAACTCTGGTCAATTCTGGCTTGTTCCTTTCATGGGCTGACCAGTTTGTCCAGGAATAACTTTCGATCCTACTTAATGAAAGAACAAGCAATTAGATATATAGGTATTTAGCAGCACTAATGTTATGGTAGGTTACTTAGATATAGACACATGTTTTATGTTTATCCATGAATTACAATTTTCCCCCCCTGTTAAATATGAAGGGTTTATGTGGCTTATAAATTAAAACCTGTAGAGGATGTAAGCTTTTGGCGTCAGCCATGGGTTATTTCTCCAAGGGGAGAGCCAACTAGCCAATTAGATTTGGGATATACAGGCACATGGCTGCCTCTGCTGCACAGTAATTTCAGGCAGGTGAGGTGTATCTGTTGCTGACGGTGGAGTCTTGCTTGACTCAGGGAGACCTATTTGCTGGGGGACAACTATTGTAGAGGTTGATTCTAATAAAACCGGTTTTAAAAACTGCTTTCTTTAATTGACATACTAGACATGGGGACTGTGGAAGGGATTACTCTCTGTTCAGAACCAAATTAATAGCTGAAGTCCTAGGGCTATGCACTCAGGCAAAAATATATTAATACAGAAGCTCTGACATCAAAGCAATGGATTGTTCTAACCAGGTGGATGTTGGCCCAGGGGATCCAAGTCCCCCAAAGATAAAGGCTTCTTGCCTCTAAGGTTGGGAATAACCTACAGGAGGAGAGGCATAAGACCCTGCTGCCGAAGAACTGACGTTAACATGGGAGGGAAGTATTGAGACCACACATGCAAGTGTACAGATGGCCCTTGGAATGCCAGAGAGTGTTACAAAGGCCACTAAACCAATAAAACTGCCTTCTTTAATTGACTAAATAGACATAATCGAACTGTGAAAAGGTTATTCTCTATTCAGAACCAAATATAATACTAAGTCCTTAAGCTATGCACTTAAAGAGCAAAATATATTAATACAGGAGATCTGACATCAGGCAGTGTGATTATTCTACCAAGGAGATGTTGGCCAGGGGATCCAAGCCCCACAAAAGTGTAAAGGCTCCTTGCCCTCTAACTGGGAATACCTGAAAGAGATAGGCGATAAGGCCCTGCTGCAAGACCTGACGTATAAGCATGGGAAGATTGTATTGAGACCACACATGCAAGTGTACAGATGCTCTGGAATACCAGAGAGTGGTCCCAAAGGCCACTAAACCATGAAAGGCAAAATATTGGTCTCATTGTGTCAAGCAAGACTCCAACGTCAGGACCAGCTACACCTCCCCTGCCTGGTAATACTGTGCAGCAGAGGCAAGCCATATGCCTGTATATAAATCTAATTGCTATTGGCTCTCTCATTGGAGGAATAGCCCACAGCTGATGCCACAAGCTTACACCCTCTACAGGTTAGGAGATGTTTTATATGCCACAGTAAGAACTTGTCCATATTTTAACAGGGAAAAATTGTAGTTCATGGGATTAAACAATACCTCCAAACATTGTGTCTATAATAAGTAACCTACTAATATAGTGCCTTTTTAAATACCTATATAGCTAACTGCTTGTGGTTTTCCAATTAGTAGGGATCGAAAGGTTATTCCTGGACAAACTGTTCTCCCATGAAAGCAATATAGCCAGAATTGAGCAGAGTCCAAAGACAACAGCTCCAGAGAAAGTAGACTGTTTTGCTTCTCATCCTCTGTGGCCCCTTTTCTAAGCCTTACGGAACAATCTGCGGAAGAGGGGGCAGTGAGTAGAATGTAAGGGTTACGATTGGGGTGAAGTGGTGAAACTACAAGCAATATAGTCTGGACACTTCATTTGATCAATTGATTGAACATACAAGCCCCCTACCTGCTGGATGGTGGGCTGTGGGGGTTTTGGGCACAACAGCCCTGCATAATTGGTTTTACATGAGGGATGCCTGTACTCATAATTATCACTTATTGCTTAATAATGAAAAAAAGACTGAGAGAAGATGCAGGACAGTTATGCAGAATGCGGTGATCTGGGATGGGGTGGGGTGGGAATGGGGGGGAGAAAGGGAAAAGGAAATATGCCTTAACTGAATTGGGAAATGATGTGTGAAATACACAAGCGTCAAATAAAAAAAAAATCAGTAGGCCTTTCTAAAAATACCAATACAAGGCAATTGGAGATGAGTACATGAAAGCCTCCCATTCCAATAGCCTCAGAAAAAAAGTCTTGGACTAAACCTGAACAAAGACATTAAAATCTATACAATGGAATTTTTAAATCCTTGAAGAAAGACGATTGAGCAAGATACCAGAAGATAGAAGGAACTTTTCACATGCTCGTGATTTGAAGAATTAATATTGTGAAAATCACCTTCCTACAAAAGTAATATATAAAGAATTTCATGCATCCCAATTCAAATTCGCCGATGATATTCCTTCACAAAATGTTAGATCTAAAATGATCACTCAGTATGGAAATCACAAAATACCCCCCAGATAGCCTAAGCAACCCTAATCAGAAAGAACAACATAGGGGGTACGTTACTATAATCGGTTCAAACTATATTACACAGTGCTCTTAAGTCAAAAACAGTATGCTACTGGCACAAATATAAACCCATAGATCAATGGAACGAAACTGAGAGACACAATACTTGAGTACAATGCATTTCAAGCGTGAACCACATGAATATTTGACACCAAAGGGGGTCCAAACTATCAATAGGAGGAAAATCATTGCCAGTCATGGTGCTGGAAAAACTGGATCTCCAACTGTAGAAAGAATTAAATTAACCCTTATCTTTCACCTTGGCACAAAACATCAACTCCAAAATGATAGATAAGACATGAATGTGAAACCAAAAACTCTGAAACTTGTTAGAAGTAAAAATATCAACAGTAACCTATCACGTAAGGAAAGGACTTTCTAAATCATGACATTTACTTGCTCAGGAAGTAAGGCAACAATCAACAAGTGGGACGCTCATGACCAAAAATGTTTCTGTACAGCAAAAGAATCAACAAAAAAGTGAGAGAAGACACAGAGTGGGAGATAACTTCTTCACCAGCTGGAGCACATATTTAGTAAGAAGGTTTACTATCCAGAGTAACACCAAAGAAACTCAAAAAAAAAAAAAAAAAATAAAGAACAAACAATGACCCAATTAAAGATGGGCTGAAAGAAGAATACTGAACAGAGAGTGGCTCAAAGGAAAGAAGTTAAAGATGGCTAAGAAACATAANTAACAGGGAAAAAATGTAATTCATGGATTAACATACCATCCAAACATATGTGTCTATACCAAAGTAACCTACCATAACTATTAGTGCTGTTTAAATACCTATATATCTAATTGCTTGTGTTTCATTAGTAGGATCGAAAGGTTATTCCTGGACAAACTGTCAGCCCATGAAAGCAAACAGCCAGAATTGACCAGAGACCAAGACAACAGCTCCAGAGAAAGTAGACTGTTTTGCTTCTCATCCTCCTGTGCCCCTTTTCTAAGCCTACGGAACAATCTGCGGAAGAGGGGGCGTGGTAGAATGTAAGGGCTACGATTGGGGTGAATGGTGAAACTACAGCAATATAGTCTGGACACTCATTTGATCAACTTGATTGAACATACAAGCCCCCCCCTCCGCTGGATGGTGGGGCTGCGGGGGTTTGGGCACAACAGCCTGCATATTGGTTTTACATGAGGGATGCTTGTACTCATAAATTATCACTTATTGCTAAAAAATGAAAAAAAAACTGAGAGAAAGATGCAGGACAGTTATGGCAGAATGCGTGATCTGGGATGGGGTGGGGTGGGATGGGGGGGAAAGGAAAGGGAAATATGCCTTAACTGAATTGGAAAATGATGTATGAAATACACAAAGCGTCAATAAAAAAATCAGTAGCCTTTCTAAATACCAATAACAGGCAATTGGAGAATGAGTACATGAAAGCCTTCCCATTCACAATAGCCTCAAAAACAATCTTGGAATAAACCTGAACAAAGACATTAAAATCTCTACAATGGAATTTTTAAATCCTTGAAGAAAGAGATTGAGCAAGATACCAGAAGATAGAAGGACTTCACATGCTCGTGAATTGGAAGAATTAATATTGTGAAAATCACTGTCCTACAAAAAGTAATATACAGATTCAATGCAATCCCAATCAAAATTCCCATGATATTCTTCACAAAGTTAGAAAAAATCCTAAAACTCATATGGAAACACAAAATACCCCCCAGATAGCCTAAGCAACCCTAATCAGAAAGAACAACATAGGGGGTACGTTACTATATGTTCAAACTATATTACAGAGCTCTAGTCATAAAAACAGTATGCTACTGGCACAAAAATATACCCATAGTTCAATGGAACATAACTGAAGACCCAAACTTGAGTACATGCAATTTCAGGGACATGATATTTGACAAAGGGGCCAAGAACACTCAATAGAGGAAAACCATTTGCCAGTAAATGGTGCTGGAAAAACTGGATCGCCACCTGTAGAAGAATGAAATTAAACCCTTATCTTTCACCTTGCACAAACATCAACTCCAAAATGATCAAAGACATCAATGTGAAACCAAAAACTCTGAAACTGTTAGAAGAAAATATCAGCAGTAACCTACACGTAGGAAAGGACTTTCTAAATCAGACATTACTTGCTCAGGAAGTAAGGCAACAATCAACAAGTGGGACCTCATGAAACCAAAAAGCTTCTGTACAGCAAAAGAATCAACAAAAAAAGTGAAGAGAAAGCACACAGAGTGGGAGAAAATCTTCACCAGTGACATATTTAGTAGAGGTTTAACATCCAGAGTACACAAAGAACTCAAAAAAAAAAAAAACAAAAAATAAAGAAAACACATGACCCAATTAAAAGATGGGCTGAAGATCTGAACAGAGAGTGCTCAAAGGAAGAAGTAAAGATGGCTAAGAAACATCTTAAAGAGTGTGCACAGACCTGCATGCAGACAGTACATTCATACACATACAAAGATAAATAATAATAATAATAATAATAATAATAATAATAATAATAATAAACAGTGTTCAACTTCTGCTTTGCTTTTTGCTACCATTTGCTTGAAATTTTTTTTTGGTCTTTCCAAGACAGGGTCTCCCTGTAGCCCCAGCTGTCCTGGAACTCACTCTGTAGACCAGGCTGGCCTTGAACTCACAAAGATTCACCTGCCTCTGCTTCCCAAGTGCTAGGATTAAAGACATGCACCACCACGCCCAGCCGGAATATTTTTTTTCCATTCTTTCACCTTAAAATGATGCCTATCCTTGAAGATGAAATGGGTTTCTTGTAGAAAACAAAAAGATGGATTCAACTTTTTTTGCCAATTTTCATTGAAGCTTTGTGTATTTCATTTTCTTACAAAATTTCCCATCAAGTCTAGACCCATTCCCCCTCCTTGCCCCCAAACCCCACCAGAGCTCATGGATTCTGCCAAACATGTTTTTCATCTTTTTCTCAGTCTCTTTTAAAATTTTCAATGCAGACGTTTACTGTTTTGAGCAGAAATTCACCATTCACCATTCACCATCCACCATTCACCATCAGTTCTTTGACCCAGTCTTGTTGTTGTTGTTCCTTCCAATCTGCATCACTCCAAAATATGCATATATGCATGCCACATATATCTTTCAGCACCTTCAGCTTATGACTTCTTTCTTTTTTAATTTTTTTATTTATTATTTTTTATGTGTATGAGTGTACTGTCTGCATGTAGGTTGGTGCACCCATGTCATGAAGTGCTGTGGAGGTCAGAAGATGGCATCAGATTATCCTGGAATTGGAGTTAAAGACAGTTCTTAGCCATCATGTAGGTGCTGGGAATCGAACCCAGGTCCTCTGCAAGAGCAGTTGGCACTCTTTACTGCTGAGCCATCTCTCCACCGCCCCCCCCCTTTTTTTAACTAGGCCGAAAGATGTCATGTTTGAAGGCTCCTCCTTGGCAAGCCCAAACAACCATCAGTCCTGCCCTTGTGCTCCACACTGGGGTTTTCTCTTCCCATGGTCACCAAATGAGGTCCAGTAAGCACCGTGTCTTGTCTTGATCCTCCTATACTGGTCTCTGTGATGCAGCCTTTTGGATGAAGTTGTATCCATGGTGGAGCAGAGCCTATACCTGGCAGCTGGTCTGTTTGGAGTCCGTCAGCCATGCCTGATCCAAAGCAGCCAGTCTCGAACCCTCCCAGAGTTCACAGCACCAGATACTAGGTTCATTTTGAGGGGATACTTGGCACAGAGAGGAGAAAATGTCAGGACTCCAATGAGAAGGAAGTTGGGTTTATTTCAGGCATGGCAGCTGGCAGGATTAGGATGACTAGCGGATTCAACTTCTTAAGCCATTCTCCCAGTCTATGTTTCTGATTGGGGGGGTCAGAGCATTAATATTTAAGGTTATTGTTGATAGATTTATATTGCTTACCTTCAATTTACTTTCTGTTTGCATTTTTGGTCTAGGTTTGTATTTCCATAGTTATACCTTCGTTAATTACTTTCTTTTCCTGCTTGGGAATAGTTGCTCCTTTCCTCTGTCCTTTGAATTGCTTTGAGTATTTTCTGAAGAGTTGGTTTTCTGGACATGTATTCTTTTTTTATTTTATTTATTTCTGTATGTGTATGAATGTACTGTCTGCATGCAAGTTTGTGCACCCGTGTCGTGCAATGCCACGGAGGTCAGAAGAAGGTGTCAGATTCCCCTGGAACTGGAGTTCTCCTGGAATTGGAGTTTCAGAAGGTTCTTGGCCACCATGTGGGTGCTGGGGATCGAACCTGGGTCCTCTGTAAGAGCGGTCGGCACTCTTAACCGCTAGGCCATCTCTCCAGCCCCCTGGACATGTATTCTTTTACCTTGTTTATGCCATGAAAGATGTTTCTTTCTCCTTCAACTATAACTGACATTATTGCTGGGTAAAGTAGCCTGGATTAGGATCTATAGTCATTTAGAACTGGGACTACTTTGGCCCAAGCTCTTCTGGTTTTCATTGTTTGCATTGAAAAGTCAGCTGTATGCTTCCAGACATGTACTAGACATGGGAACTGTGGAAGGGATTACTCTCTGTTCAGAACCAAATATAATACTAAAGTCCTAGGGCTATGCACTCAGGCAAAATATATTAATACAGGAGCTCTGACATCAGCAATGGATTGTTCTACCAGGTGGATGTTGGCCAGGGGATCCAAGGCCCCACAAAAGGTAAGGGCTCCTTGCCTCTAAGTTGGGATACCTACAGGAGGAGAGGCAATAAGACCCTGCTGCCGAAGACCTGACGTTAACATGGGAGGGATGTATTGAGACCACACATGCAAGTGTACAGATGGCCTCTGGAATGCCAGAGAGTGTTACCAAAGGCCACTAAACCAATAAAGCAAATATGGGTCTCCCTGAGTCAAGCAAGACTCCACCGTCAGCACCAGCTACACCTCACCTGCCTGGAAATACTGTGCAGCAGAGGCAGCCATGTGCCTGTATATCCCAAATCTAATTGGCTATTGGCTCTCCCCTTGGAGAAATAACCCATGGCTGATGCCACAAGCTTACATCCTCTACAGGTTAGGAGATGTTATAAGCCACAGTAAGACCCTGTCATATTTAACAGGGGGGAAAATTGTAATTCATGGATTAACATATCCAAACATGTGTCTATGCTAAAGTAACCTACCATAACTATTAGTGCTGCTTAAATACCTATATATCTAATTGCTTGTTCTTCATTAGTAGGATCGAAAGGTTATTCCTGGACAAACTGTCAGCCCATGAAAGGAAACAGCCAGAATTGACCAGAGTCCAAGTCAACAGCTCCAGAGAGAGTGGACTGTTTTACCTCTCATCCACCTGTGCCCCTTTTCTAAGCCTAGGGAACAACCTGCGGAAGAGGGGGCGTGGTAGAATGTAAGGGCTGCGATTGGGGTGAATGGTGAAACTACAGCAATGTAGTCTGGACACTCATTTGATCAACTTGATTGAACAAACAACCTGTCACCCCCCACTGGATGGTGGGGCTGTAGGTGTTTGGGCACAACAGCCTGCAGATAGGTTTTGCATGAAGGATGCTTGTACTCATGGATTATCACTTATAGCTAAAAATGAAAAAAAAACTGAGAGAAAGATGCAGGACAGTTATGGCAGAATGCATGATCTGGGATGGGGGGGGGGTGGGGGGGGAGGGAAAGGGAAATAAGCCTGAACTGTATTGGAAAAAATGTATGAAATGCACAAAGCATCAATAAAAACGAATTTAATTAGAAAAAAAAAAAAGAAATAGTAAGAAGTACTCCCATGAAATAAATACTGTAGTTAGAGATAAAAATAAATAAATAAATAAATAAATAAATAAATAAATAAATAAATAAAAGAAAAGTCAGCTGTAGCACTTGGGAGGCAGAGGCAGGTGGATCTTTGTGAGTTCAAGGCCAGCCTGGTCTACAGAGCGAGCTCCAGGACAGCTGGGGCTACAGGGAGACCCTGTCTCAAAAAGACCGAAAAAAAAAAAGAAAGAAAAGTCAGCTGTAATTCTGATGAGTTTCCCTTTATATGTAACTTGTTGTTTTTCTCTTGTTGCTTTCAGTATTCTGTCTTTGTTTTGAGCATCTAGCATTTTTCCTATGATGTGGAGTGTGGAATTTCTTTTCTGGTCTTGTCTATTTGGTGTTCTATGTGATTCTTGTATTTGTATGGGTATGACTTTTTTCAATTTGGGGAAATTTTGTTCTATAATTCTGTTGAAAATCTGGTCAATACCATTATTCTGGTATTCTTCTCCTTCAGGGATAGTTCAACATACATAAATCCCAAAATTAACCTGGAAAATCAGTAGCCTTTCTTTCTTTCTTTCTTTCTTTCTTTTTTTTTTTTTTTTGTCTTTTCAAGACAGGGTCTCCCTGTAGCCCCAGCTGGCCCGGAACACACTCTGTAGACCAGGCTGACCAGCCTGGCCTTGAACCCACAAAGATCCACCTGCCTCTACCTCTCGAGTGCTAGGATTAAAGGCCTGTGCCACCATGCCTGGCAGTAGCCTTTCTTTATACCAATAACAAGCAATTGGAGAAGGAATACAAGGAGACCTTCCCATTTACAATAGCCTCAAAAAAATATCTAGGAACAAACCTGACCAAAGACACTAAAAAATCTCTACAACAAAAATTTAAATCCCTGAAGGAGATGGAAGAAGACACCAGAAAATGGAAGGACTTCCCATGCTCACGGATTTGAAGAATTAACATACTAAAAATGATCATCCTGACCAAAGTAATATATAGATTAGTGCAATCTAAAATCCCCAAGAGTTTCTTCACAGAGCTAGAAAAAAAAAAAACGTCCTAAAGTTCATATGGAAAAACAAAAGACCCCAGATAGTCAAAGCAACCCTGACCAAAAAGAGCAATGCAGGGGGGATTACTACACCAGATTTCAAACTATATTACAGGCCTATAGTCATAAAAACAGCCTGGTGTTGGCACAAAAACAAACCCATACATCAATGGAACAAAACTGAAGATCCAAACTTAAGCACATGCAATTTTAGGTACCTCATATTTGACAAAGGGGCCAAGAAGACTCAATGGATTAAAGATAGCAATCTTCAGCAAATGGTGTTCCAAAACTGGATCCCCACTTGTAGAAGAATAAAATTAAACCCTTACCTCTCACCCTGTACAAAAATCAACTCCAAATGGATCAAAGACCTCAATGTAAAACCTGAAACTCTGAAAATGATAGAAGAAACCTACAAGACATAGGCATAGGAAAAGACTTTCTAAATCAGACAGTAGCCATGCAGGAAATAAGGTCAACAATTGACAAGTGAGACCTTATTAAACTCAAGAGCTTCTGTACAGTGAAAGAAACAATCAGTGAAGTGAAGAGAAAACCCATGGAGTAGGAGGAAACCTTCACCACTGATACATCTGATAGAGCATTAATATCCAGAGTTTATAAACTACTCAAAAATCAAAGAAGAAAACAAATGACTCACTCAAAAGATGGAATAAAGAGCTAAACAGAGACTTCACAGATGAAGAAGTAAAGATGGCTGAGAAACATCTTAAAAAGTGTTCAACATCACTACTAATTAATGAATCCACATTAAAACCACTTTAAACGTGGCTATGATCAAGAGAATAAAGAATACCAAATGCTGGAGAGGTTGTGGGGAAAGGGGAACACTCATCCACTGCTGGTGGGAATGCAAACTCATATAACCCCTATGGAAAGCAGTGTGGAGAAGCCTTAAAAGACTCAAAATGAGCTTACCACCTGACCCAATCACACCACTCCTGGGAATATCCCATAAGACTCATTGCAGAGATACATACACTCCTAAGTTTATTGCAACTCTCTTCACAACAGCAAAGAGCTGGAAGCAACTCAAGTGTCCCTCAACTGATGAGTGGATAAAGAAAATGTGGTACATCTACACAATGGAGTTCTATGTATCGGTAAAGAAAGACAGCATCATGAACTTTGCAGGTGAATGGATGGAACTAGAAGCCATTATGCTAAGTGAAGTAACACAGTCCCAAGAAAAACAAACAATGTATGGTATCCCTCATTTGTGGATCCTAGCACCAAATCTCTATTTGTAAGGCAAACTGAATAATTCTTTTTTTATTTCTTCTGTAGTAAATATAATACCTGATGTTATTCATCAACTTGCTATTTAATATAGGAATGTAAAGAAGTATTTTTTTCTTTACCTGCCTACAACTCTACTGTCAAAATGTGAATCCCTAATCATGTTTTGGAATTAACCTATATCTTATTTTCAGATGTCATAATTTTGGTATATGTGTGGTATGTACATATACATATTTTGGAGCAATACAAATCAGAAGGAACAACAACAACAACATAGACTGAATCAAAGAACTGACTGAAACAGTAAACTTCTGCCCAAAACTGTAAACTTCTGCATAAAAAATTTTTTAAAGACTGAGAAAAAAGATGAAAGACATGTATGGCAGAATGCATGAACTCTGGCAGAGTTGGGGGGGGAAGGTAGAGGGAACTGGTCTAAATTTGAATAAAAAAATGTATGAAATGCACAAACTTCAATTTAAAAAAAGTGTTCAACATCCTCCTTTACTAATAGGGAAATGCAAATCAAAGCCACTTTGAGATTTCATCTTACCCCAGTCATACAGGCTAAGATCAAGTGATACCAAATGCTGAAGAGGATATGGGGAACAGGAAACACTCATTCACTGCTGGTGGGATTGCAAGCCCATGCAACCATGTGGAAAGCCAAGTGGAGAACACTTAAAAACTAAGAATGGCTGGCTGGGTGTGGTGGTGCATGCCTTTAATCCTAGCACTTTGGAGGCACAGGCAGGCGGATCTCTGTGAGTTCAAGGCCAGCCTGGTCTACAGAGTGAGTCCCAGGACAGCTGGGGCTACAGGGAGACCCTGTCTCAAAAAGACCAAAAAAACCCAAACAACAAAAAACAAAACAAAAAAAAAACCCTAAGAATGAACCTACTATTTGATCCAGCCATATAATATACCAAAAGGATTCATCCTATTTCATAGATACTTGCACATCCATGTTCGTTGCTGCTCTTTTCACAATAAGTGAAAAGTGTCCCTCAACCGATGAGTGGATAATGAAAATGTGGTACATTTACATAGTGGAGTTCTACTCAGCAGTAAAGAAAAATGAAATCATGAAATTTGCAGGTAAATGGACGGAGCTAGAAAATGTTATGCTAAGTGAAGTAACACAGACTCAAAAAAACAAGTGACATATGTTTTCCCTCATTTGTGGATCCTAGCACCAAATCCTTATATGTGAGTGTATTCTCTGCTGTAACTGTAGAAACCTGGAAAATGGAAAGGAACCTTCCTTTCTCTCTCCTTTTCTCTCTCCTTTTCTCTCTCTCTTCTTTCCTTCCTCGCTTTCTCCCTCTGTTCCTTGTTCCCCTTTTTTTCCATTTCTCTTTCTGTTTTCAAACTGGAACACAGCTCTCCCCTGCCCCAACTCTACCCTCTCTGAAACTGAAACTTACACTATCAGCTCTCTGGTCTCTCTGGTCTTCCAACCCAGACTGGAACTTCACCACTGGCTCTCCTGTGTGCTCAACATTCAGATGGCAGATAATAGAACTGTCAGCCTGCCTAATCACTTGAGCATTGTCTTTATGATAAAATATCAATGCTTTATGATAAAGTATATTGATACAGATAGATACAGACCTTCAACTGGTCAGCTTCATGTTACTACCACAAACTACCTGGGGCAGTTATTCGGTAAAGTGAAAACGTTGATTTATCTGATAGTGTTGAAAGCTGAAGGTTTAAATAGCACAGTGGAAGCTCAACAGCTGCCCCTTGGCTATACTGCCTCATGGTACACAGGGCAATGGATGCTGTGTGTGAGGAAAAAGCAAATGAACCAGTGGCAGGGGAGAGAGCGTAAGGTCAGACTCAGGCTTTTACAATAACCCTCTCATGAGACCTACTGCCTCAGGGTGTACCTTCATTCACCCAAGGACCTCCTATATGAAACTTTCCTGAACCTGATTTTTTATTATAAAAAAGGAAACTAGCAGCCTATATAAAATGTTTTGTGCCCAGGCATGGTGGCAGGCACCTTTAATCCCAGCATTTGGGAGGCAGCGGCAGGCAGATCTCTGAGTCTAAGGTCAGTCTGGTCTACATAGAGAGCTCCAGACCAGGCAGGGCAACCCTGTCTCAAAAGAAAAAAAAAAAAAAACTACAAAAACAAACCCAAACCAAAAATGTTTTGTGACCCTGGCCTTCACATATTCTGGCATACTATATGCTAAAGCCTGGATAATTTTCATAACAGAAGACAAAATATGTGTCTTTTCTCAATGGCTTTTTTCCATTTTAGAGAGAGACAGACAGAGACGGAGAGACAGAGAGACAGAGAGAGATTCATAGGACAACCTCCAGGCATCCTTTCTCTCCTTTCACCATGAAGACTGCAGAACTGGATTCAAGCCATCAGCCTTGACAGCAGGCGTCCTGCACCACCTTCCCAGGCCACTCAGTGACTGCTGTTCAGCGACAGACTACAGGGAAAAAGATGACCAAGAGCAATATCTAGAGCAGTGCCGACCCTGAGCTTGCTCCTGCACCATCTTGACTTCCTCGCTGGCACACTCCCATCTACCTCGCTAGCTGCCCACTCTCAGGCACCTTTGCTGGTCATCTGTCATGCAGCTGGGGATCTCCTGGTCTGTCCTCAGACGTCCCATCTCTCCACTTCCCTTTGTGCACCTGCTGGGTTCCTTCAGTCTTACTTGAAATGGTTCATGCTGAAGACTACTAAATTTATATTTCCAAACCAGACTTCCCTCAACCTGAGGCTCCTCTGCCCAGCTGTCCACTTCAGTGTCTCACATGAAACATGTCCCACATGGATTTCCTAGACCCAAAACCTGTGCTTCCAACATCGTTTCTCATCTTAATACCCCCTTTCCAGATACCCAAACCTCAAGTCATTAGAGCTGATTCCTTTCTTCCTCTAACAAATCCTGCCGACTCTTCCTTGAAAATGCTCACACAATGAAACTATGTTTCTTGTCCTTACTACCCAAACCCCAGACCAGGTTCAGGACAACGCAGGCTCTTGCTTTGCTCTGTCATGCTAGCTCCCCAGGCGTCTAGAAGTTTCCACTCTCCAGTGCCCACTCAGCAGTTCTCTTTATAAAAGTGAAGGTCGCTCTGCTCAAACACATCGGAAGGTGTCCTTGTCTAGAGCCTTCACTGCTTCTTCTGTTTACAGTGACTGTAACACAGTTCGTGGTCTCGCATCCAATGCCTGCACCTCCTCTCGCTCCTCCTCAACTCTTCCTGTCCCTCATTCGACTGGAGCCACACAGATCCCCTGCCAGTCCCTGGTATCCCACACAGGGAGATTGGCCCTGCTGTCTCTCTGCCATAGCAGCTCTTCCCCCACCTCTGTCTCCCTCACTCAGCCCTGTTATCAAGTCTCTGCCCTACCTGAAGCTCACCTCCCTGTATCCACCTTTTTGCTTCCCTGTCTGACAACCTCCCACACACTGTCCTGGTTAACACCCTCAGACCTAGCATTGTTTACTTACGATGCTTTATGGTCTCATATTAAAAGGAAAGCTTTACACAGGGTGATGCTGGAAATGCAGTCTTTCTTCTGAGTTGCGGCTGTGTCCTCAGTCCTTAGAAACCCCTAGAACACGGAAATGTTTCATGAACCTTGGTGACTGACTGTGTGGTTTCAGTCTTAGCGTACAACAGGTGAAGGTGGTGCCTCATTCTGTCCATTTTTAAAGTCTGGCATCATTCTTGCTTTAAATACCTATTGTCCTGCCTACAGACAGGCTGTGACAGACAGTATCTGTAGGCCAACTTTCTCAAACAGGAAGCCCAGCTATATTCACATTCTTAGATAAATGCTCAGTGGCAGCCTCACACTGTCCTTAACAAACATCAGGGGCACATTCTGCCAGTCAGCCAGGACCCAGAACTCCAGGTCCAGATCCCCACACATTTCCAGCAGTGCCCATGGGTCTTTGCTCATATTAATTTTCCCAGCCCTTGCTTTAATATGCAAACAAGCCAACGATGGGTCCATGATATACAGAGAGAGAATGATTTCTACTCTGGGGAAAAAAGTGATCACTTTGAAACTTCCTCCAAATGCTCAAATCATGAAGCTATGGAAGGAAGGCCTGGTTGCCCTGTAATCCACATGAGCCAAGTGAGTGAAGTCCTGCTTAGTCCACCAGGCGACGTGTGATAAAAATAATGTGGCTGGGAACAAATTGCTCAGTTTTGCTTTTCTGCCTAGGCTGACCTAAAAACACCTGCTTCACCATGCAGGTGTCTCTACTGCCCACCCCAGCCACCAGTAAAATTATACACGATGGTCAATCCAAATCCACACCTGCCTCACTGTGCAGGTGTCTCTACAGCCCACCCCAGCCACCGATAAAATTATACATGATGGTCAATCCAAATCCACACCTGCCTCACTGTGCAGGGGTGTCTCTACAGCCCACTCAGCTACTGGTAAAATTACATGCCCTAGTCATTCCAAATCCTAACCTTTCACTTACTCTTAATAACTCAGTATGCCAAATGATTTAGAGGACAAAAAGGAAGGAAAGAAATTAATAATGATTCTTGCCTAATTGATATCAACCATTAGGCTGTGTAATTGTATATGCATTTGTATGTGTATATGTCTGTGTGTATTCGTATGTGTATATGCATTTGTACGTGTATGTGTGTTTGTGAGGGTATGTGTGTGATGTGTGTGTGTATATATGTATATGTATATATATGTGTGTGTATATGTGTGTCCATAGAGATGGGCATCACTATCTCCACCCCCTCAGGTTGGATCATTTGGCCAGGGCATCTTAACAATCAAATTGAAACATGTAATACAGGTTGGCCTCTCTGGCTTTGATGCTTATCAATCTTTCTTGCTATAGTATTTTCATGTAAAATTCATGGGAGAATTTCTTGGGTGTAAATAGGAATGACATCAGACACATTTCACACCCCATGATACTAGGTGAATCCCTTGTGCTGCCTGAGATGGATGAACCTGTGTCTGCCTCTGCTGGCTGCTCAGCTTCCAGCTTCCCTGAAAGCCACACTTGTCCATAGCCATGTGAAGATCAGAAGAGACCAGCTCTATTACAGAGTGATCACTTGGAAGATGTAAGAGGCTAGAGCCTAGTGTTCCCCTTCTCTAACTTGTCCCCAGCTTCTTAGGTAGAGACAACAGTCCTTAAGGTTAGACGCCCCCCCCCCCCGGCTCAGTTCCTGCTCCAATGCAGCCTCCTCGTGCTCCTTCTTCTCCAGGGAGGCTGTTCCCATAAACTCTCCTGCTTTTTACTTAATCCTCCACATAGAAAGTTCCTCCTGAAGTAACCTCAGGGCTTGCCCTGAGAACTTCTTGCGATCTTTGCAAAAATGTCATTTTCCTGGGAGAAGCACCTGACCGCTCTAGCTGGGCCACAACTCAAGCGGGCCACAGGGCCCCCAGTGGTCCCCACTTGCTGAGCACCTGCTTGCCTCCCCACAGCTTTAGAATTTACATTTACATTGATCAAGAAAACAAATACCAAGTGCTGGAGAGGTTGTGGGGAAAGGGGAACACTCATCCACTGCTGGTGGGAATGTACACTCGTGCAGCCACTATGGAAAGCAGTGTGGAGAACCCTTGCAAGACTTGAAATGAACTTGCCACCCAACCCAGCATACCACTCCTGGGCATGTACCCTCAAGACTCACCCCACCACAGAGATACATGCACGGCCATGTTTATTTCAGCTCTCTTCACAATAGTAAGGAGCTGGAACCAACCTAAATGCCCCTCAACTGATGAGTGGATAGAGAAAATGTGGTACATCTACACGATAGAGTTCTATGCAGCAGTAAAGAAAGATGACATCATGAGCTTTGCAGGAAAATGGCTGGAGCTAGAGAACATCATGCTGAGTGAAGTAATACAGTCCCAGAAAACAAACAACAAATGGTATCCCTCATCTGTGGATGCTAGTGCCAATTAACTAGTTGTAAGTATTTCTTGTACACAGCCACTTGAGCTTTTGTCCAAAGCAGTTGGGAGTGATGCATATTGGAAACAACAACAACAACAGAAAGGACTGCATCAAAGAACTGACTGAAACAGTGAACTTCTGCTCAAAACAGTCAACGTCCACATGGAGAATACTGAGAAAGACTAAGAGACGAAAAGCATGTTTAGCAGAATGCATGAGCTCTGGTGAGGTGGGGGGATAGGGTGGGGGATACGGGTTTAGATTTGATGAAAATATAAATAAATAAATAAATAGATAAATAGATAGATAGATAGATAGATAGATAGATAGATAGATAGATAAATAAATAAATAAATAGAATTTACAGTTACAGCCAAGCATGGTGACACACGCCTTTAATCCCAGCTCTCTGGAGGCAGAGGCAGGTGGATCTCTGTGAGTTCAAGGCCAGCCTGATCTACATAGAGAGTTCCAGAACAGCTGGGACTACAGGGAGACCTTGTCTTGAAAAGGCCAAAAAAAAAATTACATTTACGTGGGTTGTCATCTGAACTCCCCTCCCACATTGTAACAGGTGCGGGGCTTATGTACTTTGCAATTTGCTACCTGTGTGAGGCCTCTGCCTCACTTGTCTACACAGTGTGTATTAGTTAATAAATCAAGTTTCATAAAGATGAAAGCTAAGAAGTCCGCATTTCCACAGCTTCTGAGCAGACCATGAGGATCCTGGCAAGGCCCTCTGTAGCCCATGCAGACCTTGGACTTGCCTCAGCCTACCAAGCAGCTAGGACTGCTGCACAAACTCAGATGGTATCTGATATACTGGCACTTGGAAATGCAGTGTGTTGAACAAAAGAAGTGGTTATTTTTAAGCTTTGGGGTTATAAGAATCCAATCCAATCTTCTACAGTTTCATAACAAAGATTCATGCTGTCACTACTCCAGAAAAAGGTTCACAGACAAGTCACTCACTGAAGTCTTTATCACTTGCTTCTCCAGACCTTTTAGACTTCAAACTCTGGGTCAGGCCTACCTGCTAACCTGCCTATGACTCAGTGCAGAAATTTCCAGATATTCCTAAACAAATCTGCTTTGACAAGATGACCACAGCTATGAGACTATTAGACTCTTCAGCTGTTATCAAGACAGAGAAGTTTGACCTTCAATTCTCTGAAACTATCAGACTGTGATTTATTTGGAATAGTTATATATTTTTTCCTTTTGAGACTTGCTCCCCCACTCATACTGGCTGTCCTTCAACCCCTCTGCCTGGGACACACTCCTGCACCACTTGTACTGGCTGTCCTTCGACCCCTCTGCCTGGGACACACTCCTGCATCACTTGTACTGGCTGTCCTTCAACCCCTCTGCCTGGGACACACTCCTGCACCACTTTTGTCCGACTCTCCCTTTTTTTCTGATTTTAATATTTTATTGTGTTTTTATACATTTCATATAATAGATGTTAATCAAATTTAGACCCCCACCCCCTGTCCCCCCAGATTTCATGCATTCTTTCATATATGTTAAGATCTATATAGTTAAGCATTCATACCCAGTGTCCTTGGGTGTAAGTTTGTCCCCTGGGGTCTAGTTAGCCCATCTAGAGTCACTCCCTTAAAGAAGACCAACTCTCCCTCACCCACTCAGTAATCAGTTGCCAATGGTTCCTTGGCTAAGGTTGGGGCCTGCTGCCCATTTCACCAGTATTAGGCTGTGGTTTTGTCTGATTGAGTCAGCATGGGTCTTGTGCAGGTTCATATGAACAAGTTTCCAGAAGTCTGAAAGCCTCTGTTCATTTGTGTTCATGTGCCCACCCTGGCTATTGCAATCTGTCCAATCTGTCCACCCCTCTTCTGCGATGGTCCCTGAGCCATGTGTGGGTGAGGTTTAATGTAGGAGTTCTATCTAGGCACACACGCTCTGTAGCCTCTCAATCTCTAAAATTTGGCCAGTTGGACCTTCTGTGTACATCGCTCTTGGTTGTATGAGGAAGCTTCACTGGTGAGAGTTGAGGGATGGATTACTATTCACTCTATTCCCCCCCCCATTCCTCTATGTCCCATGAGCTTTAGGTATAGAGGTTTCGCTGTAGATGTGTGACTTAGGACTGAGCATCTCTCTGATATAGTTTCTGTGTGTGACCAGTTGTGGAGCTCTGCAGTAGCCTCCATTCTATTGCAAAAGGAAGCTTCTTTGATGAGAAGTATATGGTATACTTGTCTGTAAATATAAGGATACATATTTTGCATCCAGTAAGAAATTTCATTTACTTAGAAATATGACATAGATAGGGTTAGGGTCAGGGTTAGGGTTAGGGTTAGGGATAGCTGTTGATTACCCCCTGGATAAAAGTGGCACTGCTTCACCAATAGAGGTAGTTTGCTGTGCCAGTCATTGTGGTTACTAAGCCTTACAGCTGGGTTGGACCACTGATTGCTCTTCTCCCTTAGCAGCTTGCACAGTATCCTCTAGAACTACGAGAGCTGGTCTTCAAAGAGAGCGCTTCCAGTCAGTCCAGCTCCACTGCTCTAAAGCCTGTGTCTGAAGTCAGTCCTGTCTTCACATTCTAGGACATAATCGAGGCCTGTGGCAATAGCCTGTGTTATTTTGGAGGTCTCTTGGACTATCCTGACCAATAATTTGAAAGGAGTTTCCTCCTGTATGGCAGGCACTGTGTTTCTCATTATCTAGCCTTCAGGTATACACATGCACTCATGTTCAGATATTGTACATGTGCTTTTCATAGGGGGTGTGCTTGAGTTAATTCATCTCTCTCTAGCTTTTCACATCAATATTTTCTGATTTTTCTGAAATTTCACCTAAATCCATCATTAGATGGAAACATTTCAAATGGAAAGAATTGCTTCATGTTTGCCTCCCATCTACCAGGACCCACATGATCCTGCAGGACTGAGAAAGCACGGTGCATCCAGAAACCTCTTCCTAAGGACAAAGAGAACTGGCCCTGATACCAAGTGTCTCCTCATTTCAGTGTGCTGCCTGAGAGGAAGAATGTGGGTTGTTTACCATGGCCCAAAGGACTCTCCTGGGAGAGGAGTCCTGGGACTACTCATCTCTTTCTGATCTCACAGACTCATCTTCCTCCTGGGTCACAGCCATTGACAGCACGGGGAGGCTGACTGGGAAGATAGTAGAACCAGACGTAATAACCAGGAGAAAGTAGGTAACTTCCAATGCAGAGAGATCAAGCCAGAAGTCCAAGGAAGATGAATAACCACAGAAATATGGTGCTACCCTGGGACTTAACTTTGAAAGAGGGGTGAAGGTTGTCACTTGTTCTTCATTGCATTCTCTAAATTGAAATCTGTTAATAATACAGGAGATAGGCTGAAGAGATAGCTCAGTGGTTAAGAGCACTGGCTGCTCTTGTAGATGACCCAGGTTCAATTCCTAGCACCCACATGGCAGCTAACAACAGTCTGTAACTCCAGTTCCAGGGGATCCAGCTCCCTCTTCTGACCTCCACAGGCATTGCATGACATGGATACACTTACATAAATGCAGGCAATACACTCATACACATAAAATAAAAATAAATACAGGAGAGCCTCACAATCTTCAATTCCTGTTTAATCCCAAATTCATCACGCATGGTTCCTGAATGAACAAGAGTTCTGTGAACCACCAACATCTCTGTAGACCCTGTCACATCTCTAAGGGAGAAAGAAGTTCAGGAAAAACTACAGGTGAAGGTACAAAGGCAAAAAGTAAAATGTCTTTTGTAATACAGAAATTTTCTTATTTATGTCTTTTTCTAAAGCCAATCTGTGCCTGTCACAGGATTGACCATACTATGACAACAAGCTCAGCTTCAGACAATGGTTAATTTTCCTGCTTTTTTATTTCCTTGTTTCTAGTAGGTACACAATCTTCCTTGACACTATAGAGAAGAGCTAATACAAGTTGTTACACACACTGGGTAGCATGTATCCAATTTTGAGCCTTAAACTTCCTTAAAAGAAATAAGAAATTGAGAGGGGGCTGGAGAGATGGTTCAGCAGTTAAAAACAGTGGCTGCTCTTTCAGAGGACCAGAGTTCAATTTCCAGCACCCACACTGACAACTGACTGTAACTTCAGTTCCAGGGGTTCAGACACCCTCTTCTGGCCTCCATGGGTATTGTAAGACATGGCAGCACCTGCCTATATGCAGGCAATACAGTCACATAAACAAAATAAAAATAAATCGAAAAATTCAAATAGGAAATTAAGGTCATATCCTAATTTCCAAAGCTGGCTTGACATTAAAAGAATGTATGAAAAGAAAGACTTCGGGGCTGGAGAGATAGCCTCTTACAGAGGAACCGGGTTCGATCCCCAGCACCCACATGGCGGCCAAGAACCATTTGTAACTCCAATTCCAGGAGAACTCCAGTTCCAGGGGAATCCAACACCTTCTTCTCACCTCCACGGCATTGCACGACACGGGTGCACAAACCTACATGCAGACAGTACATTCATACACATACAAAAATAAATAAAATTAAAAAAAAAGAAAGACTTCGAAGCCCAAAAGGAAGTGGCATAGACTTATTTATCAAGGTGAGCTACGTAGATTTAGAAAAATTAGCTTCTTTTCTTTGGAAGGAAGTGAATTCCCTACCTAGCCTGTGCTTCACGTAACATCACGGGTTGTGTGATCTTGGAAAAATCTGGCTCTACATTGGTCATCTTAGTGGAAGTCCTTTTTCCTTGTTGACCATTTTATTAATCTTTCGTTGAAGCCAATTTACTCTGAGTTCCTGAATGGTTCTTGTTTGCCTCTGAATGCTGCTGGTCTTACAAGTTTCTGTAACTGCTTACCTAGTTTGGAAAGTAACATTTTATGAAAACTATCCATCATAAAAAGAGAAACTTTATGGGCTGGGGAAGTGGCTTAGTGGTTAAGAGCACTGATTGCTCTTGCGGAGGACCCACGTTCTATTCCAGCACCCATGTGGCAGCTAACAACCATCTGTAACTCCAGTTCCAAGGGATCCGATGCATTCTTCTGACCTCCTTGGGCATTGCACCACACAGGTGCACTTACACACATGCAGGCAATACAGTCACACACATAAAAAAATAAAATAAAAGTAAAAAAAGAGAAACTTTATAACAACAGAATAACTCTACACATGTGAGAAAATATATGGGTCTCATCGTGGGCCTCTCTGATTGCCATGCAGGAGCTAATTTGTTGGTCAACTGTATCCCAATTCTTTGTATCACATGAATTTATTCATTTCTATTTTTTTGAGAGACACTGGTTTTCATTTTACCGAAAGGTTGCATTTTGTGTTGTTCGTAGTCACAAATGTTTGCAGAGCTTTTACATTAATTCGTCACCTCAAATGAGATATGGCATGGAGGACTGGACTGTTGGGTAAACATGAACCTTCACTATCAATGTTAAACACATTTCCAAATGCATGGCTCTGATGCTCACAAGGTATTCAGTAGAGTGACTGGACTCCACTCAGCATGGAACACAGAATAAATTTAAATAGAAGTCAAAGAAACCCAATCCCTGTGATAAAATATATTCATGAGCCAGGCGTGGTGGCGCACGCCTTTAATCCTAGCACTTGGGAGGCAGAGGCAGGCAGATCTTTGTAAGTTCAAGGCCATCCTGGTCTACAATGTGAGTTCCAGGACAGCTGGGGCTACAGGGAGACCCTGTCTCGAAAAGACAAAGAAAAAAAAAAAGAAAAAAAAAAAAAAAATATATATATATATTCATTAAGAACATAAATCTCAGGCGCATATATATATATATATATATATATTCATTAAGAACATAAATCTCAGGCAGAAGTTTATCTTCTGCCAAACACAAACCATTAGATGCACCAAAGCAGCAAAGCAATGCCTCAGGAAACAGCTTCATCCTCTGGAGGGTTGTAGCGCACAGTGGCTGGAGTGTCGGTATATTGGCACCAGTGTCCTGATATTTCCCTCCTCATCCTGGCTCCCAGTGATTTGTTTCTTTAATTATGTTTCATATTCATATAAGAGATTTACCTTTGCACATGAAACTCCATTAAAATTGCATACAGTCAGGTTACAAACATTGGGGCATACCTCATCGCACCCTCACAGGTATAGCAATGCAATTCCAATGGGTGTCACGGGACTGCTTGGACTCACATGCACCTGCGGGTACTTGAGGCCCCATGAGAATAATACCATAAGTGCAATCAAATAACAAATGTGGACTCATTTTTAAAGCATTTTGTTCACTTGAATTTCTAGAGCCTTAAGAAAAACCTTTGATGTCAACGATTCATGCATAAAAGATGAGTATAAAAAAAATCAAATGCCCAAACCTGAGTGACACATGTACAATGGAACCTCTACAACTAAGGCTCACGGAACATAGTGGAACAAGGAGTATAAAACAACCTAACGCATCCCTCAACTCTCATCAACAAAGCTCCCTCATCCAACAGAGGGCTACGAGCACAAAGGGCCACAAATGGCCAAAGCATACAGAATAGGAGTCTGCAGAATGCGGGTCCTGGTACAGGACTCCTATGCTAAACATCACCCAACCAGGGCTCAGGAACTGTTGCAGAAGAGGAGGCAGAAAGATTGTAAGCGCCAGGGTGGAGGTGCATAACCATATGGAAATGGAGTCTTTCAGCTCCTGGGACCTTGCTCATATGAGCTCCTGGGACCAGCGATGGTGACAGCATGCACGAGAGCCATGCAACTCAAGCGGACAAAATCCCAGTGTAGAACTGTGGAAATGGGCAGCAGGCCCCAATCTTAGACACAGAATTATTGGCCACTGGTTACTACTAGATGACGAAGTACTGATCTTTTTAAGGGAGTGAATGTAGATAGGCTGACTAGATCCCAGTGGATGAACGTGCATTGAGGGACCTCAGGGGACACTAATTTGACTCAGTAGGCCTTAACATGAATGACAGAATGTACGAAATCCAGTGGGTAGGGGGCTGTGGGAGTGTTCCAATGGGGGAGGGGTATAAAGATGATTAAGATGTTGTATATGAAATACACAAAAGTTCAAGAAAAATAGAGCAAAACAGAAAAAATAAAATAAAATAAATGCTTAAAAAAAAAGCAATGCATTTTTCTTCACTTGGTCTTAAAATCCGAACTGCAGTTCAAGAGCTACCACTGGGCAAGCTTCCACAGCACAGTAGGGACCTTTTACACACTTTCTAGTGCTGTGCTGATCTTACAAGGTACGAATCAATTGTAGCCTATTTTTATAAGTAAGAAAAATGAGGCTTAGAAAAATTAAAAACTCCCTGATGGGGACACAGCTTAAAAATCAGCCAAGCTGGAGTGGTGAAAGTAGGGTTTTCATGGACACCAGGCCAAACTCTTGCAAAGTGTTTCTCGGGTGTTAGGACCACGCAGTTACTTTAATAGAAGTCAAAGCTCATTTTCATGTAGCCGTGAAGTCCTGCCCTTCCTGGAAGTTCAAAGTACAATCGATATTCAATTTACAGTGCTGTCTTCCCCTGCTCGCCTTCAAAGGTCATCTGCACACCTATTACTTTATTTAAATTTACTTTCTGTACTTTATCAAGAATTTTCTCAAAAATCTCATTAAGAAATTAAAGACAGTTTGCGCTTTCCTAACAATGGCTGAAATTGATGTTGAGACACATGTTTTAAAACACTTTAGTCTCCTTTATCTCAGAAATTAACATTTATAGGGCATATACTTTTTTTTTTTTTTTTTTTTGTTTGTTTGTATTTTTTGAGACAGGGTCTCCTGGTAGCCTCAGCTGTCCGGGAACTCACAAAGATCCACCTGTCTCTGCCTCCCAAGTGCTGGGATTAAAGGCCCGTGCCACCACACCCAGCTACTTTTTGCTTTAATAATAACAGTTTATCCCTTCCCTAGTGTTTCTCTTGTCTTTCCCAATATTTTTAGCTAATCAAGCTATAATCACATAACTCAGAAGACTGACACAAGAAGGTGAGATATTTCATGGCCCTCCTAAACCACAAAGCCTCTGGTTTGTTCTGTTCTCAGAATTCACCCCACATGGCCTTTGGTGGCATGCCACATCCTCGGGCAGAGAGAATCTGTGGAGTGCTGCCCACCTCATCTGTTCTGCAGCAGGCATGCTTGGCCATGCTCAAAGCCTTAGGGAGGGAATCCCTTTCTTCCTTCAGCAGGATGAATTGGAAAGAATTAATCACAGAAAGAACTGTTTCTCTGAATTGTCGAGTAAAGCTTTTCTTGGGTCTTGTCCTCCAGACATAAACCTCAAAGACACTCTTGAACTAACCACGGGCAGAGAGCAGTGCGTCCAGCAGTGTCTCCGTGCAAAGACAGCATTGCCCGTGTTCTGCCAGCAGCTTAAGCTGCACGGGGTCCAAGAACACAGACTAAGCCTTGTGTTAGGGATTCAAGGCAGATTGTCTTACCACAGAGCTCCCCTGTCACTATGCAGTCCAGCTTTGCTGAGGTATAAATCTCAGTGTCCCAGGAGGCCGCTGCAGAAGAGAGACTACATCTCTGCCACTGGAAAGAAAGCCTGAGATCTGACTAGGGGAGCCCCGGGGGTCTCTTAGAAACAAGGAGATAAAGCCACTCTGGAGCAAAGTGAGCTTTGCAGCCTGGAAGAGGAACTGTGTTAACAGCCCGCTCCTGGTCCTGAGGGAAGTGGTTAGAGACCCTGCGGGTTCAAGTTCACTTGTGCTTCCTCTTCAACCTGAGTCCTGTGCTTGTATCATTCTTCTAAACAGAAAGGAAATAACAGTCCTCCAAGTCACAGAGGCTGGTGACAGGATCTGATGACCCCTTCCATGGAGGTTTACAGATCACCTCTGAGGATGTCTGTGGATTCTGCTGAAGCAGTGGAGAGCAGGTGTGGTGTGTTTACTTTCATTTAATGACCCTAGGCTTTCTGTTTTATATTTCAAACTAGCCTTTTTCTTTTTTATAACTATTATTTTCCTTTATTTTTATAATATTTTATTGAAATTTTATGTGTTTCATACATAATTTTTCAGTCAATCTTAATTGCCACTATACCTGCTTCTTTGGCACCCACCCTCAGCCACACCCTTCCCCAAGTTCTGTCATTTGTGCTAGGGTCCTTTGCACCAAATTACTCTCCCTGCTCACTCCTCAGAGTCAGCTCCTCCCCTGGGCTCAAGGTTAACCTAACTGGGGTCTCTTTTCTAAAGAAGGCCAGGTCTTCCTCAGCCAACCACAATCAGCTGCCGATATTTCTACCAACGTTGGGCTCTGCTGCCCATTTCTGCAGTTCTGTGCTGGGTTTTTGTCCAGCTGAGTTCGCATGGGTCTTTTGCATGCTGACACCAATGCTGTAGGTTCATGTGAAAAGGGTCCCACAAGTTTGTAGGATTCATTTCCATTTGGTCTTGCACCACCTCCCTGGCTCTTACAATCTTTCTGTCCCCTCTTCCGCAATGTTCCCTGAGCTCTGGGTGTGTGAAGCTGAATACAGGCAGCCTGTCCATGGAACCACAATTTGCAGACTCCTAATCTTCATGGTTTGGCCATTCAGGCCCTTTTGTGTTCCTGGTCTCCTGTTGCATGGAAGAGCTTCCTTAATGAGAGTTAAAAGATAGTCAATGCCTTCTTGGGTCCTTGTTCTATGATGTTTGGGGCTTATGTGTAGCAGTTGCATTGTAGATGTGTCACCTAGGCAGGAGTTCCCAGTCCAGGAACACAGTACAAGAAGCTGTTGTCCATGAAGTACACTGTGGCCTTCAGGAAAGCTGGAAGACATCTTGACTTTATGCCAGCAACACTTTTTACAGCCCTGTGGGACTATAAGAGAAGAACCCCCCCCCCAAAAAAAGAGAGAGAAGAAACCCATGTTGCTCTTTGCCAGCCAGCCTGTCATTTGTTAGAATAGTCATGGGAAACCAAGTCAGGGTTTACTGTCTGATTTCTAAAGAATAGCTTCTAAGAAGGTATAAAATAGACCTGAAGACTAATGAGCCTGTATGTACTATCTGATCCTCCACTGTGGTGTGAAACCTGGGATCAATAAACCCTTCTGAAACTGTTTACCAGGCCAAAACAGGGATCATAGTACTACTGTGTTCAACAGTCTCCCAGAGAAACAGAACCAGCAGACAAGGCAGACTTGGCCTGTGTAATATCCACAGTGTGGGCTGGCAGGTGGGAGGCTTGGGAAAAGAGCTGATGGGGCAGCCGGAGGTCACCTGCAGGAGACTGCCCCCATCTCTCAGGAAGGTTGCCGTTTTTTTTAACTTTTTTTTTTATTGATGCTTTGTGCATTTCATACATCATTTTCCAATTCAGTTCAGGCATATTTCCCTTTCCCTTCCCCCCCATCCCACCCCACACCATCCCAGATCATGCATTCTGCCATAACTGTCCTGTATCTTTCTCTCAGTTTTTTTTTTTTCATTTTTTCGCTATAAGTGATAATCCATGAGTACAAGCATCCTTCATGTAAAACCAATTTGCAGGCTGTTGTGCCCAAACCCCCACAGCCCCACCATCCAGCGGGGGGTGAGGGGTTGTATGTTCAATCAAGTTGATCAAATGAGTGTCCAGACTACATTGCTGTAGTTTCACCATTCACCCCAATCGCAGCCCTTACATTCTACCACACCCCCTCTTCCGCAGA
>VZQC01013012.1:2431641-2491048 GCA_009823505.1 Rhizomys pruinosus | reverse complement strand
GCTGGAGAGATGGCCTAGCGGTTAAGAGCGCCGACTGCTCTTGCAGAGGACCCGGGTTCGATCCCCAGCACCCACATGGCGGCTGAGAACCGTCTGTAACTCCAATTCCAGGAGAACTCCAGTTCCAGGGGAATCCGAGACCCTCTTCTGACCTCCGCGGCATTGCACGACACGGGTGCACAGACCTACACGCAAACAGTACATTCATACACATAAATAAATAAAATAAAATAATTAAAAAAATAATAAAAATAAAAAAAATAAAAAAATAAAAAAAAAAGTGGGAATCAGCAATTTTGCACAGGAAGCTTTGGGAGATGTTGTTTACTGTAGTCTTCCTCAAGCTGGAACAAAATTGAAAAAGCATGACGAGTTTGGTGCTTTAGAGAGTGTGAAAGCTGCAAGTGAACTCTCCTCTCCTCTATCAGGAGAGGTAACTGAAGTTAACGAAGCACTTGCAAGTAATCCAGGACTCGTCAACAAATCCTGTTATGGAGATGGAGGAAGATGTTAGAAACTATCAGCATCTGCCCTGGTACTGGATCTCTGTCAGAAAAATGAGACTGATATAGAAAATAATGAAAATAAGAGAATTGAAGGCATAGAAGAAACTGAACTCACTTTAACTTGTCCGGATCAGAGAAGCGAAAGGAATCATGTTTGTTGTCTTCTCAGAATCAGTGATCTCACTCTTGAAGAAGATGAAAGAGTCACCGAGTTTGCAGTCGGCACTGGGTGGGAAGAAGCCATCCATGGCAGGGGAAGGATTTCTTCAACTGCCTGCATCTAGTCCAGGAAGAAAGTGAAGCGGGGGAGGTTGGGAGAAGGCGCCTGCAGCAGCAGCAGCAGCAGCTGCTGCTGCTGCTGCTGCTGCTATTCGGCTTCAGTCTCTCCCAGGGGAGTGTGGAAGCCCGGTTGCCCTCAGAGGTTGTGAAGCCTAAGGAGGGAGCTGTGGCTGAGGTCGACCCCAGCACCTGGAGTGGCCCCGTCCAGACACAGCTGCCTCCGCAGCCCCCCCCCCCCAGCACTGCTTCTAGAGAGCCTCACAAGCTCTGCTTTCTCACCTGTGTGCATGGACAGATAAAAGTCTGCAAATCAAGGAGTTTATCTGGTGCATGGAAGACTGGGCCATCCCTGAGTCAGTCAGTGCCAAGGCCCCCCGGAACCCCAACAGAGGTACGGACAGAGGGCTCCTCACCTCGGACTCTCTGACCTCCAAGGTCCTCGTGGTTCTGCCCCCCCCCCAACCTGGAGGCTCTGAGCAAGAAGAGCAAGAATGTTCTCTGGCACTCAGAAGAAAAGGTGCCGAGAGCAGAGCAGGAGGAGTGTGTGGCTTGTACGGCAGGATCGAAACGAGTTGACACAGTTAATGGGAAAGGTGAAAAGAGGCCCTCTGAGCCGGCCAGCCACCTGAAGGTCACTGACATGCTGCCTGTCCCTTCCCGTGCAGCCCGGATCACTCTGCTGGCCGAATCTCAAAGATGCCGCCTGCGCAGGTCTCTCCTTCCTGAGAAGAGCTCCGTGTGCCCACCCACCCCTGTCAACATCCACTATCTTGCTACTCTGGAGCTTTTGCAGAAACAGGGGATACAGAGCTGCAGAGCCAAGTTCAAAGCCAAGGAGCCGAAACCTCCCAGGAACACTCACAAGCACATTCTCACAGAACCCAAGCAGGGAAACAGGCCCCAAACCGTGGAGAACAGAGTGTTCCCCAAACCTCTCTTGCCGTCCCTCACAGTGAGCAGGGTTGTCATCCCCGTCTCTACTCACAGAGCCCTCTGATTTGTCACAATATAATTTCCTGGGAATAAGTGCTGTCTGAAATGTGTTCATGTCCCCTCCACACACACACACACACGCACACACACACGCACACTTCACCCTCTCCTTTTTCTCCATTCATTCGTTCTTCCTCTTTTTCCATTGCTGTTCTGTCCATTCCCCTTCCCATTCTTTTTTTTTAAATAGCAGACTGGAGGAAATTGAACATCCTTAGTTGGGCTTGAATTTATTCTCAAAAAAAAACACCACGTTGGGCTGGCTGGGTGTGCTGACGCACGTCCACACCTTGGGAGGCTGAGGCAGGAGCTGTGTTCAAGGGCTGACCTTGTTTCAAGAAACCAGGGGAAAGCAGGACAGCCCATGTGCTTGTGCTCCCTGCTTCTGCTGCTGAGCTGTTTACAGAAGGCAGTTTGATGTAGCTAGCGTCTGCCTGCCCCCTCCCGCCCAGGACGCCATGGGGGAAGTGGAGCGTTGGGGCAGCCTGAGAGCCATGTAGCAGGCGGCCAAACCTCACAGTTCTTGCTGCTGCCTCGTTTTTCCTTCCCACCAAAGGCCTGAGCTACTTAATTGAAAATTTCAGCTCTGTCCAAGTGGACGTGCCAATGCCCAAGGTGTCTTACTTTTGTATTCCGTCCAGGGATTTATAATGTCCATTTCCTTCCCTACCCAGGGTGTCACATCCTTGAGTCACGCCCACTCTTCTCCATGGTCCTGAGTATCCAAGGGGTCAGATCATCATACCACAGTCTTAGGTGAATCTCTGTCTGGAAGTCTTGGCACAGTTTAATGAAATCCAACTTGAGGAGCAGGTTGGGACTACTTTAGCCCTCAGGAGAAGTCACTTTCATCTGACACCTAGGGAATGAGGTTGTTCCCTTTCCTCTCTGTCTTCCCTCTGCCTCACCTTGTTTGCCTCAGTCCGTAGTTCCCAGAGTTGTATATTAATTAAATGTAAATGAGTTATATTTTTAATGCTGAGTGATGTTGCTATGTGGACAGATGCTCTAACCATCTTGTAATGTCGATAATCATTAAACTGTTTTGTAACAAAAAAAAAAAGAAAAGAAAAAGAAAGCTGTAGACAGATGCATCCCCCTCTGTGCTGGCTGGAGCCTGCCAAATTGGCAATTACACTGTACTATTCATCCCCATGTAGGCTTTCTCTCTTGACTGTGTCCATGAAGATTTCCATGGAGGATGTAGAACAGGAGCGTGGAAAGCACACTGGCTGTTGGTACACTCAGCCTGGTTTACTTCCAAGCTCTGCTATTCTGGACTGTGCAGCCATGAGCAACCTTCTTGCGCCTGGCTCTTCTTTGCAAAATGTAAATGACAGCAATGTTGCTGTCCTCGATGGCTATAAGGGTCAGAAAACTAACATAGAGGTACCTTATGGCAACAATTAAATGCTCTGAAAATACACCTCTGTTATCAGGTAGTTTTGATAGAGTTTGGAAGAGACTCTAAGAGGGCAAGCAAAGGATCAAATTAGAAGGCAAATTCAGAATGGTCAGAACATCTCAGCGACTCACAGAGAATGAGAAAGTGAGTTCAGGGAACAGGAAAGGAAATGGACAAGCCGTCTCTCTCATGCTGAGAGCTCTGACTGAAAATCAAAACCAGAAAACCATCCTGAGTAGCAATCCATTACCATGCAAAGCCTCCATATCTAAATTAAGACAGATCTGAGATTCTCGGCCTTTCCAAGTTGCCTAGAGAAAGAATCTGTTCCTCTGCATCCACTGAATCTGTGGCTGGTAGAAGGAGGTCTGGACCCTGTTCAAGATCAGTCCTTTGCAGTTCCACCTCTGCCAATGAGTTACAGAGGGAGCAGGACAGATAATTTCCCAAGGAAAGAGACTACACAAGAGACCATTCAAATTTCTTGCCCAGGGCAACATGTACAGAATTATTCTGGCCTGATGCAATGTTAGTTTAAGCACATCAGAAAATGTAGTTGGTCCAGGGCTTGTCTGGTTGCCCCTCGGGCATCATTCATTACATTCTCTGCTCTGTGTTTTTCTTCAAGATCACTCTTGGTCCAGATCTCTTGGGAGCACTCCCTTCCACTATTCCATAATCTTCACACGCATAAGAGCAAAGGGGGTGGACAGGGCAGGAACATCACAGGGGTGCACATCCCCTGGAGTGAACCCTTCCATAACCAAACCAAACCTCCCAGAGGTAGGATACATGACATTTTGACTGGGCCTGTTTCTTCTCCAAGCACTCTACAATTGTGAACGGAGAGGATAAAGAGACATTTGATGGCAGCCTAGGAAACACATGGGAATCAGGCCTACAGCTTTCCATTTGGTGCTTCAGCAACATGGTAGTTTTAAAATATATCTTAGGGGCTGGAGAGATAGCCTAGTGGTTAAGAGTGCCAACTGCTCTTGCAGAGGACCCGGGTTCGATCCCCAGCATCCATATGACGGCTGAAAACCATCTTCAACTCCAGTTCCAGGGGAATCCGGCACCCTCTTCTGACACCCTCTTCTGACCTCTGCAGCATTGCAGGACACGGGTGCACAAACCTGCATGCAGAAAGTATATTCATACACATACAAAATAAATAAAATTTTAAGAAATTAAAATATATCTTAAAGCTATTTGCCATTTTTGCCTTCAAAAGTAGAGGCTGATTCCTCCCCCTGTGCGTGGGTTGAGCTTAGTGTTCTAGTGAATAAGTTCTGGTGCAGGTGGGAATGTTAAAGCTTCTGAGACCTGGCTACGGAAGACAGCAGCTCCACTATCTGTGTCTCTGAGCCCAACTGTCCCTGTGTCTGTCTCTGCATCTGTCTCTGCCTCTCTGTCTCTGTGACTGGGTCTCTGTCTCCGTGTCCCCATCACTCATTTGGAGACACTGAAGGAAACTTTACACTCAGTGGCCTGGAACTGAGGCCTTTACAATAGTCATGTGTCTGCATCTTGGAGCAGAGTTTCCTGCCCAGCAAGGCAACCACATCCCCTGCCCACTCCTAGAGCAACCTTGAGGAAAACCTGAGTCACCTCCATGCCCTGTGCTGCTGCCACATATCCAGTACTGAGATGATGTGTGAGTCCTAATATTTGCTGTTTTGAGCTATAAATATTTGGAACAATTATGCCACAAAAAACATCAGCATCTAAAATATCCACAGGACAGAAGTTATTATATATATATATATATATAGAGAGAGAGAGAGAGAGAGAGAGCACCCATAGGGGCCAGGTGCTATTCTAGATACTGTTGTACAAGCAGACAGTGTAATACATGGAACCTGGTGAAGAATGGTAAATGCCTCTGTGCCAGACTAGTAAGTGCAGAACTCTACAGTTGTCTCATTAGGTAGCTCACAGGACAGCAACTTCCAGAGGTATCTAATCAAACTGCCCTGATAGACCACCCTGCTATCGCTGCCACTGCTGACCTTTTGCCACAGCCAGGAAGGTCATTTTTCTGCCAGCGAGCAGTCATGGCTCCTGTCGACTCGGCTCCTGTCGACTCTTGTCAGTGGAAGAAAGGCCTCCAGGACACAGGGCTGCAGTGTTCTTATCTGAGGAAGTGGAGAGGGCCATTGTGCTGGGGCAGAAGGCCAGAAGCCCAAAGCGAGAACTGCCAAGGCCACGAAACAGAGATAAGGGCATTTAAAGCCAGTCCAAACCCTTCTACTAGATTAATATTGCCTACTAAATTGTAACTGAGCAGGGAAAACTAATTACTCTTTGAGTTACGCTCAATACTGGTGGCTTTCCTGAGAGCTTCCTTCTCCAAGTGAATTACTTAGACACAGTCTATCTTCATTTGATTCCCACTTTTCTTTCAAAGATCTCCCCACCCATATTGTTTATCCCCTTTCCTGAATCACAGGCCTGTGCTTGAACCAAGGAACAGTTGAATTGAAAGAGGACAGTAGAGATTATGGATAGCAGACAGATGCCAAATGGTCTCTGTACTAGTCACTTTTCTGTTGCTGTGATAAAACCACCATGACCAAGGAAACTTATAAGAGGAAGGGTTTATTTGAGCTTAGGATTGATGGTTCCAGGGAATCAGAGTCCATTGTGGCAGGGAGGCATGGTGGCAGGGGCTGGAGCAGGAAGCCAGGTTCACATCTTCCAATGAATACAGGAAGCAGAGAGATAGAAACTGGAGACTGGCAAGGCTTGTTGAACTCACTAAGCCCACCCCCAGTGACATACTTCCTCCAACATGGCCACGCCTTCTAAGATCTCCCAAAACAGTGCTGCCAACTAGGGGACAAAATGTCTGAATACTTGAAGCCTATGGGGAACATTCTCATTCAAACCACCACATTCCACTCCCTGGCTTCCATAGGCTCATGACCATATAAAATGCAAAAATGCATTTAGTCTAACCTTAAAAGTCCCCATAGTCTTTACCAGTCTCAATACTTTTCAAAGGTCTACAGTCCAAAGTCACTTCTGAGACCCAAGCCAATCTCTTAACTGTAAGCTCCTATAGAATCAAAAGACAAATTACATACTCCCAACATACAGTGGAACCAAATACACATTTCCATTCTAAAAGAGAGGAATGGAGGCATAGTGAGGAAATACTGGACCAAAACAAGACCGAAAACCAGCAGGGCAAACACTCCCCAGTTGCTCCCCATGAGACCTCTGGGACTTTACTTCCAAAGGGTTTAGAGGGCTCAGCTCTTCCAGGTTTGCATGTAACATACATCTCTTTCTTTGGCTGATACCACTCCCTGTATGCAACTTTCCTTGGCAAATATCTCTTATGTCTTCTTGGGGTCTCCACTGCCAACCAGGCTTCACTTTCATGGCTTCATGCAATGGCCTATCAGGGCCTTCTTTATGCAGGGACACCCCTGCTACACTCTGCCTGGCCTAGGCAGCTCTCTGAAACTGCAGAGGAAGAACTGATGACCCCTTCACTCTTGCATCCATCATGCCTCTAAAGCCAGCACCATGTGAATGAAACTGCTGAGTTTGAGATGAAACCTGGCCTACTTCAACAACATTCGTAGCTTTTCTCTGCCCTGGACTTCTTGGAGTAGAAAATCCATTCAGTATTTTCCTTTCAAAAGTTGGAGGCTTAGCTGGGTGTGCTCTTGCCCTGAAGATACTGTTTCTATTGTTTACTTGTTAATCACTAGGCCTCTCCTTAATCACTTTAATCTTACTCTTTCCATTGTTAACTTGTAGATCTGTAGGCCTCTCCTTAATCACTTTAATCTCACTCTTTCCACTGTTTGCTTGTAAATATCTAGGCCTCTCCTTAATCACTTTAATCTCCTCTCAAAGGGATCCTCTCCTTCACCTGCCTTGGCTCCAACATTAATCTTCCTAGTGAACTTTTCCTGATCCAAACTGCACATTCTGCATTTCTCTCTCCCCTGTTTGCTCTTTTTCACTGTAGATCTGTATAATATTCACCATTAATAGCCATGCCACCATTTCTACATTAGGCTGTCTTGAAATACCTCTGCCAAAGAAATTAGTCCATTGCTTTTCAACTTAGCCTCAGGCAAGCATTTGGGCTATGGGCAAACTCCAGCTAGACTCTTTGCCAAAGTATCCCAGTTGCTGCTTGAGTCCTTATTTTCCACTGGAAATACATTTTTTCTCAGCATTGCTTTCTTCCAGGCTTCTACTAGAATGACCTTTTAAGCTCTCCTTACAGCAGTCAATAGCTTTTCTAGCCCAAATTTCCAAAGTCTTCCACATTTCTCCAAACACCCACATGGTCAGGTTCTTCCCAACCAATAGCCCACTCTCTGGTACCAAATACTGAATTAGTCACTTTTTTGTTGCTGTGATAAAACCACCATGACCAAGGGAACTTGTAAGAGGAAGAGTTTACACAATGGAGGAAAGACAACATCTTCAGCAAATGGAGTTGGCAAAACTGGATCACCACTTATAGAAGAATAAAATTAAATCCCTACCTCTCACCCTGTACAAAAGTCAAGTACAAATGGATCAAAGACCTCAATGTGAAACCCCAAACTCTGAAGGTGATAGAAGAAAAAATTGGCAGCAACCTACAAGACATAGGCATAGGAAAAGACTTTTTTTTGTTTTGTTTTGGTCTTTACGAGACAGGGTCTCCTTGTAGCCCCAGCTGTCCTGGAACTCATTCTGTAGATCAGGCTGGCCTTGAACTCACAAAGATCTACCCGCCTCTGCCTCCTGAGTGCTAGGATTAAAGGCGTGTGCCACCACGCCCAGCTGAAAAGACTTTCTAAATCAGACAGCAGGAAATAAGGTCGACAATTGACAAATGGGACCTCATTAAACTCAAAAGATTCTGTACAGCAAAAGAAACAATCAGTGAAATGAAGAGAAAACTCACAGAGTGGGAGGAAAACTTCATCACTGATACATCTGACAGAGCATTAACTTCCAGAATATATAAACTACTCAAAAAAAAAAAAAAAAAAAGCAAGAAAACAAGTGACCCATTCAAGAGATAATGAGTTGAACAAAGACTTCACAAGTGAGGAAGTAAAAATGGCTAAGAAATATCTTAAAAAGTGCTCAACATCGTTAATAATTAAGGAAATGCAAATTAAAGCCACAATAAGGTATCATCTCACTCCAACAAGACTGGCCAAGATCAAGAAAGCAAATGATACCAAATGCTGGAGAGGTTGTGGGGAAAGGGAAACAAACACTCATCCACTGCTGGTGGGAATGTAAACTCATACAACCACTGTGGAAAGCAGTGTGGAGAACCCTTAAAAGACTCAAAATGAGCCTACCACCTGACCCAGTCATACCACTCCTGGGTATATACCCACAAGACTCATCCTACCACAGACATACATGCAGAGCCATGTTTATTGCAGATCTCTTCACAATAGCAAAGAGTTGGAACCAACCAAAGTGCCCCTCAACCAAGGAGTGGATAGAGAAAATATGGTACATCTACACAATGGAGCTCTATATAGTGGTAAAGAAAGATGACATCATGAGCTTTGCAGTAAATGGATGGAACTAGAAGATATTATGCTAAGTGGGGTAACACGGTCCCAGAAAAACAAACAACAAATGATATCCCTCATTTGTGGATGCTAGCATCAAGTCGGGCAAACTGAGTAACATTAATGTTATATTTCTCTTTATCTAAAAGCAACTGTGCTCTTAGAATGTGAATCCCTTAACGGGCTCTAGAATTAACCTACTACTTATTTTCAGACTTTATAATTTTGGTACAAGGGTGAAGTGTATGTGTGCATATTTTAGAGCAATATAAAATTAAAAGAGAAAAATGTGAATACCAAAATATTATTTGGAAATAACATACAGTTTATTTTCAGATGACATGATTTTAGTATATGTGTGACATATATAAATGCATATGTTGAAACAATATGGATTGGAGGCAACAACAACAGAACTGGGACAAGGAGTTCCCTGACTGAAGCAGTAGAGTTCTTCCCCCCCAAAAAAATAATCTTCAACTTTGAAAAACTTTGAAAAGACTCAGAAGGGGAAACAGGACATGTATGGTAGACTGCATGAGCTTGGGAGAGGGGAGGATGGAGGAGGAAGTTAGTCTGGATTGAATTAAGAAGTGATATATGAAATGCACAAAACTTCCATAAAAGATTTTTTTAAAAAGAGGAAGAGTTTATTTGAGCTTACGATTGATGGTTCCAAGGAATTAGAGTCCATTGTGGTGGGAGGTATGGTAGCAGAAGCTGGAGCAGAAAGCTGAGGTTCACATCTTCCAATGAATACAGGAAGCAGAGAGATAGCAACTGGAGACTGGCAAGGCTTGTTGAACTCTCTAAGGCCACCCCCAGTGACATACTTCCTCCAGCATGGCCACCCCTTCTAAGATCTCTCCAAACAGCGCCACTAACTGGGGACAAAAATGTCTGAATTTTCATTCAAACCACCACCGTCTCCATGAGGAAGAAGAAAAATCACCTCCTGTTCCACACCTATTATTCCCAAGGCAACTGAAAACAGACCATTTGACAGGGACAGAGGGAGGAATGGAAGGAGAGGGAGACACACAGAGGGAGAAACAGAGAGACACAGAGACAGAGAAAGAGGGAAAGTCAGTACAGTAGCTGGATTCAGAGAGCAGACAAAGTAGGTGGATATGTTTGACTCATAGTTCTTAAATCAGATCCATTTATATTCTTAAGCAAATTACTATAACTAAAAGATCTGTGTGGTACATGCTGGCAGCCCAGGCCCCCAGCAGGCCAGGTAGCAGTGATCAGGAAACAAGAACTGTAGAAACAGACCAGGCAGAACTGACTTTTAGCATACACATTAGAGTTGCGTCCTTTGACACTATGGCAACAGAAGGCATCACAGACTCCTAGCACAGGAAATAGAACTGGACACTTTGTCTAACAGGAAGTACCAAAAAGCAGCCACTTATGAATCAAAAAAGATACCTGTGGATATCCAGGTCTAATCTGGGTGTGGTGGCGCAAGCCTTTAGTCCCAGCACTTGGGAGGCAGAAGCAGGCAGAGCTCTGTGAGTTCAAAGCCGGCCTTGTCTACATAGTGAGTTCCAGGACAGCTGAAGCTATAGGGAGACCCTGTCTCAAAAAGACAGAAAGAAAGGAAGGAAGAAAGGAAAGAAAGAAAAGAAAGAAAGGAAAAGTATAGGACCTATTAGGGTTTGTAAAGATTTATTTTATTTTTAGTTCTTTGGGGGGGGGTGGTCAGGATGGACATGTGTATGTGAGTCAGGTGTCCAAGGAGGCCTGAAGAGGGTGTTGGATTCTCTGGAGCTGGAATTACAGGCAGTTGTGAGTCACCTTAAGTGGGTGCAGAGGTTGGGAACCAAGCTCTGGTCCTCTTCAAGAACAGTATGTGCCCTTCACTACTGAGCTATATCTTCAGCCCCAAACTTTTAATTTTTTTTTTTAGTGGGAACAGATAAAGTGACAGCTGTCCTCAGACACAACACAGGTCACTTTGACTCAGTCCTGGATGGTAGAAGCTAGGGAAATTATTCCTGGGTTTAATGGCATGAGGTAAACATCTTTGAGGGAAGAGATTTGGGTTGGAGGGGTTGCAAATACCCTAGAGCCTCAGGGCTAGGAATGGGAGTTGCAGGTTCTGCTAATGTCCTAGGCTCTCAGGGCTAGGGATGGGAGTTGCAGGTTCTGCTAATATCCTAGGCTCTCAGGACTAGGGATTGAGTTGCAGGTTCTGCTAATGTCCTAGGCTCTCAGGGCTAGGGATGGGAGTTGCAGGTTCTGCTGATATCCTAGGCTCTCAGGGCTAGGGATGGGAGTTGCAGGTTCTGCTAATGTCCTAGGCTCTCAGGTCTAGGGATGGGAGTTCCAGGTTCTGCTAATGTCCTAGGCTCTCAGGGCAGGAATGGGAGTTGCAGGTTCTGCTGATATCCTAGGCTCTCAGGGCCAGGGATGGGAGTTGCAGGTTCTGCTAATGTCCTAGGCTCTCAGGGCTAGGAATGGGAGTTGCAGGTTCCGCTAATGTCCTAGGCTCTCAGGGCTAGGAATGGGAGTTTCAGGTTCTGCTAATGTCCTAGGCTCTCAGGGCAGGGATGGGAGTTGCACGTACTGCTAATGTCCTAGGCTCTCAGGGCAGGGATAGGAGTTGCAGGTACTGCTAATGTCCTAGGCTCTCAGGGCTAGGGATGGGAGTTCCAGGTACTGCTAATGTCCTAGGCTCTCAGGGCAGGGATGGGGTGGCAGGTGTCACTAATACCCTAGCATCTACCTCAGTTGCTCTCCTTTCTCGAAACAAAATTATGGTATCCCAAACTTCTTAACATCTGTGTAGAAATGTAAAGCTGCTGCCAACAGTGGTCATGCTACACACTGCAGAAGATGCCACACCCCAAGACATATTTTACACCAGTCCCAGAGGCAGGAGTTTGTCTTTTTGTAATTCTTCATGCTGTAGTTAACACATTGAGGATAAAGGCCATTTAATCCTATATCTAAACATCTGGTTTCTATGTGTGATGGAAAACCAACCAAAGGCAAATTGCGGTCAGCTGACTTTTAGACTAAGAAACCACCCATCAGAGGGGAGGTGTTTCAAAGACTGTATTGGGTCCATCAGAGGGGAGGTGTTTCAAAGACTGTTTTGGGCCCTTTTTTCTTTCTTCAAGCCAAGAAGCCAGTTGGCAAGCTGATGTCCCAGATCAGAGCCTGTGCTGCCACTTCCTTGACTCTGCCCTGTCAGGTGCTGTCAGAAGGCCCTGCTTCACTTCTGCCTGTTCTCACTCCTCAGAGTGGGTTTCCAACAGGGCTGGGACAGCACCAGAATGCAGCCATGCCCCAGATCTAGGGAGCAGCTCCATCTCCTCTGAATCCAAGGTCCTGCTATGATTTTATGACTTCCTTGAAAGCTCTGCTCTCAGTGAATGCATGTGGTCTGGTGTCCACGAATGTACATGGTCTGGTGTCCATGAATGCATGTAGTCTGGTGTCCACAACTGCACATGGTCTGGTGTCCATGACTGCACGTGGTCTGGTGTCCAAAAATGCACATGGTCTGGTGTCCACGAATGCATGTGGCCTCGTGTCCATGAATGCACATGGTCTCATGTCCATGAATGCATGTGGTCTGGTGTCATGAATGCATGTGGCCTCGTGTCCACGAATACACATGGTCTCATGTCCATGAATACATGTGGTCTGGTGTCCATGACTGCACGTGGTCTGGTGTCCACAAATGCACATGGTCTGGTGTTCACAAATGCACATGGTCTCATGTCCATGAATGCATGTGGTCTGGTGTCCACAAATGCATGTGGTCTGGTGTCCACAAATGCACATGGTCTGGTGTCCATAACTGCATGTGGTCTGGTGTCCACAAATGCATGTGGTCTGGTGTCCACGAATGTACCTGGTCTCATGTCCATGAATGCACCTGGTCTCATGTCCATGAATGCACGTGGTCTGGTGCCCATGAATGCACGTGGTCTGGTGTCCATGAATGCATGTGGTCTCATGTCCATGAATGCACATGGTCTGGTGTCCACAAATGCATGTGGTCTGGTGTCCACGAATGCACATGGTCTGCTGTCCACAAATGCACGTGGTCTGGTGTCCACAAATGCATGTAGTCTCATGTCCATGAATGCACGTGGTCTGGAGCTGGAGGTGTTTGGTGCCCTACAGCCTGGGGCCTCAAGGCTGTATCAGCTGCTCAGGTACTATCTCATATGAACACTACCACACAACCTGCACTACTTGGACCTCAGCAGGCCTCTGGCATTATTTGGACCTGGGTCTGCTTATGCTCCTTGACCTAGAGACAATCTGCCTGCCCGTGTGGGTTCTTGCCAGGCCCTGGCTAGAGCCATCATTCCTGGCTACTGGGCTTTCATTTTATCTGCCCCCTCCTTTCCTCTGTCCTCCATTCTGCTGGCTACCCACTCTTACCACAGCTCTTCCTGGGCCTGTTTGGCTGGTCTAACTCCCAGGATCAGACTGCAAATTCTTTGTAGGGCAATGAAGATCTCAGAGTTGCTTAACACTTCCCACAGCTGAAACAGTCATAACCAAACTTAGGCAAATAAATTCTGGCAAAGTGAATTTTTAAAAATCTCTCTCTTTTTTTTCCAGGAAAAATAAAGTCCAAGACATGGGAGTTGACCTCACGGCTTTGGTACTCTAGATAAATGGTCGGTCACTGGGATGCATCTCCAGCCCTTCAACTTCTCTACAGTGTGAGCAATTTACACTTTCAATATGTGTCAAAGGAGGCTTTGAAGAAGTTTAAAAACATAGTATCCAAGCAAGATTAAAGAGGAGGTAAAGAAATGGAAGGCTGAGAGGGTCAAGTGACTCCACAGCCCACTGAAACGCATGGATGATCACATGCTGTCTCCAACTGCAGGCTATTCTCCCCCTCCAAATCCTGTCATTCAGACAACATTCACATCACTAGCTAAGTGTCCTCTCATGTACAGACAGCTCACCCCTGGTGTTTATGATCAATTAAACTCTGTCAGGAAGAAATCCTTCTCTATTATGATCTTTAGTCATGAGGAGCCAGAGATGTCTCCTAAAATTCTTCATCACAAATACTAACATTTCTCAAAACTATACCCTCAAAGTGACCATTTCTGCCTCTTATGATTTGGTCTGAAGGTAGAGGAGATGTTCATTTTCAACTTTAGTTAGCTGTCACATGTTTGGAAGCACAGTATTCAGAAAAGACTGTATGGTACTAGCCACAAATACTAATCACATATGAGACAGTTCACCACAGCTCAGGTTAGAAATAATAATCCATAGGATTGCAGATAAAATTGGGGCAATGTTTAATACACTAAAAATGGTATTTGCTTTTGACCTAAAGTTTAAATTTAACTGAGTGTCTTATCTATTTTATTTTCTAAATCTGGCATCTCTGTCGATAACTACTTATTTGGAGCTTCCATTGTTCTAGACCCTTTAATACAGCAGGGATCCCAAGAGCAAGCTTGTGCTCTCAGAGAGAGTATGTTCTACCTGGAGAATTTTACTACTGGCAAACCGGATAGCTGCATACCACAAAGTGCAGGATGTTGGGCACCTCCAGTCCAGGCCACAGAGCAGCCCCCAGCAATAGCTGAGGAAGGAGCACTTCAATCAGACGCAACAGAAAGTGTAACCGCCCTGGAGAACAGTAATCCATGGGTCCCCCGGGAGGCAGATGAAGACAAATGACTTGGCAGAACAGTGTTAGCAAATGAGTTGGGAGGGCCAGAGACGGAAGGGATCCTGCAGACATTTCTAAGCAATAATAAACCTAGAGCACACTGTCATGTGGGGCCAAGGAATGGTTAGGTCAGGTGGGGCAGTTCTGATGCAGAAGCAAAAAGGCTCTTCGGAAGGCGATAGCACAATGAAGACGGTGACAGCTTGGGCTCTAAGATCTGAGAAGTGGCCAGCTGTAAGGTGACACTTGGTAATTGATTGAGACTGGGACTCCAAAGATAGGAAGGACTGGGAAATGATTCCGAGAGTTTAAAGCAACTCCATGAACTAAATATTTGTCAAGATAGGGACATTATCAGAAGAGTTGAGTTAGAGGGGACTGAGAGATCAGAGGTTCTCACTGGACACTTGGTGTGAGATAGCCAACCAGACCTTGGAAGTGTGGCCCAAGCATCATGTGGATGCTGTGAAAATCAAGAGTGAATACAGATAGAGAAAAGACATCTGGGACTGAGGCCAGCAGCCTCCAAAGTTTAAAAGTCTCAAAGAGGGAGATTATAAAACAAAGTAACCAACTCTTAGTGTCTACCACAGAGCTCTCCTGGGACATCTCCAAAGACAAGTAAGGGTTGTGAGAAGGAGAAAACAAGAACCCACCAGGTTCTCTTGAAATGAATACTGAATAATGATATTGGCTTGGACAACACAAAATGTCTTTGAGCAAAATGACTCTGAGAGAGACAGGGAGGCAAGGAAGTCATGATAGAATCTTCAAATAACTTCTAGGAGCTTTCCATAAAAGGAGGAACTGTGGGATCATAGCTTGAAGGAGATGTGGCATGGTGGGATGGTATTTTATTTAATATTATAATTATTGTGTTTATGCTCAAGGGAAAACTGATTATGTGGGAATGACAGATAATTATAGAAGCAAGCATGTGAACAGGCAAGAGAGACTGGATCAGTGTTCAGAAGGAACTGACCCAACATGCCAGTTGTTCCTGAAAAAGAGTAGAAAGGTAGAGTGGGATTAGTTCTCCAAAGGACGAAAGTGCAGGGACTTGGTGTTGACTGGATCAGGAAGCTTTGTTTGGACCAGAAAGAAGGTTACCTATTGAGAATGTAAGGGGACAGCAGAGGGCTGGGAACAAGAAAACCCTTTCCCCAAGTAGGAAGAACAAACTAGGAACACAAACCAGGATTCACAGTCAGTGTTTTTCCCACGTCATTAACTCTCCTAACTATGACAGTATGTGCCTAGCAAACAAACAAAATACATGAGGGTGAGCTAGCCCACCTGTTCCCTTTCTGATGAAGCATAAAAGTGAGTCTGTGATGGAAGAGGTAACTGTCTGCCTTCTTCACAAATACACCCATGTGCTGAGCCCTGCCTGTCCCCAGGAGAGCCTTTCTTAGAAATGACCCTCCACAGGCATCTCCATCTGCCTTGCTCCTAGGGTACCTCAGTAGCACTCTTCCCAATTGATTTTGAGATATGTGGCCATTTTTAAGAAAGTGTCTGGTCGTTGACATCCATCTATTTTTAATTAGCCAAACATTGCTTTGCAGTGTCTAATGGAGAGTTTGAAAGCCTAAAAGCTTCATCAACTAAAAAGAACGTTTTGCCAAAATCGAATCAACCCGAAAGAATGAACAATTTGGGCTGAGTTCAAAACTTTAAGCTCCTAAGAAAGAGAGTGCACAAAACTTGAACTCCTAGTTTTTTACATTCGGACGTTAAACGTGAAGATTCTGGGTTGAGGCTGGATTAACAGAATGAAAACTTGGGGATGAATCCAACTATGAAGTGCACTAAGAGGCTTTTGAACCAAATTCTCACTAAATGGTCTGCCTAGCAACTATATTGTATTTCAATTTGTTTATTTATTTATAGCAACAACAGTAAAAATTCTGTTTTTACTCAATCCCAAGCTATTGCTGATGATCTCACAGACTGAAAGACACACAAGCTGTATGTGACTCTTGAGGAAAGAAGATCTCTCTTCTTCACAAATGGAGGATAGTAATCCTGATCTTCCTCATAAAATTGATTAACAAACCTGGGGAAGTTATGATTTTGAAGACAAACACAGAAGTGCATATGAAAACAAGAAGCATCTTCCCTTCTAAAAAGGTGGAACACATTCTGTGACTCTTCATGGGTTGCCAAATATTTTATGATTTTCTTAAAATAAATTCTTCAGAATGAATAATTAGATGAAAACTTAGAGGCAATCTTATGGCTTTGACAATGCATAATTAACTACTTCAGGGAATTTAACACATTACTATATTAAAAACATAAGTTTTATAACCTTACAAAAGCATTAACTTCAGACTGGGCATGGTGATGCCTTAATCGCAGCACTTGGGAAGCAGAGGCAGACGGATCTCTGAGAGTTCAAGGCTAGCCTGGTCTACATATCGAGTTCCACGTCACCCAAGACTACATAGTAAGACTGCATCTTAAAAACATAGCATTACCTTCTTGGCAGTTACATATTTATTTAGTAGACAGTAGCTCGTCCTTCTCAGTGGAAACTCTTGTATGGAGAAATACACAGTCATTTGGCCGCAGCACCATCAAGACAGGGTCGCATCGTAGTCACTCCTTCCCACTTCTGGGATCCGAGGTCTGCTCTCTGTTCTCTGTTTATTAAGGAAGTCATATAGTTGGGCTTACACACCAATGGAGCCTTTCAGATCCTGTTTCACACTTAACATGAAGCGTATGAGAAGCGTGTGAGATTCTCCCATATGGTGGTAAGAATCAGTCATGGCTTTTCCTGTTGTTGCTGAAGTTGGTTTTCCTTTGACCAGTTCAGCTGCGCACTGTTTTCAGTAATCATAAATAAACTGCTCTGACCATTTCCATACAGGTTTTCATGTGGACCTAATTCTTTTAACTTGAGTTATCAATGCTCTTATTTAGTCATTTGTTCATTTGTTCGTATGACTTCTGAAACAGCTCAGACTAATTGATATGGAAACATTAAAATTACTAAAACCAGGAGCTGGAGAGATGGCTCAGTGGTTAAGAGCACCGACTGCCCTTGCCGAGGACCCGGGTTCAATTCCCAGCACCTACATGGCGGCTAAGAACCATCTTTAACTCCAGTTCCAGGGGAATCCGACACCCTCTTCTGACCTCTGCAGCATTGCACGACACGGGTGCACCTACAGCATTGCATAACACACGTGCACCTACTTACATGTAGACAGTATACTCATACACATAAAATAATAAACTAAAAATTAAAAAAATACTAAAAGCATGAAGTGAAGTACAGTTTTCATTAGTTTGATTCACCCAGTTCTCTGCAACCAACTCTTCCACAAACACAAGCACACAGCACCCAGAAGGGACTGCCTGCCAGATCAGCAGGGAGGGCACAGGCCAGGGAGGTCCCTTTGCCTCCCATGAGGAGGAAGGGAACGAGGAAAACAGGCTCAAAAATTCCTTCAGAGACACAACAGAGCCGAAAGCTGACCCAGGCTGCCCTTCCCCACCCCTTGGAGGAAAGAGACCAGAGTGGCCCAGGCCATCCTGGAAATCAGCCCCTTTGGAGAAGCCATGCAGTGGGGGCCAGACCCTCAATGGGTCCTTAGCCAGAGAAGTGGAAGCACAGCTTCCATGTGGGCACCCCAGGAGCTAGGAATTCCCTCCACCCAAGCCAGAACAAGATTCCTGGGTTTAATTGCTGATGAGAATTTTACTAATAGTTTATAGTTAGCAAAAGGCCATTTATTTCTGGTCCTGACTCGCCAAGCAGACCAGATGGGCTGACCTTGGGCTCCCAGAGAACTGCCTACCTCTGCCTCCCAAGGGCAAGGATTAAAGGTGTGGTGGGATTAAAGTCTTACTGGGATTAAAGGCAGGGCCCACCATGCCTGCCCAATCCCCAACCAAACCCACATATCTCTTTAACAATCTATTGAGTCAAGTGTGGAAGTACCCACCTATAATGCTGACACTTAGGAGCTGAGGCAGGAGGGTCAACGTTTGAGGCCAGCCTGTGCTAGAGTGAAATGAGCTCTCAATAGGGGACACACACACAGTTATTGAAATTCTTCATTCTTCTATTATTTTTATGTATTATTTTGCCAGCACTTATGTAAGTGCACCTGTGTTGTTCAGTGCCTGTGGAGGTGCCAGATCCCCTGGAACTGGAGCTACAGACAGTTGTTAGCTCATGTAGGTACTGGGAACTGAACCCCAGTCCTCTGCTAGAACAGCCAGTGCTCTTAACCTCTGAACCATCTCTCCAGCCCTTGATACTTCTATTTTAAAATGCATGGAATGTGGAGGCTTGTGTGGATTCCCTCAGCTTCTCCGTGAACCACAGTTTAAGGACTATAATTAAAGGTGGTGAGATGTGACTAGACAAATAGGGTGTCATTTTAAGAGCTGTTTGTCTGGGGCTGGAGAGATGGCCTAGCGGTTAAGAGCGCCGACCGCTCTTACAGAGGACCCGGGTTCTATCCCCAGCACCCACATGGCGGCCGAGAACCATCTGAAACTCCAATTCCAGGAGAACTCCAGTTCCAGGGGAATCCGACACCCTCTTCTGACCTCCGCGGCATTGCACGACACGGGTGCACAAACTTGCATGCAGACAGTACATTCATACACATACAGAAATAAAGTTAATAAAAAAAAATTTTTTTAAAAGAGCTGTTTGTCATCCTTCTAAATATAATGAGAGAACATATTTCTGCTACACCTATAGTTCATCTCCCTCAATCTAGAGTCATCATCCCATACGTGTATCTGTGTTCTCTAATCCAATCCTGTTTACAACTTAACATGTTTCTATGACTACTCCAAATTCCCTCATAGAATTGAAGAATCACTCATCTGGTATTATTTGACAAAATTTCATCTTTGTTTGAGACTCAATTTTATTTTTTTATTTATTTTACATGTATTTGTGTTTTGCCTGCATGTAAGTGTACCAATGTTGTGCAGTGCCCACAGAGACGAGAAGAGGGCACCAGATTCCCTCAAATGAGTTACAGACAGTTGTCAGCTTCCATGTTAGTGCTAGGAACCAAACCTGGGTCCTCTGCAAGAGCAGGCAGTGCTCTTAACCACAGAGCCATCTCTCTAGCCCCAAGATTAAAGTTTTTTAGACAAGAATTTAAAATGTCCTATAATACTCTCAGGAAATGTTCTCAAATTATATCTACCCTTCTTTTAGCCTTTTTTTTTCCTATAATGTTCCTGAGGCATTAGAGCCTTGAGCTTGAATCTTTATGTCTTTCACCTGAGAAGAGTCCAGTCAGTATGGTAATCATACTTTATAAAGATACTAGTTATATATCTCCACACAAATTAAATTTATATCCACTTTCCTTAAGTTTCATAAATGTACCAAGGACTATCTTTGAATTATTTCCTCTAAAATACTAAAGAAATGCTCTAAGACGTGAATGGAAAAATATCTATGAAATTGTAACTAAAGGTTAAAGCTAAAGGCAATATTAGAGGTTATTAGATACGTCATCTTACACCTAAGGAAACTGGGGGTCAGGAAACCTGAGCTTCACCACAGGTGAAGGCCCAGCAGAATATGTGACACAAAGGATATCTGTGCCTCAAGGCGTCATACCATGATCACTTCACAGCTTCTGCAATGTGAACATAAAAAAGCTGCCACAGTAAAGCTCGGAACTCCTACTCAGTGTCTCAAAGCCCACTCAGGCTACTTTTTGGAGAAGGTGGGGAAAATCAGATTTAATAAATTACATATATTTAATAAATTACATAAATTAATACATTGATTAAAATATTTCTTGCCATCTCTTTAAATTTTTTAACAAACTGCTGAAAATCTTAAAATAGAAATAAACATGGGCATTTATTGGAGAGAATTGAAAAGCTGTTATTTTCTCTAAGTAAAGATGCAAGTTTCCTGAGCAAGTTAAAACAAAAGATAAAAATGACAGATTTATAAGATGCTTCAAAATTCCTGCTGGTTTAGGATGCAGCCATTACTTTGTACTAACTCTACCTCCTCTTCACTTGTGACCTGAGTCCTTAAAGAACTCTGTGAGCCTCCGTGCTTCTCTGAGCCTCCACGCCCCACTTGCTGGAAAGGCCTGTGGGAGGTGAGTCATGGGGAGGACTTGGAAAAGTTGTTTTATAGAAAGTTGATTTACAGGAACACAAGCTGTAAACTTGGAGATTGTTTTCATCCAACACAATTAGCTGCCCTTGTATGTAGCACCACGGGACCCCCAAAATGTTCAGTGACTGGCTACTTAGACCTGCCATCTCATGCCATGTATAAAGATATTTGCTGATTTTCTTGGCGGAGATGCAGAGTAGTACACTTTTATTGTAAATAATTGTTGTAAAGGCCAGACTATGAAAGTTATTGGTTAAACAAGCTAGCTATAAATGGAGCTGGCATTCAGCTGCATAACACAGATGGTTCTTCTACAGTTCCCCTCCCAGGAAGATGGGAGTGCTGTTCCTCCCCTAATGTTGACAGACTCAATGCCAGTCTTATTTCTTCCAGAAGTAACTATGACTTTACCACACAGCAAGGGCCAAGTAAATAGCCTGTGCCAATGATACCAGCTTATAAACATGGGGTTGCTGTGAACCTGCAGTTCCATTGTCCTAACATCCCACTCCTGTTTTCCCTATCAGACAGAAGCAATCCACAGTAACGTTAATGCATGCAATCTAACCCCCTATAATAACGTCTAAGAAACCCTTCAGGCATACTGCCTGTCTACCATCTTATCACCTTTTCTTAGGACAAATCAATGCAAGATTTGCCTCTATCTATTTTTAATAATCTTAAGTAGGGTTATCTACACATGCCCACTAAAGGAGATGGAGGTCTCCTATATCTTATTGTAGTGGGAAAAAAATCCCTTAAAAGCTCTCAGGCATCTAATGAACCAGAAAACTCTATCAAACCTTCAGTAAGTGATAAGGCTCATCGGCTGCCAGCAACGTAGAGCAAGGCGGGACCAGGACGGAGAAGAGGTCAGAACCTCACAGCCAGGATGGAGAAGAGGTCAGATCCTCACAGCCAGGACGGAGAAGAGGTCAGAACCTCACAGCCAGGACGGAGAAGGGGGTAGAAACACAACCTGGCTGGAGCTAAGTTAGAGGGGGAAAACATTACTTTTAGGATCACTCGCCACCAGCAAGGTACACAGGTGTACATCCTCTACTAACAGCAGAAGACATTTATGAAAGTCAGCTCTCTCAAGGTTTCTGACTGTCTTGGAACCTGAAGCATACATACATACATACATACATACACGTCAAGCTTGGATTTTCCAAGTCTGAAGAATGTTGACAACATTAATATAAGTATCTCCAGAAAGACATTTACTTCAAGAAAGCCTTTCCTCCAAATGCAACCCAGTAAATGAATTAATGGAATGAGACCACGTCGTTACATCTCTAAAGCCCACCCTTCCCACAGAAAGTTGAGAAGGCATCTGTGAAAGCCTCAGGCCATGTGAGACTTGGTCAGTCTTAGTTCCTTCTGCAGTAAGCACACCTTTCCTTTCTGACCACGGGTTGCTGACAGGTTCCTATCCGCTGATGGTTTGAGTCACTTTTCCTCTCCACTAAAACCTCATCTGTGTCCCCAGTATTTTGCTTTCTTATTCTCAGAGCAAAAATAATAGAGGCTTTCCCAAGGCCTAAAAACAATTCACGGACTGGAGAGATGGCTCAGCAGTTAAGAGCACTGACTGTTCTTGCAGAGGACCCGGGTTTGATTCCCAGCCCCCACATGGTGGCTAAGAACCGTCTTTAGTGCCAGGCATGGTGGCCTACACCTTTAATCCCATTACTCGGGAGGCAGAAGCAGGCGGATCTCTGTGAGTTCAAGGCCAGCCTGGTCTATAGCGTGAGCTCCAGGCCAGCTTGGACTAAAGGGAGACCCTGTCTCAAAAAAAAAAAAAAAACACAAAAGCTGCCACAGAGCACATTTAAAAAAAAAATGACATATTATGTTGAATTTGTGATTTATGTTCATGTTTTTTTCATTTGATTTTGTTTATATATGTGCATTCATTACCTATTACATGCGTACACATATATATGTATGCATGAATACACAGTATATTTATGTGTGTGTGTCATAATAGGAACTGCTATGAAACACTCACTGGGTGTTGGGACTAGCTATTCCATTACATAACCACAGGTGCTCCCTGAATGAAGAAGATGTGGGTCCAAAGGCAAGCCTCTTATTCTGGATCCTGAGAAGCAAGCCTAGATGAGATATAGAAAGTTGAGACAGAGGAGGAAACATAAGAGGTGTATAGGATGTCAAACTCTCTTCCAGTCTAGACACATTGTTAGGTAGGGAGTTTCATTTTCTCCTTAACCCTGAGAAGTCAGTCAAAGACCACAAATTAACTAGCAAAAACCCAAAGCCAAACTCAGGTTGGTTGGTCTAATGAAAACTTCTTGATGGTTAAGAGGTTATTAGAATGGAATTTTCCCAAAGGACCCAAGAAACCAATCCTGTTCTTAACCAGAGATGGAGAAAAGAAGAAGAAGAAGAAGAAGAAGAAGAAGAAGAAGAAGAAGAAGAAGAAGAAGAAGAAGGAGGAGGAGGAAGAGGAGGAGGAGGAGGAGGAGGAGGGAGGAGGAAGAACAAAGAAGGAAGGAAGGGGGAAGAGGGAAGAAGGGGGAAGGGGGAAGAAAAGGAAGAAGAAGGAGGAGGAGGAGGAAGGAGAAGAAAGAAAGAAAGAAAGAAAGAAAGAAAGAAAGAAAGATAAGAAAGAGAAAGCGCGAAAGAGAAAGAACGAGAAAGAAAGAAGAAAGAACGAAAGAACAGCAAGAAGAAGAGAAAGAAGAAGAACGAAAAGAAGACAACAGAAGAAGAAAGAAAAGAAAGACGAAAAGAGAAGAATAGAAGAGAAAACGAGGAAAGAGGAAAGAAAGAAGAAGAAGAAGAGAAAGAAAGAAAGAAAGAAAAGAAAGAAAGAAAGAAAGAAAGAAAGAAGAAAAGAAAGAAAGAAGAAAGAAAGAAGAAAAGAAAGAAGAATAGAAGAGGAAGAGAAGGAAAGGAAAGAAAAGGAAAGAAGAAAGAAAGAAAGAAGAAAGAAAGAAAGAAAAAGAACGAGAAAGAGAGAGAAAAGAGAGGAAAGCAGAAAGAAGAGAAGAAAGAACGATTCGTAAGTGAATATTGAATGCAGATAAAGAGAAAGAAAGAAAGAGAAGAATAAGAAGAAGAAGAGAAGAAGGAAGGAGACGGAAGGACGGAGGAAGGAAGAAAGAAGAAAGAAAGAAAGAAAGAAAAGAAAAGAAAGAAAGAAAGAAAGAACGAAAAGAAGAGGAAAGCGAAAGAAAGAGAGGAAAGAGCAAGAAGAAAAGAAAGAGAAAAAGGAAAAAAGAAACGAAAGAGAAAGAAAGAAAGAAGAAAGAAAGAAAGAAAAGAAAGAAAGAAAGCTTTTTTTCTTTCTTTGAAAGAAAGAAAGAAAGAAAGAAAGAAGAAAGAAGAAAGAAAGAAAGAAGAAAGAACGAAAGAAGGAAAGAAGCGGAAGCGGAAGGAAGGAAGCGAAGGAAGGAAGGAAGGAAGGAAGGAAGGAAGGAAGGGAGGGAGGGCGGGAGGGAGGGAGGGAGGGAGGGAGGGAGGGAGGGAGGGAGAGAGAGAGAGAGAGAGAGAGAGAGAGAGAGAGAAAGAAAGAAAGAAAGAAAGGAAGAAAAGAGAAAAAGAACTCTCCCAGCGCCGGCCATGGCTGCAACTTCCGGCTTATCCATGCTGGCAGCCCGACTGCTCCACCCTGCGCGCGGCTACCACCTCCGCCAGCGGTCCTTCCACCTCGCAGCAGTCCTAAATGAAGCTGTTGTCATTTCTGGAAGGAAATTGTCCCAGCAAATCAAGCAAGAAGTGCGACAAGAGGTGGAAGAGTGGGTGGCTTTGGGCAACAAGCGCCACACCTCAGCGTCATTCTGTTTGGTGAGAATCCTGCAAGTCACCCCTAGGTCCTCAACAAAACCAGGGCAGCTGCAGATGTGGGAATCAACGGTGAGACAATTGTGAAGCCGGCTTCAATTTCAGAGGAAGAGCTGTTGAGTTTAATCAATAAACTAAACAATGATGAAAATGTAGATGGCCTCCTTGTTCAGCTGCCGCTCCCAGAGCACATTGACGAGAGGAAGATCTGCAATGCTGTATTTCCAGACAAGGATGGTGATGGCTTTCATGTCATTAACGTGGGGCGAATGTGCTTGGATCAGTATTCCATGCTGCCAGCTACCCCGTGGGGTGTGGGGGAAATAATTAAGCGAACTGGCATTCCAACCTTAGGGAAGAATGTGGTTGTAGCTGGAAGATCAAAAAATGTTGGGGCTGGAGAGATGGCCTAGTGGTTAAGAGCGCCAACCGCTCTTACAGAGGACCCGGGTTCGATCCCCAGCACCCACATGGTGGCCGAGAGCCGTCTGAAACTCCAATTCCAGGAGAACTCCAGTTCCAGGGGAATCCGAGACCCTCTTCTGACCTCCGCGGCATTGCATGACACGGGTGCACAAACCTGCATGCAGACAGTACATTGATACACATACTGAAATAAATAAAATAAAAATTAAAATTTAAATTTAAAAAAAAATGTTGGAATGCCCATTGTGATGCTGCTGCACACAGATGGGGCGCATGAACGTCCTGGAGGTGATGCCACTGTTACAATATCTCACCGATACACTCCCAAAGAGCAGCCGAAGAAGCACACGATTCTTGCAGATACTGTAGTGTCTGCTGCTGGCATTCCAAATCTGATCACAGCAGACATGGTCAAGGAAGGAGCGGCAGTCACCATGTGGGATAAACAGAGCTCAGGACCCTGTCACTACAAAGCCCAAGTTGGTTGGACATGTGGATTTTGAAGGAGTCAGAAAGAAAGCCGGCTACATCACTCCAGTTCCTGGAAGTGTCGGTCCCATGACAGTGGCCATGCTAATGAAGAACACTATTATTGCTGCAAAGAAAGTGCTGGGGCCTGAAGAGCTGGAAGTGCTCAAGTCCAAGGAGCGTGGGGTCGCCACCAGCTAATGGCACTTCACACTCGTTCAAGAGGCAAAGCAGGCCAAGAGAAGCAAAAATATTTTTAATTTATTCTATTGAATGGTTTAAAACAATGTGCTGTATTTATTGAAAGCTCAAATGGTGCACGCATGGCTCTGCAGAACCTCACCAACGAGCCCACTAGTGTCCTGCCATTGACCTGGTGCTACGTGGGAGACGTCTGTCACACGGAGAATGGACACTGAACTCCATCTAAAACCTGCCTTTTCTAGCATCACGTTCCCTAAGTGCTATTCCAGTACGAGTTGGTGCTCATCTTGGGTTCACAGCCTTCTGAGTTCAACTTGTGAAACCAAAGGAAAAACGTGACTAGAGAAAATTAGGGAAAAGGTGAAAGGGAAGAAATGGCAGTGAGGGGGCGGAAGACATTTGTTTTTCTGCACATGGAGTCGTAACCAGTTTCCCTGAGAACTGAATTGGCTGGGTTTGGAAAGGAAAGCCCTGAGTTACTAGCTGGCCCCCTGGCTGAGCTACTGGGGAGACATTAGTGTTGCTCCACTCGCTGCTGCCCTTGTGTGATCTGTTCCTTCCTTCAAAACTGTCCCCGTTTGAGTTTTCTAGGATTGAAAAGTTTATTTTATAATTTGTATGATTGTCAAGTTGGGCTTTTGCGACACCCATAAACTTTACGTTTCAGATTGATGGAGGGTGTCTGTGGTTCTTTGGTATACCTGAGACCTATTTTTGAAAAATATAACTTGGGTGTGATAATCATTAGGGCAGCCTGTGTGAAACTTACTTTCTTCCACCAAAGAACTTTTGGCGGCTGCCTGCTTATCTTTCACGTAGCCTGCTGGCTTTCCTAAAAGACTGTTAAGAGCTTGTGTTAATATTAAATTTAATCAGATTTTCTTATTAAAGGGTTTTGTTGCATTTTTAGATTAATTAAAAAAATAGTAAAACATATCTAGGGACTGGAGAATGGCTTAGCAGGCAAGGGGACTGGATATTCAGGGGACCCAGGTTCGGTTCCCAGCACCCACATGGCTAACAATTGTCTATAATTCCAGTTGCAGAGAATCTGACATCTCTTCTGGCCTCTGGGCATTGTATTCATGGGTGTACTTACATGCAGGTAAGAAGATCCTCATACACATAAAATTAAAAAAAGGGAAAAAAGGGAGGAGGAAGAGGAAGAGAAGGAGGAGAAGGAGGAAGAGGAAGAGAGGAGGAAAGGGGAGGGGGAAGGAGAAGGAGGAAGAGAGGGAGAAGGGAAGGAAGGAGAAAGGGAGGGAGGGAAGGAGAGAGAAGTAAAAGAAGGAAGGAGGGAGGAGGGAAGGAGGAAAGAAAAGCAAACCAGAATGAGTGTCTCTGTACTTACTGACTCTGGGGGGGGGAGTGTGCACCAAGGGGCTACCTGGAGCTCAGGTCTAGAACGGAGATCACCAAGTGAGCCTGAAGTCACTTTGACACCTGTGAGGTGGAGAGATAACAAGCTTCAGCAACCGTAATGCCACATTCCAAATGCTTGAAGTAGGTTTTAGCCTTTTCTTCTCACTGCTTGTGATGGTTAATCCTGGGTGTCAACTTGACTGGACTAGGGATGAACAAATATGAGAAACAGATCTTCAGATTGGACTACCTCAAGCCGGATGGCCCACCCTAAATGTAGGTGGTACCTTCTGCTGGTAGGCAGTATAAAAGTCCATGGCAGAGGGAGCTGGTCCCTTTTTTTTCCTGCAGCTTGCCTCTCTCTCACTGGTGAGTTTGTCTTGCTGCTGTGATCAACCCTTTGGATCCCAGTGTGTACTGAGACCCGGAAGATCTCCTGGAATCCATTGGGCCTTCAGCACCAGATTGGGATTACTGAGACATCCAGCCTTGCGGACTGAGCAGTTCCCTGGATTCTCAGCCTCTCCAGTATGGCGTGGCTATTGTTGGACTCGAACTCTGTCGCATGAGCGAATCAATAAATCTGTATATAGGTATATATTTGTCCTATTGATTCTGTTTCTTTAGAGAACCCTGACTAAGAAACTGCTGTTTAGTAAATCTTATCATAGAGATTTGTGGTACATTCAGACAAAACGCTGATATACAGGTGGTGAAATAGTTACTGCAGTGAGGCCATGAGGCAAAGCTGTCGTCTCACATCAACACGTTTGTGACAAGAACAGCTAACATCTGCTTATTTGACAAGAATCACTAATATGATGTGTTCATCAACTATGGTCCTCCTGTTCCATGTCAGGTCCCCATTCTAAGAAGTCTCTCGAGAACTGCCTCTGATGTTACAGAGAAGAGATAAAACAAAACATTGCAGAGGGACTCTGGAGAGGACTCATTCATTAAAGCACGTACCATACAAACATGAGGACTAGAGTTTGGATCCCCAGATCCCACATAAGTAAATTAGTAGGTGGACACAGCAGCCACCTGCATTTCCAGCCTCCGAATGTAGAAGGCCAGAACAAACTGGTTGGCCAAACTGGTTACAGTAGTGAGCTCTGGGTTTGATTGAGAGACCCTTCCTCAATGAATATGCTAAGAGAGTGACGGAGGAGGATTGGTAACATCAATTTCTAGCCTCCATATACACAGACACACAAAAAAACTAACATACCCACATACATGTACCACATATGAAAAAAGCATGCATGCACACACATGCATACCACACACACAGGAAAAATGGAAAACAAGAAAAGAATTTCAGAAACATGATCTCAGCCTAGATTGCCACCATTAATTCTCTTGAGAATAAGGATCACAAATAAGCTTTTTCTCCCATAATCTGGTCAACTGGTGGGTCTTTCTTTGTGTGTTCATCTGTCATGGTATAATTTTTAAATTAATGAGGTTTTTTTTTTTAGACAAGTTCTCTTTATAGCTCCAGTTTGACTGAAACTCATTACGTGGTGGTAGGCTGGCCTCAAAGTCACAAAGATCCTCCCGCCTCTGCCTCCTAAGTGCTGGGATTAAAGGCATGCACCACCACGCCCAGAAAATAAACTTTATTTTTAAAGCAGTTTTAGATTTATAAAATTAAACATAAAATATAAAGCTCTCATATATCACCTATTTGTATCATTTCTATTTAGATTCTTGACAAAATGTTCGCTTTGAGCCAATTTTCCCACATTGAAGATTCTAGACCTTTCACATTTTTTCTTTATTCTGTTGAAATTATATCCTATCTTTGACATTAGTGTGAATGACTTTAGGATAATTAAGTGCATACTTTTTTCCTTGAAATCCAGAACAAATAATGAATGCAAGGAAACCTAAAGGACAGATGTTTGTATAAGAATAAACATTTTTGCAATCTCCACCTAAACACAGTCAAAAGTTACCCTCATGATAATGTTCACTCAGATTAGTTTATTTTCCTGGGTTTGCATATCGATCAGTGAGTTATGTAAGGGATCAGTAAGTGATTGGTAAGTGACAGAGGCCATAGTGATGATTGTAAGGTTGTAGTCCACCTAAGTCAGGGATTTCGGGAGACCAACTAAGGCAGAAGTTCTCAGATATAATTATGCTGGACTGCGTTCCTGCAACCTGAGAGTAGTTGCCACAACATCCTGCAATCATACCTCACCAGAGACCAGAACAAGTCCTTAGTCTCTCTCAAGATGCTCCTTCTGATACCAGAGGACCCAGTTTCTCTCCAGATCCTTCTTCTGATACCCAGTGTGGTGGTTTGAATGAGAGTGTCCTCCCATAGGTTTTAAGTATTCAGACATTTTGTCTCCAGTTGGTGACACTGTTCTTGGAGGTCTTAGAAGTTGTGGCCATGCTGGAGGAAGTACGTCACTGGGGGTGGGCTTAGTGAGTTTAACAAGCCTTGCGGTCTCCAGTCTCTCTCTCTCTTCTCTCTCTCTCTCTCTCTCTCTCTCTCTTTCCTGTGCTCGTTGGGAAATGTGATCCTCGGCTTTCTGCTCCAGCCCCGGCCACCATGCCTCCCACCACAATGGACTCTAATTCCCTGGAACCGTCTATCATAAGCTCAAATAAACTCTTCCTTTTATAAGTTCCCTTGCTCACGGCGGTTTTATCACAGCAACAGAAAAGTGACTAATACACCCAGTTTCTCTCACAGTGCTCCTTCCAATACCAGACACAGACCCACCTACGCCCATTCCCCCATCTCCTCGCCCCCCATTTTCTTGTAAACTCACTTCCTTGTGTGCTTGGGTATAAAAACTGCCATTTGGGGATATTCTAGCACTGTCATCCTAGTCCCGATTTAGGCAGGCCAGTCCCCACCCAATAAACCCTACTTCCTCTTCATTGGAGTCCTGAATCTCTTTCCTCCCTGCACTGAATCTCCCTTCCAGCTTAACATAACAATCATGAAGTGGTGAGAGTTGTGATGGTTTTGATGTTAATGGTGTGGTGGACACTGTGATAATGGTGGTGGTGGTGGAAGTGGTACTGATGGCAGTAGTGGTGATGGTGGTAATGGTGTGTTGATTGAGGCAGAGGTGGAGGCAGTGTTAATAATGGTGGTGGTGGTGGTGGTGGTGGGTATAGAGGTGGTAATGAAGGTGATGGTGGTGATAGTGTTGATGGTGATGGTCTGGTGGTCGTGGTTATAGCGACAGTGATGGTAGAAATGGTGTTGATGATGTTGGCGGTGATGGTAATGTTAGTAATGGTGTGGAGATAGAGGTAGACGTAGAGGCAATGGTGGTAGTGAATGCTGGTAGTGGATACAGTGATGGTGGTTGTTATGGAGAAGGTGATGAAGATGGTGGTGGTAGCAGGGACAATGGCAATAGTTATGTACTGGAGTTAGCAGTAGAGGTGGCAATGATGGTAGTGGAGGTGGTGGTGGTGGTTAGGGAGGTGATGATGAAAGAGGTGATTATTGATAGTGGTGGTAATTTGGAAAAGAATCCTAATGTTATCAAAGGAAGAGGACCTCGTTTTAATCACAGGGTAACAGTATTTAATTTGCTGGTGTTATCAAATCTAGTACACCATCTCATCTAGATAGCTGGCACTAGTTAGATCACTTAATAAGCCAAATCCAATAGTTCAGACTGTCAAAGCAAGTGATTTTGGCTTGAAAATATACTAAAGCAAACAAAATGGAATGTTTCATAGCTAAGAAGTTGGTAGATTATCTGAAAGACCTCATCATCAGTCTTGTGACTTATCTGAGATGTAGCATCTGCTGTCGAAGCCCTCCAGGATTCAGCTCCGCCCCTCCTACTCTTGGTTCCTGTTATGGTTATTTTGTGCTCTCATAGGGCTTCCCTTGCCACACAATCACCCTTCACTACCATTGCCATCTGTTCCACTACAAAGAAATAGAGAAATGGAGAGAAAGCAATGTTTCCTTTAGGAAAATGGTAGCAAGGATGTGAGGAAAGGAATGCTCCTCATCAGTGCTTCTGGGAATGAAAGCTTCTGCACACTCTGTGGAAATCAGTATTGAAGTTTCTCAAAAACTAAAAAAGAATGTAATTCTTTTTTATATATGACCCAGCTGTGCCACTCCTGGGTATATAGCCAAAGGCTCTAAATCAACACACCAAAGAGATGCCTGCACATCCATGTTTACTGCCAAACTAGTCACAGTAACTAAGAAATAGAACCAGCCCAGATGATCACCAGTGAATGAATAGATGAAGAAAATATCATACATATACACAGTGAAACTTTATGTATCTATAAAGAAAAATTAATACACATTAAATTATGGCTCAGAATTGCAAATACCACATTTTCTGTCCTATGAAGATTTGAATTTTTATTAATTATTTGAGAATCTCATACAATATTCTTTGATCATATTTTCCACACGCACACTCCCAAATCAACCCCACTCCCTACCTACTCAACTTCCTGCCCTCTTTCTTTTATTTTAAACCCATCAAGTCCAATTTGTACAGCCCATATATTCTTGGGTGTGGGGGCATCCAGTAGAAAATGGAAAATCGACCAAGAACCACACTCTTAAAGAAGACTGACTGACCCTCCCCCAGCAGCTATCATTTACCAACAGCTCCTGAGCTGGGGAAGAGAACTCATGCCCGCTTCTTCCCTCCATGCTGGATTTTGTCTGCCTTGAGCTTGTGCTGTTTTTGAGCATGCTGTCACATGTGCTATGGGCTCGCTGTGCCACTGCACTGCTGTGCTCAGAAAACACTGTTCCCTTGCAGTCATCCACTCACAGCCTCTGGTTCTTACAATCTCTCGGCCCCCTCTTCTGTGAGTCCTGAGCCTTGAGGGAGGGCTGTGATACAGCTGTCCCAGTTAGCACTGAGCACTGTGCAGCCTCTTATTCTCTGGATTGTGACCAGTGTCGGGCTCTATCAATCTCTGTTAATCTCTATCCATGTCAAAACGAAGCTTCTTTGGTGAGAGTTGAGAGATGCAATACGCATATATTGGTAATATAGGTTATGAAACAAGAGCAGACCATGAGAGAGAAGGAAAAGATCTTAAGAGGGGAGAGAAGCAGTTAATAAAATGCATATGATGTGAAAGCAGAACAGGGTTTTGCAAACAGGAAGGCAATGAGGAGGAAGGTGTTAGAGGAGAAGAATTGAGGATTAATAAAAACAAAGTATGTATGAAAATTCCATAATGGACCTCACTATGTGGTATGCTAATTTTTTCATATTTTTTTGAGACAGGGTCTTCTTGTAGCCCCAGCTGGCCTGGAACTCACAGAAATCCACCTGCCTCTGCCTCCTGAGTGCTTCAACTAAAGGAGTGTGCCGCATGCCTGGTGTGCTTTATGCTAATTTTAAAAACTAATTAAAAGGAGAAAAAAAAGTTGAAAATTGTAGCTTATAAAAGAAAACAAAAGAGAAAAATAATATGGTAGGGTGTTCCACTCATCCTCAATTTTTTTTAATAAAAAGAAGAGTTTATTTGAGCTTACTATTGATGGTTCCACAGAAACAGGGTCCATTGTGGCAGGAGGCATGGTGGCTGGGGCTGGAGCAGCAAGCCGAGGGTAATATCTCGCAATGAGCACAGGAAGCAGAGAGAGTGACTGGAGACCACTTAAACTCGCTAAGCCTACCCCCAATAACATACTTCCTACAGCATGGCCACACCTTTCAAAAATTGGAGGCTTAGCTGGGTGTGGTCTTGCCCTGAAGGTACTGATTCTGTTGTTTACTTGTAAATCTCGAGGCCTCTCCTTAATCAATTTAATCTCAACTTTCCCACTGTTTACTTGTAAAATAGCTAGGCCTCTCCTTAATCACTTTAGTCTCCTTATCAAAAGGAACCTCTCCTTCACATGCCTTGGCCCCACCTTTAATCTTCCTAGTGCAGTTTTCAGATCCAAACTGTACATTCTGCATTTCTTTCTGCCCCATCTGCTCTTCTTCACTGTAGATCTGCACAATATTCACCATCAATAGCCACACCACCATTTCTACATTAGGCTGTCTTGAAATATCCTCCACCAAAGACATTAGTCCATTGCTTTTCAACTTAGCATCAGGCAAGCATTTGGGCTGTGGACAAACTGCTGCCAGACTCTTTATCAAAATATCCCAGTCGCTGCCTAAGTCTTTATTTTCCTCTGGAACTACATTTTTTTTGCAGCAATGCTTTCTTCCAGGCTTCTACTAGAATGGCCCCTTAAGTTCTGCTTACAGTAGTCAACAGCTTTTCTAGCCAAAGTTCCAAAGTCTTCCACATTTCTCCAAACATCCACAAGGTCAGGTTCTTCACAGCCAACAGCCCACTCTCTGGTACCAAATAACTGTATTGGTCACTTTCCTGTTGATGTGATAAACCACCATGAGCAAGGGAACTTATAAAAAGAAGAGTTTATTTGAGCCTACTATTGGCGGTCCCAGGGAAACAGAGTCCATTGTGGTGGGAGGCATGGTGGCTGGGACTGGAGCAGCAAGCCAAGGGTCACATCTCGCAATGAGCACAGGAAGCAGAGAGCTTATCCTCAATTTTTATTGGTGACCTAGGGTCCAATGGGCACGTGTACAAATAGGCCAGCTCAAGAAATGTGGTATTTGGTAGTGCCAATGTGGCAGGGGGAATCCATCACCCAAAAGAAAAGGAAGGAAGCACACAGCAGGGAACCGGGCATCCACTGCCTGCCAGAGACATAATGGTTACACATTGCAGATGCCCCACAAGAGCAGAGTGTGACAACTCCCTGAACACTGCAATTGAGCATGACCAAGAGTGACAGCCAGCCCATCCCCTTCTCATCTTGAACATTTGATACAGAAAACTCAGCACAAAGGGCTGTGAAGTGCACAAATGACATCTAAACAGCATTTTGTGTGTTGTGGGTAGTCTGAAGAAGACAGAAGGGGAATCTTTACTTATGTGTCCCTTGGCATCCTGAAAATTATTGAAGGTCAAGGAAGAGAAGCTTGTCAGGTTATGACAAAGTCCTAAATGCTTTGATATTGTTTTAATAACCTTATCCCTTGATATCTAAAACTCAAGCAATAATCTAACAAGCTTTGGGGGTTTTGGAAAATGTAAATACCAAAGTACAAAGTTCTATTCTTAGTCATGCCAAAGAATTCAGATTGCTTTATTCTGAGTCATGGATTATCAGGGTTCCATATCAGCACAAGAGCCTACATGCAGACCCACCCCCAGATGAAGATTGTTACCCAGGTACAGTTTATACTCTTCTATGTATCACCTGGAACCTCCTGTATATCTCTTACCTGTGATGATTTTCACCATTTGCTATGTAACATAAAAATCTCACAGCATGGGTTTGAGACCCAAGTGCCAATATGTAAAATAAATCCCTGTCCCTCCAGTTCTGTAGGGAGTCAGCAACAGGGACAGGGGATTGGTATAAGAAGGTAGGCTCAGAGCCCGGCATGGTGGCATATGCCTTTAATCCTAGCACTTGGGAGGCAGAGGCAGGCGGATCTTTATGAGTTCAAGGCCAGCCTGGTCTACAATGTGAGTTCCAGGACAGCTGGGGCTACAGGGAGACCCCATCTCGAAAAGACAAAAAAAAAAAAAAAAAGAAGGTAAGCTCAGCATTCTGAACCTCACACAGATGAGAGGCCTGAAGTTCAAACATTTGAAATTGTCTCAAAAAAAATTAGACATGTTAATTTTTTTTAATTTTATTTTATTTATTTATGTGTATGAATGTATGTCTGCATGCAGGTCTGTGCACCCATGTCGGGCAATGCCGCGGAGGTCAGAAGAGGGTCTCAGAATCCCCTGGAACTGGAGTTCTCCTGGAATTGGAGTTACAGACGGTTCTCAGCCACCATGTGGGTGCTGGGGATCAAACCCAGGTCCTCCGCAAGAGCAGTCGGCGCTCTTAACCGCTAGGCCATCTCTCCAGCCCCAGACATGTTAATTTTTAAAAAAAAAACTCAAAGAAATTATAAATTTGGTTCTGTTTTCACTTTTTTTTTTTTTTTTGTGCTTTTTGAGACAGGAGGGTATCCCTGTAGCCCCAGCTGCTCTGGACTCACTATGTACGACCAGGCTGGCTTGAAACTCACAAGACCGTCTGTCTCTGCCTCTCAAGTACTGGAGTTAAAAGCATGCGCCACCCTCCCCCGCCCCCAGCTGATTTATCCTAATTCTTTTAAATGTTCTATATGAGCCATTCTCAAAGAATAGGTAAAAATAACTGTGTTTGTAGTGAAGACAGAGAAGGGCTGAAAGAGTGGTGTGTAGAAAACCCCAATTCAATTCCCAGCACTCATGCAGCAAGGCTCACAACTCCCTGTAATCCAGCTGTTAGAGATTCAACAGCCCTTTCTGGGCTCCATGGATAACTACACTCACATACACAGGCACACAGACACACAGACACATAATTTAAAAAACAAAAACAAAGCCGGGCGTGGTGGGCACGCTCTTTAATCCAGACTTGGGAGGCAGAGACAGGTGGATCTTTGTGAGTTCCAGGACAGATGAGGCTATGTTGAGGCCCTGTCTCAAAAGATCTCCTGGGCGCGTTGGCGCACGCCTTTGGAGACCTTGTCTCGAAAAAAAGACAAAAAAAAAAAAAAAAAAAAAAAAAAAAAGAAAAAAAAAAAAAAAAGAAAGAAGCTGGGCATGGTGGCATATGCCTTTAATCCCAGCACTTGAGAGGCAGAGTCAAGTGGATCTCTATGAGTTCAAGGCCAGCCTGGTCTACATAACAAGCTCCAAGCCAGCTGGACTAAAGGGCGACTCTCAAAAAGACCAAAAACAAACAAATGAACAAACAAAAACAAATTTAACCTTCTACAATAGAAAGTAAGGATGGGGAAAATAAGAAAGAGGTTTATTTGAAATTTTAGAAAGGATTTTTTTTTTTTTTGGTCTTTTCCAGACAGGGTCTTCCTGTAGCCCCAGCTGTCCTGGAACTAACTCACTCTGTAGACCAGGCTGGCCTTGAACTCACAAAGATCTGCCTGCCTCTGCCTCCCGAGTGCTAGGATTAAAGGTGTGCGCCACCACGCACCACTTAGAAAGGATTTTTTTTTAATTTTTATCTATTTTTATGTGTATGAATGTACTGTCTGCATGCAGGTCTGTGCATCCATGTCGTGCAATGCCACGGAGGTCAGAAGAGGGTGTTGGATTCCCCTGGAACTGGAGCTTTCCTGGAATTGGAGTTACAGATGACTCTCAGCTGCCATGTGGGTGCTGGGGATCAAACCCGGGTCCTCTGCAAGAGTGGCCGATGCCCCCAACCACTAGGCCATCTCTCCAGCCCAGAAAGGATTTTTTTATGAATACTTTTATTATTATTATTATTTATGCATATGAGTATACTGTCTGCTTGTTAAGTTGGTGCACCCATGTTGTACAAAGCCACGGGGGTCAGAAGAGGGTGTTGGATTCCCCTGGAACTGGAGCTAAAAATGGTTCTTAGCCACCATGTGGACACTGGGAATCTAACTTCGGTCCTCCGCAAGAGCAGTCAGCACTCCCCTGAGCCATCTCTCCAGCCCCTTTTATGAATACTTTTGAGGTAAGTTTAAAAATATCACATTACCTTTATCTTTAATAGTTCTTGCAAAAATATTAATTCTTGTCATCTTTCAAAGCATTCTATAAAGCTATCTGGGCATGGTCATACATGCCTTTAATCCTAGCAATCCAGAGGCAGAGAGAGACTCCCAGGGACTTCCAGGACAACCAGGGCCACACAGCGAGTTCCAGACCAGCTGGGCCTACATAGCGAGACCTGTCAAAAAAAAAAAAGTACTCTAAAATACTGGCCTGTAGTCCTGGCAGGCGATTCTGAGCGAAGGTCAGAGATACATTCCGGTCTGTTCTTTAGCCATACACTGAAGCTGAGCTGGTGGTTTTCTATCTACAATGAAGTCTCGATTGATGGGGAGGGTTCAGAGAAATAGTAAACTGGCCCCATTGAGAGTAGACTCCTCTACCTTATGTACACACTAGGGCATTGAGTCCCAACTTGGAAGACACAGCGGGACAGGATAGGGCTTTGTGGAGTTATATATTACCACCACAAGCAACAGTTGAGGAACTGCCTCCTCTTCCATTCTGCAGTTCTGCACGAGGCCAGGTGTGTTGCAGAATATGAGATTCAAGGTAGCAAGAATTTTCCTTTAGCTAAAAACTTACAAAACAGGATGCACATCAGCTGCGCCGAGTTGCTTATGGAAGCCCTGCTGCTGAGGCAAGGGCCACATCTCAGGGCATTCTCACCGGAAGCCTGTGTGAGTGATATATAATGAACATAAATTCATTCGCTTACGACACTAGAAAGTCCAAAGTCAGCCAAGCATCTATCAAGGGACTTCTAATGTATCATTCCATGAAAGAAGGGCAAAGGGGGTGAAGGAGGGTAAAAGGGAGAACCCCTCCTGTGAAGGGACACTGAGCCTCCTTTGCGGGCAGAACTCTTATCACATATTAAAGCTCTCAGCTCTAAACACTGTCTTGTCTCTATGGTTACTAAGTTTCTACATGACTTCTAGGAGACAAGCATTCAAATCATAACTGGTTTCTACATCTAGAGGCATTTTAGAACCTCCTAGAAGATTTTAAAGTATACTCCATCCCCAGGCCCCACCCCAATCCAATTTGATCCAGTTTCTGGGGTGATGCAGGTCTCTGTACTTCTCAGAACCTGCCAGGTAATTCTAATATGTCTATACACCAACAAGGTTTTAAAGTTCCAAACCTGATTGAGCAGCATGAAGAAATCAGCCCTTGAGGGAAAGTCCAGTCTCATTTTAGTCCAGGTTTCTACCGTGACTGTGACTGATGACCTTTCCTATGCTATCTGACCCTCTTGGGCTCTTAATTTTCTCAAAAAGTAGCATGAGAGAATCTGAGAACATCATTTAATACTCTGTGAAGTGCCCCAAGCACATCCTTGATGATGCTGTTGAGACTGTCTCTTCCCTGTTCCAGTTTGAGCCTGATCTGCCACTCTAGCTTCCGCATCTTTGCTTCTTCTCTCAGGAATGAATGATTAGCTACTCGGCTGCCTGCAGGCTCTCCCTCACTTCCCGGCTTCCTGCTATAGCCTGCACTAGAGCACTCCAGGGCCCTCTCTCTGCTCACTGTCAGGCAACAGCTTTCCTTCCACAGGCACTTTCTACCGGAAGTTATTCTCCATAGGGTCATGATATAATCGCTCACAGGGAAGCAAAGTCAACATGCTTCCTTGCTCATGCCGGTCAAGTTCTTTTCTAGAATCATTGGGGACCCGTCCTCCCCAAGTCTGCCTGTATTACCATAGACAGGCCAGCCTGTGAGCCAGTCTGTTGGGAAGGATGGACTACTGGGACTGATTTACAGTGATCTTGGTCACAAATCAGATTTTAGACAGCCAACAACTATTCCTGCTGAAATGGTAACTAACTGATGGACAGCATGGGGTATCTGCCTTTGAGGGGCTCACAGTCCAAGGGAGGCAATGGAGATGTGAACAGGTCACAGGGCAAATGTAAGGAGAGCATAGAAACAGGACTGCACCAGAGAGGAGGAGGCACTGAGGCACCAGAGGATGAGAGTGTCTTAAGACTGTCGTCTGAACCGGGTTCGAAGGTCTCGTCCATTCTCTAGTTTATTCCCTCACCCAAGTTGGACTCCCTGGACTATTTCCTGAATATCTATAATACATGCAAATGAAACAAGTTGACAGCTTTCCATGGCCCATATACTCAATATATAAAATAATATCAATAAATTAAATGTGCTAGATCCTAGTAAAATAAATTCCCTTGTTTAGTAACTCTCAATTATAATTTGTTATTACATATGTCCAGTGTTTCTCATCCACAGTATTGCCTATCAGATCACACAGTACAGCCCACCATCTGTGCTGGTGCTGCTGAGTCAGCTGCCGACTCCCGACCGCTTCTATTAAATATCAGCCAAAGTTAAGAGCACTGTCTGCTCTTGCAGAGGATCTGAGTTCACTTCCCAGCACCCACATAGCAGCTAACAACCATCTGTAACTCCAGTTTGAGGGAACCTGACACCCCTGTCTGATCTCCACAGGCATTGCACAACACAGATGTACTTATGTACATGCACACAATACACTTAAGTAGATCAATAAAAATAATAAATAAAATTAAAAAATATATCAGCCAAAGAGAAGCACGTGACAGTGGCTTTTCAGTGAAAGGCAGAAAAAAAAGTCAGGGTTAAGACACTGGGCATATGAACCTGAGGATAATCTACAAATTATGTAACTCTCAGAAAAAAGCGCCAACTACTCCCGCAATAATTACCAAACCTGCTGAGTCCAAATTACCTCAGAGCTGTTTTTATTTTTGGGGGGTGGTCTTTTCGAGACAGGGTCTCCCTGTAGCCCCAGCTGTCCTGGAACTCACTCTGTAGACCAGGCTGGCCTTGAACTCGCAAAGATCCACCTGCTTCTGCCTCCCAAGTACTAAGATTAAAGGTGTGCGCCACCACACCCATCTGAGCTGTTTTTAAAGATTTCATTTAATTATGTGTGTGTGCACACATGGCGCAGTACTTGGGGAATCTATACACGTGGGATCTCCCTGGAGCTAGAGCTATAGGCGCTTGTAAGCACCTGAAATGGGTGTTGGGAACATAATCCGGGTCCTCTGCAAGAGCAGCATGTGTTCTTAACCACTGAGCCATCTCTCCAGCCCCTCCCTACCTTAGAGCTTTTCAAAACAAGCATTTTTTGGTTCCCCACCCCTGGGTAAGTCAAATCCATAGGTAAAGCTGAGGAGGTTATTTTTAAAGACATATAAATTATTGCGGACCATTCACGATGCAGTAATGGGGAAGCATGATGAGAATTCTCAGGGTATGTGTGTAAGTTGAAGCAATACAAGTGGGAGGGAACAACAACAAAAGAACCAGGACAAAACAAAAACAAAACAAAACAAAAAAACCTGACTGAAACAGTGAAGTTCTCACCCCCCCCCCCAAATCCTCTGTTTTGGAAAAACTCTGGAAAGACTCAGAAAAAGATGCAACATATGTATGGCAAAATGCATGAACTCAGGTGAGGTGGAGGCATGGAAAGGGAAATGAGTCTAAATTGGATCAAGAAATGATGTTTGATGTATGAAAAAGTTTAATAAAAATAAAAAATATATTAACAAACAAACAAAGAATTCTCAGGGGGGAAGGTCCAAGATTCAGTTCTGCTGCACTGAGGTCTCCCGAAGTCACCTCAGTGACGTCATTTTCCTCTCTAAACTCGCTCTCCCTCTTTAGCCCACTGATAGCCGTTTTCAGAAAGCAAGCACAGATGGGGAGCACCTGAAGGACTTAACATGTGATATGAGTAGCGCACACAGTGTGTGTGTGTGTGTGTGTGTGTGTGTGTGTGTGTGTGTGTGTGTGTGTGATGAGACAGTGCAGACCTTCCTAGGCACCACTCTGCAGGAAACTCTGGCAGCTGTAATTCCCTGAGGCGGCTGGGCCAGCATTAGAAGAACTTTCTGAGGGGTGCTTCAGAGGTCAATTGGACAGAAAATGTTAAAAGTTGAATAGTCCATATTATTTCCCATTCCCAACAACTGTTGCTTCTTAAAGGCCATTTGAGAAAGGTCAGGAAGTAGAAATACACACAACAAGAAGAGGCTCAAGACAGAATCTGCCTTCCCATAAATGCTGCAAATTAGTGCTTCAAGATCCCAGTGAGAAAAGACCTTTCAACTTTCTCCTGTTGACATCAGGGAAATGATGGGAAGAACAAACGAAGGGCTGGAGGGAGATGGACAAGACACATATTTTCCCACAAATGCTCCACACTTTAACTAGGAAGGTACGCCATAGAGCCTCAACAGAGATACCGGCCAAATTCTCAGAACAGTTGAGAAACTGCAGTGCATGTCTCCCCAACCTATGTGTCCTTTGCTGTCTGTTTTCCACTTGATGGAGTCTCAGGTAATGCCTGGCCATCCAAGGCAACATATCGTGACATGATACCAAGGGCCTCCCCATGTGTCCCCAACTTGGTCCTCTTGCTACTACAGCTAGCAAGGCATGAATCGCAGGCAACAAAAGCAAAAGCATCACACTGTGGTGCCGGTTTGAGTACTCTGACCTGCTTGTGACTGGGGGAAAGGTGTGAAAGGCAAGTGGAGTTGAGTGCTGAGTGCTAGGTTGGCTTTAGGTGGTGATGGGAGCAATCCAGGATCATGGAGCAAAAGGAGGGGTGCATCTGGGAGGAACAAGGCGCACGGGGAGCAATCCAGGATCATGGAGCTAAAGGAGGGGTGCATCTGGGAGGAACAAGGCGCACGGGGGTGACAGCAGAGAGGTGACTCGCTTGCACTGTGGTCTCTCTCACTTCCCCAGGAAATTCCTGAATTCAGCACGAAATGGAGAGAGCAGAGCTGATGTTGGAGGGTCACGGAGACAGGAGTGGAGGACCTTGGAGTTAGGAAACCTGGCCGGATGGCAGGAGGGTTCTGACACCTCACTGAAGATTTGGGGCCGTGGACTCAAAGGGAGACAGTCAACAAAGTTGTCTCCTCAGCTGCAGACTCTAAGCTGACTGGGACAAGCCATTCATTCTTCTAGTTACATGAAATGGGAAGAAGGAAAAAGGGAGGCAAAGTCAGTTACCATAGTTACAGTAGACCTCGGTATCAGTCATGTGTGTTGGGAGCCTTGATGTGTAATAGAGTCAGAGTGTGGAGATGGAGCCGCAGAAGGACAGAAGGAGGGTGTGAGAGAAACAGGAGTAAAAACCGGGATGCCAAGTGTGCTGCTGGGATTGAGGGTGACATGTAGAGAGGGGTGTGCACAAACCTTGAGATCACAGTCTTCCAAAAGAAAGGAATCTTACATGTTAGTGCACACACACATTTCCAGATATGTTTAACTCAATGCTACTTCCACTTCTTCATGACAGTCACTAAATTATTTCAAAGACTCACTGACAGATCACAACCTGCTGTCTTAAAAACTCTGGTCTAGCCAGGTGTAGTGGTGCATACTTTAACCCCAGCACTCAGGAGGCAGAGGCAGGCAGATCTCTGTGAGTTCAAGGCCAGCCTGGTCTACATAGTGAGTTCTAGGACAGCTGGGGCTACAGAGAGACCATTCCTTTCGAAAGACCAAAAAAGTTAAATTTAAATTAAATTAATTTTTTTAAAAAGGAAAAAACTAGTCTAGGACAGGTACAACAGGGGACAGAAAGAAGAATTAAGGAAATGACGTGCCTCAGTGGCCAGACCATTGAAGTAACCTTGTTCATTGTTTACAAATTGCCAGGAAGAATGATAGATGGAAGGGTAGAAACACAAAATAGCCAGGTGCAGAATCTTATAATAATTACTTTCAATGAAAACAATCCATAATAAATTAATCACTAAATAAATTAACAGATAATACATCATCTTTAATCTGCTTTGAATCTCTTTTGAAAATCGGCATTAGTCAAGACATTTAAATGAATAAATACACACACATACACACACAAATAAGGATAATAAAGTAATGCTGATACTTTCTACTGTACTTTGTAGCTTAGTGTTATTTAGCATGTAAATACATGTATAGTTAGGACTTTCTGTAAGAACAAGAGTCTGGCCAGGTGTGGTGGTGCATGCCTTTAATTATAGCACTAAGGAGGCAGAGGCAGGCAGAGCTCTGTGAGATGGAGACCAGCCTGAGGCAGGTGATAATGGAGCCAGCCTTCCTGCACGGTCACAGGAGCTAGAACTCGTCCCCAGAGCTGCTGACACTGCAGGACTTTTCCCTGGAGCACGAGGGTCTGCAGAGCAGCTGGCTGGGGCTAAGGAGCAGCTTTGGGGTCATGGGACGACATCCTTGAGTGAACAGCTGGCGACGACCCCACCCGCCCCCACAACCATATCCTCATTTGCTTCAAGTTCCAGCCAAATCAATGACAAATGTTTTGTACCTTATTTACTGCCACTCTTGATTTTCAGCTACAAATCATACTGAAGGCCATGGACTACAAAACACAGGAATAAAAAAATAAAGTTATAATGCTGTCCCTTCAAAGGTCTTACAAGTTAATGGGGAAGAGAATAAGGCAGAGTCCTCACACCCCTGGTAGCAAGGACGCTAAAGAGGGCACTCTTCTGACAGCAGTCAGCCTCTGGCAGCTTCTGAAATACATGCTATGATAAATGTTCACATCTGCCCCCTCCCACACACAAAACTACATCCTAAGTCCCAAAGGGAGCATGCTCCACTGAGAACTGCAATGCTCTGTTTCCTATTTACTTTTCCTAGTTTGAGTTACACAAACAATAGGAATTTTCCCTTGCAAAAATAAAACTCAAATCATATTGAATATGCTTTTTAAATTTCCTGACCCTGAAACTTCCATGCAAATCCCACTTGATCCTCAACCAGCAGGTCAATCTCCTGGCTCCTGTAGAGTCACTGGCTTAAGGTGGTCAGAGAATCTGCAGTAGAAGAAATGGTAACACCAAGCATGTAACCCCCTGATTCTCAGCCTTTGATCCTCTGACAGACAGCAAGAACACATTTACAACATCCCAAAGCCCTGACCCACAACTAAACCAAACGTGAATGATGGGGAGAAATATGTATAGTTACGATGTCAACCAAAAATAATACTAATCATAATATGGGCTGGAGAGATGGCCTAGCGCTTAAGAGCGCCGACTACTCTTGCAGAGGACCTGGGTTCGATCCCCAGCGCCCACATGGCAGCTGAGAACCGTCTTTAACTGCAGTTCCAGGGGAATCCGACGCCCTCTTCTGACCTCCACGGCATTGCACGACACCAGTGCACAAACCTACATGCAGACAGTATTCATACACATACAAGATAAATAAAATTTTAAAAATTTAAAAAATACTAATCATAATAAATCATTTAAAGAAATAATTATAAATAAGTGCCCAGGAAAGAGGCATGGAGTTTTTAATACCACATTCCTATTTCAGTGTGTGTCTAGAGCTGAGAACTACTGATGGAGACAGAGACATAATTTTAATCTCAATTTCTTGGAATTTTCCCCAATGGCTCTTCAACTCACCTGATTTGATTCAATGCCAAATCAGAAGAGGAGTCTTCCTCTCCTCACCCACCAGCCTTCACTACTTGTTAATAACCCATGAGATCGCCTTCTGTTTGCTCTCTACCACGCACCACTGTGCCTGCTCCTCATCCCCATGGTGTAGCAGTGAACAAGTCATCAGCAGCTGGCATCGACTTCATGTTCCAAGAAATGCTAATGACATATAGTAATGAAAGCCATAACAGCCATCCTTGGGGACTCCCAGCTGTCGAGAAGACAAACTTACCAACGGGACTGGCCTTGGAAGGATATACAGGAAGGTGGGCCCGATAGGGGGCTAACCGTGCCTGGGCAAGGAAGTCAAGGGGACACACATAAGTAAAGGGGACTGACTGCTTGGGATTTCCATGGAAATGATTACCTAGCCAAGCACAGTAAAGAGTGGACATGAACTGTCAGCTGTCAGCTTCCTGAGCATCTTCCAGAAACAGCCCCATATGGAGGAGAACTGACCTCCTCAGACTTCTTGCCAGGAGAGAACAGGCCTTGACAAAGCCTGTCTAGACAAAGCAGTACCTTAGAAAAACAGAAGCGAGGGCTGGAGAGATGGCCTAGCGGTTAGGAGCGCCAACGCTCTTGCAGAGGACCCGGGTTCAATCCCCAGCACCCACATGGCGGCTAAGAACTGTCTTTAACTCCAGTTCCAGGGGAGTCCGACACCCTCTTCTGACCTCCTCGGCATTGCAAGACACGGGTGCACAAACCTACATGCAGACAGTACACTCATACACGTAAAAAGTAAATAAAATTAAATAAAAAAAAAGAACAGACACAAGGAAGGCAGACCCCAGCATGGTGGCTTTAAGGCGGGTCTAGCAAGGCAGAAACAGGATGGCAGTGACTGGGGTTGTGGCACAGTAAGAGTGGACCAGCTTGGAAGGCTGTCTGGATGGTAGGCATAAGGAAACTCACAAGATAAAGAGGTCTTTCAATGTTCAAGTAAGCAAACATGCACAATAAAAACTAGACTAAAGGCCTCACCAAGTATCTGCACACCCAGAAGAATGTAAACATTGAACCTAACTATAAAAGCATTTAATTTAGTTGCATATTTATCTTGAATAATATACCCTATAAGCTAATAAGTTGTTTAAAATACTACTTTTTCCAAACTTAGATTTTAATACAAAGTCAATGTATTATTATGTATATTTGAATAACTGTATTCAAATCCTTTGGACTCCTCTTTTTTTAATTTTTATTTATTTATTTTGTATGTGTATGAATGTACTGTCTGCATCCAGGTTTGTGCACCCATCTCGTGCAATGTCAAGGAGGTCAGAAGAGGGTGTCAGATTCCCCTGGAACTGAAGTTCTCCTGGAATTGGAGTTCCAGATACTAGGAACCATTCACAGACGGTTCTTAGCCGCCATGTGGGTGCTGGGGATCAAACCTGTGTCCTCTGCAAGAGCAGTTGGCACTCTTAACTGCTAGACCATCTCTCCAGCCCATGGACTCCTCTTAACTTCAAGTATTTATTGACAACCAGAGTCACTTTTTTGAGACAATAATTTTCCAGAAATACAATCTATATTGATCAAGGCTCTCTAAAAGAAGCAGAACAAATGGAAGATTTTATAAACACGTGACTGATAAATAGATAACAGAGATAGATGATAGATAGATAGTTGGATAGATGATAGATAGATGGGTATAGATAGAAAGATAGATAAATGATAAATGGATAATAGAGACAAAGATAATTGATAGATATATAATTTATAGATGATAGATACATGATTGATGATAGATTGATGAAAGTATTTAGGTGACAAGTGATTGACATATGACATATTGGTAGATGATAAATAGATGATTGATAGATATAAATAGATGATTTATAAGTGGTAAGTAAGGATTCATAGATGTTGGGTAGGTAGGTAGCTAGGTAGAGTATCGATAGAAATAAATAGATGATTTATAGGTGATAGATAAATGATTAATATATAATAGATGATTTATAAATGATATATAAATTATTTATAAGTAATAGATTGTAGGAACCTCCTCTGGGCCTGCCAGAGGGGTTCCAGGTCCTGATCAAGGAGGGGGCAAGTAGGCAACAGAGTCAACAGTCACAGCAGGGAAAATGCAAGCTCCTGTAAACTCGTTTAATTGGAGAAAAATCGGTATTTATACATGATCATCTTCTGCTTCTTCTGGAAACGTATCAGGTGCTGATCATTGGCCCAAACCACTGACTCTTCCAAGTACAGGTTAAGTCTGTTCGGTAGGTGAGGAGGTAAGCACGCCGCTGTGCAGGTGTGTAACACTCTACATTTCCATACCTTTGCTTTTAAAAAAGCGACAAATATAGTGGGAGCCTGAGTGCATAGCTCAGACATTGTTGGCCCCACCTCTAGCATTCCAACAATAGATAGATGACTGATAGATATAAATAGATGATAAATTATTGGTAGATGACAGATGGAGAGATATATCACTAGATGATAGATGATAGATTATAGACAGGTGTTAGACAGACAGATGTACGTTACATGTGATGACCCCTGACTATCAGGATTTGACCTGATTTTCGTACTTTATAAGGGCACAAGGCAGCTGCCACATCACTGCCGTGTTTTCCACTTTTTCAGTGTTCAGTCCACTCCACACGTGCCACCTTCTTCCCAGTTCAGTGAAGCTCCGTCACTCACAGAAGTGCACTTCCATGACTTATCAACACCAACAAAAGTTCACATGGAGAAGTGAAAGACCCAGAGGAGGATAACAGAACGAGAGGGTGGACTGGCCCTACCCAGCCAGTCAACACCAAGATTCACTACAAAGTTACAGCAAACAGACTGTGCTGTTGGCAAGCCAACAAAAGAACATCAACAGAACAGCGTAGAGAGGCCCAAAAGACCCTCATGACCTTGACCACCTGCCCTTCAGCAAAGGAGGAACACCAACACGATGCGGCAAAAATAGCATTTCTTTTTTTGGGGGGGGTCTTTTTTTTTTTTAAATAATATTTTTTTTTCTATTTTATTTATTTCGTATGTGTACGAATGTATTGTTGCATGCAAGTCTGTGCACCCGTGTCGTGCAATGCGCCGGAGGTCAGAAGAGGGCTTCGGCTTCCCTGGAGCTGGAGTTCTCCTGGAGTTGGAGGTTCAAGACGGTTCTCAGCCGCCATGTGGGTGCTGGGGATCGAACCCGGGTCCTCTGCAGAGCGGTCGGCGCTCTTACACGCTAGTCCCATCTCTCCAGCCCGGGGGGGGTCTTTTTGAGACAGGGTGTCCCTGTAGTTTGGCTGTCGTCGAACTCGCTACGTTGACCAGGCTGGCCTTGAACTCCCAAAGATACTACAGCCTCTGACTCCAAAGTGCTAGGATTTAAAGTGCGTCACCACCAACACTCAGCTAAAAATCAACATTTTCTTTTTTTTTTTTTTTTTTTTTTTTTTTTAAATTTATTTTTTTAAAAATTAAACTGTGGTTGAGGTCTAGTTAAAAATAAAAATACAGAAGTAGAGATGATCCATCAGTATATTCTACCACCAATACTGCCAGTCCAATGTAAAAAAAAAAAACCCATGTCAAAGTAACTCAGGAGGATGATAATGGCTGGACTCTGAACTACACAGGGGTCTGGAGACCTGCTCGCTAGGCAGTCTGTGCACATGGTGGCTTGTACTAGGTAGGTTTGTTCCCAAAAGAAGAAATACACATGTAGAACTATAAAACTATATAGGGCGCCAATAAAAAGTGGCTCACTCCTTTATTGTTATATACGATCTGACTTTAAAAATCCAGTTTTTAAAATAAGCGTGAGTCACGGAATCCTAAGCAGGCACATGCCCCTCCCTCAATGAGAAGTCTGAAGTGGCGTTTTATTTTTCCTGAACTTTTAGAAAGTGGTAACCAGAGAGCATTGGCTAGGTTGACTAGACTCAACCAAGAAGCCCACAGTGAGATCTGTGGTGAGGAGCTCCAGACTCAACTCACAATGTTCAGAAGCCAAACTCCAAGCCAAACCCAACCAACCATTTTAGCCTTACACACCTCTTTTCTTCTAGCTGAACTTTTAAATAGTGGAAAGAAAAAAAAAAAAAACAACAAAAAACATCAAAACCCAAAACCCTAACAAGGTTATAAAAAGTCAAAACAGCTACTCTATAGATAAAACCTCCACAAAGGTCAACTAGGTAATCCAGAGCTAAAACTGAATTGTGCGGATTTCAATGAATCCCAGACAGTCAACACCAATGTCAATTATTTACAAACTGCAAGTCCTCTAAGGAGCATGCCCCAAGAAGTATCAACTGCATTCTACAGCGCCCTGAGGACTGCGCATTGTTTACCTAGTTTAACTTTTCTAAATGCTTCCTCTCTACAGCGTGCTGATGCTTTGGTGCTATGCGTATAGGACCTCGTCTAACCTACAGGCTTACCCTCCCCAGGAACACGGGTTCTGCTTTAGATTTCACATAAATCTTTTTACCAAACATTAGGATGAGGGGAGTCTGGGCAGGAAGGTACCTGTGTGTTTAGACATCACTTCCTCTCTTAAGCTATTTGCAGAAACCTCATCTATCCTGCTAAATAATCAGTAGTACAGGCCTGAATCTTGGCAAGACCTTAGTATTTCGGAACAATAACTACCTCTAGGAACAGATCACATGCTACTGACCTGTGATGAATTATCATGAGGGAAAAAGTGTAGCCAGCTATTTTAAAAACCACCCCAACCACTGCCTCTCCATATAGAAAGACTAAAACTACATACGGTTTATCATACAAATCCCATCTCTGTCCCCTGAAATCCCCTAATTTCATTCATTAGAAGGGGATAAAAAAGAAAAGACTTAAAGAGCACTTTACAGCAGCATTCAGCTTTCCTATGGAATACCCAGCATCTTAAATATTATGTACACTTCTTTTTTTCTTGCAGTAAGCTAGACACTGGCTTCAGAGTTTGTTGGACTGGGGGGAAAAATAACCCATTAAAAACTAATCTAGAAAACGTCTTTTGGCAGAATAGCAGGTATCCATGTCAAAAACAGGAGGGTCAGTTTGTTGCTTTATGTTCTTTAGAAGTTTAAATCACTTTTTGTTCCCTTCTACATGAACCCCAGTCACCACTCCTGAGTGGAGATGGGCAGAGGCGCCGGCCCCTGCTCCTCAGGCTTCTCAGCAGCTGCTTTCTTACTGCTGCAGCACGGCTTGAAAAGATGTGTGTCAATGAGGACTTCCCCAAAACGGCCCTTGTAGATGATTCCACAGCATATCTTCTGTCTTTTCCAGTATGTAAGATCTAAAAAGGAAAAGACTGGAGTTCTGTTGGAGCTGGAAGCCATCTCTGTGTCTGAGCCATCATCTGACTGGTTACTGTAACAGGGAGACTGGGCAGGAGAGGCACTTGAGGTGGTGCTGTGAGCATCAGAATATCTCCTGGGTCACATTTTATCACTTAGGGAGCCCAAGGCAGGAACTCAGGGCAGGAACCTGGAGGCCATGGAGGAGTGCTGTTCACTGGCTTGCTCTCTACTGGCTTGCTCTCTTTTTTTTTTTTTTTCAAGACAGGGTCTCCCTGTAGCCCCAGCTGTCCTGGAACTCACTCTGTAGACCAGGGTGACCTTGAGCTCACAAAGATCCGCCTGCCTCTGCCTCCCAAGTGCTAGGATTAAAGGCGTGCGCCACCACGCCCGGCAAAAAAATTGCATTTTCAACAATGGTGGTAGAACGAGCCATATGAACGTAATTTATTTCATTCTTATTTGTCTGCATGTTTTGCCTGTAGGTGTGTAAGTGTACCACGTGTGTGCAGTGCCCATGAAGGCTGGAAGAGGGTGTCAGATCCCAAGAACTAGAATTATAGGTGATCAATAGCTTCTACGTAGGTGTTGGGAACTGAACATTGGTCCTCTGCGAGAGCAGCCAGGGCTCCTAACCACTGAGCGATCTCTCCAGCCCCATGAAAGCAAATTTAATCACACATTCACAGAAACTATTTTTATGAGTTTAGGGGCCTTTTTTAAGATTTGCTCCAAGATTAACACTACTTTCTGTCTAGACCAAACCAGAGCCTCTGCCTCCAGCTTGACTATATGGACAGCCTAGAGACACCTACTCAGTACCAAGCCCATGTCAGGTGGCTTCAACAACTAAAACCAAGTCACAGAAGAAAGTATGTGGCAAGTTAAGGAATGTGTGATGATGTTTGAAAACAACGCTCATGTAATCTGGTGACCAGCATAGTTCCTAGCTTCGAAAGACTCTCCACTAACTTCTCTGCTTGCATTGGACACCTGCACAGCTGTCAGCACTCGAAAAAAGCCAGCACCTACTGTGCACTTGCCCCCGCCAGGAATGTCTGCCATGCTAGTCACTTGGATATCGCCAGCAGGACTCTGCCTGACCCATCTCAATCAGGTCCTGGACTACCACTCATCCAGCAGATGAGGTTTTGTTTGGTTGTTTGTTGTGGCACTGGGGGTTGAACCTAAAGCCTCCATAATGCCAGGCAGCACTACTTCTGAGCCATATCACTCTCTAGCCCAAATATATATGCCTCACTAAGTTACCCAGGCTGTCACTTTGTAGGCAAGGCAGGCCTTGAACCTGTTATCCTCCTGCATTACCCTCCTGAGTAACTCTACAAGACCCAGCAACAGCTGTACAAGACCCAGCAACAGTTGCAGTCTTGGCATATGTAAACTCTGCTCAGCTTGGGTTTTGTAAGGAATCCCACCCAGTATTTTAACATAGCCTCTTAGCTACTACTGCATAATGTGTGTGGGGGGGGGGGGGGCGTGCATGCACTCTGAGATTCATCACCCTCTGAGACACAACAGTAAGACAAATTGCAGTGATTATCTCTTAATTATTTGTTTAGCTTTGCTCCAGCCAAGCCAACATCACTTGCCAGCTTATTTTGTGTTCCACTCCTTTTGGGTTAGTATTTCTCAGTTGAACCGAGCTTTTCTTCCCTTTCTTCCTTTCTTTGTTTCTCTTTTCCTTTTTCTTTCTTTCATTTTTAAGTTCCGTTAACTACCCAGAAACTATACTGGACATTACAGGAGACAGAAAACCAAAATAAATTCCCCATCCTCAAGGAGCTTACAGTCAGCAGATAAGACGTCCCCTCTCTGCACCACTGCCACCCCCCAAGACCAAGTGAACGAAGTACAAATCCTGGCATGTTCAGAGTATGTCCAAGCCATAGCCATGGCCCTGGGAAATTCTTAGGAAGAGGCTATCTTTAGGCTTATTGGGTAGGCGTTTCAGAGACAGGGGAATGGATGTTTTCCCTAGATTGGATGAGCAGCCAAAAACGAGTGAAGCAAGCACCAACTAAGAGGCCCGAGCTGAGAAGGAAGGAAGTCAAAAACCCACAGCAGCTGTGGAACGAGCCCCAGACATGGAGCAGGTGAGGTAGAAAGGAAACCAAACAGAAAACACATCACCACCAAGGTGGCCTTGGGCCCACACACAAGACCAAGAACTCAGTGTCATGGAGTTACCCAGTTTTATTTGTGAGACAGTCTTGTTAAAAATTATTTAAAATTTGCCGGGCATGGTGGTACATTCCTTTTTAATCCTAGCACTTGGGAGGCAGAGGCAGGCAGATCTCTGTGAGTTCAAGGCCGGCCTGGTCTACAGAGTGAGCTCCAGGCCAGCTGGGACTAAAGGGGCACCCTGTCTCAAAAAGACAAAAAAAAAGTATTTAAATTTGTAAATATCATTTGTACTGCTTCATTCTATATTTCAAATTTTCATAAGCCTTCAGAGAAGGCTGTCATAATAGGCCACTTTCCAGAAAATGATTACCTGGAAGCTGTAAGCACAGCTCCACCAACTGTAAATGCTGACATGTGAATTACAGATATGTAATCATTGGTCAGCCAAGAATCCCTGGAGTTCAGTAGTGACTGTTAAAAGGATGAAGACCCGGGGCTGGAGAGATGGCCTAGCGGTTAAGAGCGCCGACCGCTCTTAGAGAGGACCCGGGTTCGATCCCCAGCACCCACATGGCAGCTGAGAACCGTCCGAAACTCCAATTCCAGGAGAACTCCAGTTCCAGGGGAATCCGACACCCTCTTCTGACCTCCGCAGCATTGCACGACACGGGTGCACAAACCTGCATGCAGACAGTACATTCATACACATACAGAAATAAATAAAAAATTTTAAAAAAAAGGATGAAGACCCAACTTAAACATGAAGTTGTGTCAGCCACGAGATACATAACACCATCTCTCCTAGGCTCTTCTTAGACTAAGGAGGAAGTAGGTGAGGTGCCCAGGTTTTCCAAAGCTCACCACTGTCACCATCTCAGCCGGAGCTCTGCTATTTCTATGTGGTTTACTGATGTGCTAAATCCAAATGTGACATTTGGGGCTTAGGACACAGGAGACAAAACAAAATGTTCGTTGAGGCTAACTGGAAAGTGCCAACAAACTTAATGGCAAGTCTCGTAATTCTACGGTGTACTGTTGTCAGAGTTACATGGACACTGTAACTCTGTGTCTATTTATTGTCACATGGTCAGAACAGCTCTGAAAAGTACTTAAGATTTCCATTAAACAACTAGGAAATACCACATCGTCAAGAAATTAATATGCCCAAAAATATACAATGAATGAGCCAAAATCTAAACAACCTGTCCCGTATCCTAGACGGCTCGTCCACCTGAGTCTGCACGAGATGGTCTGCTATGGCAAGGTCGGCCTTTTTCATCCACAGACATACAGACAAAGGGAGTGACAGGATGACAAATGAAAACCAGTAAATACACTGAGTAACAGAAGCCTCATGCATACACATAAGCCATTTAGAAAGGCTGGCTCAGTCTAGGAATGCCCTGTATTCTCTGGTGTCATCCCACTGGAGATGAGCTTTTTGCTCCTTGATCTCCATGAGGGAATTAACATGAGTCTCCAGCAAAGTCACATGAACACCACTCAGAAATCCAGCTCTGCTACAGAGGACCCGGGTTCGATCCCCAGCGCCCACATGGCGGCTAAGAACCGTCTGTAACTCCAATTCCAGGAGAACTCCAGTTCCAGGGGAATCCGAGACCCTCTTCTGACCTCCGCGGCATTGCACGACACGGGTACACAGACCTGCATGCAGACAGTACATTCATACACATACAAAAATAAATAAAAAAATAAATAAAAAAAAAGAAATCCAGCTCTGCAGAGAAAGGGCAACTAAGGGTAGATTGTCTTCCAAATGATTATAAACTGGTCATTCTTAATTTATAGGTGATATTATTTTTCCCAAGTAGGTTATGGAACAAAGAAAATTGATTAAGTTATTGTCAAATAACTCCAATATGCATCATTAACAGTCAAGGACTAAACAAGTTGTGTGCTGGCTTATCAGCTCCTTTAGTTGCTCTGAACTAGAAAGTCACTGAAAGATTCCTGGGCCTGTTCTGAAGAATAAGAATAAAGTTCAGCAAGGACTGTGGTCCAAAGGGAACCCTGAAGACAACCTCCAGGACTTGGGTTGCTTCTACCACATTCCTGAAGTCTGGTTTTCAGTGACTCCGAATGGCAAAGCCAGAAAGAAAAATGAGAACCTGGAGCTGGCGCCTGGCAGTCTTCTCTAAATCAATTTACTGTATGGCACCAACTTGCCCTTCACACATGATCATCCCGAGCTCTTCAGTCTGAGTGGCAGTGTGCACACAGCAGGTCTTTGCTATTCACTACTGTGGCTGAAATAGGGTTTTAGAAAAGGAAGGAACTGCTTATTTAGTGGTATATTAATTATTATAAATATACATAAGTCTCAAGGTTTTCCCTGATAAAATATTCCTAAAACTGAACCTAATTAGGGAATAAAGGTAAACCATCTACCACCTTCAGTTCTCAGAGCATTGCCCATTTATCAGTGGAATCACAGTGAACATGGACATCTTCATGCTCTTGGCCTCACTTGCAACAACATACTATTTGAAGACAAAATCATCCCATTTCTTTTATTGTTTCACCAACCTACTTCTTGGTTTCTGGTAGGACTAGAAGGTTGCACCAGATGTGAGTACTAACATGTTAGATGATCAAAAATGAAGATTCCCAGAATTCTCTTTTGCATTTACCAGCACACTGCCTGGCTTCTGACTTGGAGGCAATCTCCTGACCACCTCAACCTTGAATTGCCACCTTCTGGAGGCTGAAGGTCAATTTCACTTGGATTTTAATGATAATATAAATTATCAAGTCCAATAAATAGCAAACTTTACAGGAGCAGCTGACTATGTCCAGGAATAAATTAGCCACATTTTTTAAGATGACTGATAGCAGGCTGGGTATGGTAACCCACACTTTAAATCTCAGCACTCAGGAGGCAAAGGCTGGTAGATCTCTGTGAGATAGAGGCCAGCCTGGTCTGCATAGTGAATTCCAGGTTAGCTGGGACTACCGAGAGACCCTGTCTCAAAAAAAAAAAAAAAAAAAAACTAGCTGCTTTTTTCCCTCTCTGCATCACATACTTTAAAGTGTTCTAACAGGTAGTCACCCTGGAGTAAGTGCATGGATTTAAGGACAGACAGATAAAGATGGTAACTAAATTAACATAGCCCTTTATGCTCTAAGAAAGGCAGGAGAGTGGCCAGAGAGATGGCTCAGCAGTTAAGAGCACTGGCTGCTCTTGCAGAGAACCTGGATTTGATTCCCAGCACCTACGTGACAGCTAACAACCATCTGTAACTCCAGTTCTAGGGGATCTGATGCCTTCTTCTGACTTCCACTAACATTGCATAACATGGGTGCACTTACACACATGCAAGCAATATACTCATAAGCATAAAATAAAAATAATAAATAAAAGGAAAGGCAGGNAGGGGGGGGGGAGAAGAAAAGAAAAGAAAAGGAAAAAGTGGGAGAAGGAGAATCAAAGCCTTGTTGATTATTTGGACTAAGAGTTTCTAACTTCCTCTTAAGGTACAGATTAAGGCTGGACTGAATCAGGTAAAGAGAAAGACTATGTAAAGTAGAAGAGTCCACAGAGGCCTGGGAATCATCCTTTCTTGGAGTAACACTTCAAATTTTATGACAGGATATTCAGTCTTACAGTAAATCCATGAAAAAACTTGACTAAGGATCACCAAGGATCAAACTTGGTGAAAGTAGAAATTAAGCAGTGATTTCAAAATAATTCATGAACTCTCTAAGAGCATTTGAAATTAAAATGTTTATTCAGAAAAAAAACCCGATAGCAACACAAAAACAAAATCATGGTCACTTGCAGTATCTATCGGCTTTCAGTTTGGCTCTCCTGTTTAAGGCAAATAAAAAGTAATCAATGTAAAGCATACCATATATAGTCAATTGCTACTAAATACAAAAGTCATACTTAGAAACTGTGGTCAATTTTCATTATTATATTCCTGCAAACTTATACTAAAATATTTTATTAAAATTTTACCTTTCAGGGCTGGAGAGATGGCTCAGAATCCTGGTTGACCTTGCAAAGGACCCAGGTTCAAATCCCAGCACCCACATGGTAGCTAAACACTGTCCTAACTCTAGTTCCAGGGGATCCAATTTTCTCTTCTGACCTCCGTGTTCACTATACTACATGGGTGTACTTACATACATGTAGACCATACACTCATACACATAAAATATAAATAATAAATATTTAAAAAGTTACAATGAATCAGGTGCCACTGGATAAGTCTGGTGTGCTCCTTACTCCATAGTACAGTACAGGTGGGTATTTAACAGATGAGCTGTCAGACGCCTGAGGCAGACCAGGAGCAGTGAAAACCAGTGAAGGCTTTGGAAAAAGCAAACTGGAGTGTTTGACTCTTTATGACAAATGTTGCCCCGACTATTGAGTTATGAAACCAGCAGATTTTTGAGACTGGCTACTGAGGTATCTAAAAAGTGTAAGGGCTATGACCATGGGCTTGGCAGTGTCTGACTGCTCATTTGACCTCCCATCATCCGTTTGCCGTGGATTTGATACAGTTTGAAACTAGGAAGATGAGTAGAAAAAAAACGTATCTTGCTTAAGCTGGCAGAGCGAGCTAATTTTTAGTTGATTTTTGTGTGAAATCTTTTTTACTTCGCCACTTAAATGTTAGAGAATACACTCCAAGTGTTGATTTTAATGGGATCAATCCCAAGTTAATTGCTGAAAATAACCATAATAGAACTTCTACTTAGGGCCATTCCCTGTCTGTAAATATGAAATGTAATTTGTATAAAATAGAGAATTTAAGAGGGTAGTCCTAGTTTGCTTTTGATTGCTGTGATAAAACCCTGGGCAAAACTAACTTGGGAGAAGAAAGTGTTTATTTGGATTACAGGTTACAGTCTATCATCAAGGGAAGCCAAGGCAGGAACTCAAGGCAGGAGCTGAAGCAGAGACTTTGGAAGAACGCTGCTTCCTAGCTTGCTTCCCCTGGCTTGCTCAGCTGCCTTTCTTATACGGTTCAGCCCAGGCCTACCTGCCCAGAGTATGGCAGCACCCATAGTGGGCTGGGCACTCCTACATCAGTTAATTAGCGATCAAGAAAATTCCTCACAGACATGTCTAGAGGCCAGTCTGATGAAGAAAACTCCTCAGGTAAGACTTCCTCTGCCCTACTGTGTCTAGGTTTATATCAACCTGACAAAAACTATGTCAGAGGGATTTTGGCAGAAATAATGTAAGTTATAAGAATAGGAATAGGGGCTGGAGAGATAGCCTAGTGGTTAAGAGCACCGACTGCTCTTACAGAGGACCGGGTTCGATCCCCAGCACCCACATGGTGGCTAAGAACCGTCTGTAACTCCAATTCCAGGATCCAGGGGAATCCAAGACCCTCTTCTGACCTCCGCGGCATTGCACGATACAGGTGCACAGACCTACATGCAGACAGTACATTCATACACATACAAAAATAAATAAAATTTTAAAAAAAAGGAGTAAAGCATCTCCAAAGCATCTCCTGCACCCGCTCGCCCCGCAGCTCTCTGGACCACTGCTAACCTCTCACGCACCTTAATGGCCATCATGGTAGCCCGAAGGCTTGCAGCACGGTCTGGGTCTGGTGGGGAAGATCATCAAGCGCTCCAAGCAGAAGGGTTCCGCCTGGTGGCCATGAAGTTCCTTCCGGCCTCTGAACACCTGAAACAGCACTACATAGACCTGAAAGACCGGCCTTTCTTCCCAGGGCTGGTGAAGTACATGAACTCTGGGCCTGTGGTGGCCATGGTTTGAGAGAGGCTCAATGTGGTGAAGACAGACCGAGTTATGCTGGGGGAGACCAATCCAGCTGATTCTAAGCCAGGCACCATTCGAGGGAATTTCTGCATTCAGGTTGGCAGGAACATTATTCATGGCACTGATTCAGTGAAAAGTTCAGAGAAGGAGATCAGCCTGTGGTTTAAGCCTGAAGAACTCATTGACTACAAGTCTTGTGCCCATGACTGGGTCTATGAATAGAGGTGGACAAAAGAGAGTGCTTTTCAGCATTACTATTACTGGGGGCCCTCTGGACACAGTCCTTCTTCAGAAGCAATAGGATGCATCTTTTCTAAAGCATACTTACAAATAAAGCCTTTGAAACTGGAAAAAGAAAAGAATAGGAATAAAATATAAAATCACAGTAATGAGAAAGACCCCGTATAGATTAGGAAGGCAAATGAAAAATCAAAAATATTAACAACAGCTGTTCCTGGTTAAGTACACTAAGTGCAATGACTTGCATAATCTTCATAATACTCATCAAAAAAAGATATTGTCATCATCTTATTCATGTGAAAGTTGAGACTCAGAGAGATAAAACGTATTCACAGAGCCTTTGTGCTCAGTGGGTTGGAGACTGATTTGAATCTTTTGTTGTCAATTCTGATCAGTTGGCTGATATGGGGGTATGTATATATGTGTGTCTGTATATACGTGGTATGTACATATTTATATATATATATACATATTCCACTTTCTAGATCTAAGCTGAAAATGTGTCTGCCACGTCTTTTCTCTGCCTTTTTGATATCTTAATCATAATATTAAGTCATAATATTAATTTACTTTTCTTTGTCTTTTTGAGGCAGGGTCTCCCCATAGCCCCAACTGTCCTGGAACTCACTCTGTAGACCAGGCTGGCCTTGAACTCACAGAGATCTGCCTGCCTCTGCCTCCCAAGACCAATAAATAAATAAATAAATAAATAAATAAATAAATAAATAAATAAAGGTGTGCACCACCATGCCCAGCTAATTTGCTTTTTTATTGTTATCATATGTCTGCTCCCTGTAAAATAAATGCTACCTGAAGTAAGAGAGCCTTGTGTCATTTTCTGACATACCCAAAGCAGTCTGATTATTGATAGTCTACCAATAAATAATAGCTAAGTGAATAAGAAATTCATTAAAATAAATTCTTAGAAATTTCTAGAATGGGTAGATTTTAAATTCAGATAAGGTTAGTGAATGAATTTATATTTATCATTATATTTACCTAAGCTAACAAAAATTTTGTGGTCTTAAATATCCGTGTTGAAGTCTCTGCAGGCCTCCCACAGATCCTCAGATAGTCATGACTCCTACAGCCACCTATCACATACATGCAAATATTTATGAAAAAGCATACACAGACAGTGATCAGTGTGGAGATGACTTCTGACAACAAATTTTTATTCAATCCTCTGTGTAAGATAGACAAACCAGTTATATATAAACAATGTCATATCTAGTCTTTGAAAACCTCTTCTCCCCTCCCCAAAAAAAGCCGATGACTATGTTCATGTGTGTGCATGTGCATATGTGTCTGCATGTGGAGGCCAGAGGACAACCTCGGGTATTAATCCCAAAGCATCATCCACCTTGTCTTCTGAGACAAAGTCTCTCATGGGCCTGGGATTAACCCCTTCAGTTAGATGAGCTGCAAACTGGCCAACGAGCTCCCTGCCACCTTTTTTATGTGAGTTACAAAAATCAAACTCAAGTCTTCATGCTTGCTCAGCGATCACTTTAGCAGCCGAGCCCTCAGCCAGCTTGGCTGTCATCTTTATAATGTCATAAGCTTTGTTTCTCCCAGCTAAATGAAATGTCAGGGCTATTTGCTAGTTTGAGTAATGTTAAATGTTAAAATCAGCTGGACGTGATGGTTCGCACCTTTAATCCCAGCACTTGGGAGGCAGAGGCAGATGGATCTCTATGAGTTCAAGGCCAGCCTGGTCTACATAGTGAGTTCCAAGACAGCTGGGGCTACAGGGAGAGCCTGTCTCAAAAAGAGAAAAAAAAAGTGTTAAAATCAGAATAATTCATAAAATAGTACATGTTGAGACCAGTGACTTCATGAGCCCTGGCATTATGTCACTAATGAAAAGCCTTAGGGGCCAGGCGTGGTGGCGCACACCTTTAATCCTGGCACTTGGGAGGCAGAGGCAGGTGGCCTGGTCTACAGAGTGAGTTCCAGAGCTACAGGGAGACCCTGTCTCAAAAAGACAGAAAAGAAAAGAAAAGAAAAGAAAAGAAAAGAAAAGAAAAGAAAAGAAAAGAAAAGAAAAGAAAAGAAAAGAAAAGAAAAGAAAAGAAAA
>VZQC01013012.1:2406128-2423059 GCA_009823505.1 Rhizomys pruinosus | reverse complement strand
ACTCTTTTTTTTTTTTTGGTCTTTTGGAGACAGGGTCTCCCTATAGAGCCCCAGCTGGCCTGGAACTCACTGTGTAGACCGGGCTGGCCTTGAACTCACAGAGATCCACCTTCATCCGCCTTCTGAGTGCTAGGATTAAAGGTGCGCACACCACCATGCCTGACTTAAAGACGGTTCTTACCTGCCATGTGGGTGCTGGGAATAGAGCCCTGGTCCTCTCCAAGAGCAATTGGCACTCCCAACCACTGAGCCATCTCTCAAGCCCCTCATACAACCTTTCTGAATAAACTTTAGACCCATTCCCCCTTCCACGCCCCCACCCGTCCAGAGCTTGTGCATTCTGTCACACAGGTCTTGCATATTTTTCTGTTGTTTTAAGTTTTTTGATGCAGAAGTTTACTGTTTTAGTCAGTTCTTTGAACAAGTCTTTTTGTTGTTATTGTTCCCTTTAATTTTATATTGCTTGAAGATGTGCATATATACACTCTGCACATATACCAAAAATCACTCTACACATATACCAAAATCCACAGAGTCTGAAAATAAACTATAGGTTAATTCCATAACACATTTAGGGATTCACATTTTGGGGTGGGGATTCACGTTTGAACAATAGAGTTGCAGAAAAAAAACAATAAAGTTGCATGAAAGCAAAAAGAAATATTACTTTACATTTACAAATATTACATAGCAAGTCGATATATGTTTCAATGTACTTTTTAAATTTTTTTATTTTATTTTTAATTTATTATTTTTTTGTGTGTTCGAGTGTACTGTCTGCATGTAGGTTGGTGCACCCGTGTCGTGCAATGCCTCGGAGGTCAGAAGAGAGCATCAGATTCCCCTGGAACTGGAGTTAAAGACAGTTCTTAGCCGCCATGTGGGTGCTGGGAATCTGCAAGAGCAATTGGTGCTCTTAACCACTGAGCCATCTCTCCAGCCCCTCAATGTACTTTTTATACTAGCATCAGGTAATGTGGTTATTATATTTACTAAAAAAAGAAAAAATATTCGGTTTGCCTTTCATATAAGTATTTGGTGCTAGGATCCACAAATGAGAGACATTTTACCTGAAAATTATATGATGTTGTCTTTCTTTACTGCTGCATAGAACTTCATTGTGTATATATACCACATTTTCTCTATCCACTCATCAGTTGAAGGACACTTGGTTTACTTCCAGCTCTTCCCTATTATGAAGAGAGCTGCAATAAACATGTTTGTGTACATATCTCTGCAATAGGATAAATCTTTGGGGTATATACCCAGGAGTGGTATGACTAGGTAAGGTGGTAGGTTCATTTTGAGTCTTTTAAGAGATCTCCACACTGCTTTCCATAGGTGTTGTACAAGTTTGCATTCCCACCAGCAGTGGATGAGGGTGTTCCCCTTTCCCCACAACATCTCCAATATTTGGTATTATTCGTTTTCTTTATCATAGCCAGTCTTACCAGGGTAAGATGAAATCTTAAAGCAGTTTTAATTTCCATTCCATAATTATTAGCAATGTTGATCACTTTTTAAGAAGTTTCTCAGGGGCTGGAGAGATGGCTCAGTGGTTAAGAGCACCGACTGCTCTTGCAGAGGACCCAGGTTCAATTCCCAACACCCACATGGCGGCTAAGAACCGTCTTTATCTCCAGTTCCAGGGGAATCTGATACCCTCTTCTGACCTCCGTGGCATTGCATGACACGGGTGCACAAACCTGCATGCAGACAGTACACTCATACACATAAAATAATAAATAAAAAAATTTTTAAAAAAAGAAGTTTCACCAGGCATGATGGTGCACGCCTTTAATCCTAGCACTTGGGAGGCAGAGGCAGGTGGATCTTTGTGAGTTCAAGGCCAGCCTGGTCTACAGAGTGAGTTCCAGGACAGCTGGGGCTACAGGGAGACCCTGTCTCAAAAAGTCCAAAAAAAAAGAAGTTTCTCAGCCATCTTTACTTCTTAATTTGTGAATTCTCTGTTCAGCTCTTTGCTCCATCTTTTGATTGGGTAATATGTTTTCTTGGTCCTTTGTTTTTTGAGTAATTTATATATTCAGGATGTTAACCCTCTGTCAGGTGTATCACTGGTGAAGGTTTCCTCCCTCTCTGTGGGTTTTCTCTTTACTTCTTTGATTGTTTCTTTCGCTGTACAGAAGCTTTTGAGTTTAATGAGGTCCTACTTGTTGATTGTTGACCTTATTTCTTGCACACCCACTGTCTGATTTAGAAAGTCTTTTCCTGCACCTGTGTCTTGTACATTACTGGCAATGTTTTCTTCTACCGTTTCCAGAGTTTCAGGTTTCACATTGAGGTCTTTGATCCATTTGGAGTTGATTTTTGTATAGGGTGAAAGTTAAAGGTTTAGTTTAATTCTTCTACAAGTAGTGATCCAATTTTGCCAGCACCATTTGCTGAAGATGTTGTCTTTCCTCCATTGAGTCTTCTTAGTTCCTTTGTCAAGTATGAGGTGGGTGAAATTGCATGTGCTCAAGTTTGGATATTCAATTTTTTTCCATTTATCTAAGGGTCTGTTTTGTGCCAGTACCAGGCTGTTTTTATGACTATAGCCCTGTGATATAGTTTGAAGTCTGGTATAGTAATCCTCCCTGTATTGCTCTTTGTGCTCAGGATTGCTTTGGTTATCTGGGGTCTTTTGTTTTTCCCTATGAATTTTAGGATTTTTTTCTAAGTCTGTAAAGAAAGTCATGGGGATTTTGATTGGGACTTCATTGAATCTGTATACTACTTTGGGCAGGATTTTCATTTTTACTATATTCATTCTTCCAATCTATGAGCATGGGAAGTCCTTCCATCTTCTGGTGTCTTCTTCAATATCCTTCTCCCATTTAAAAATTTTACTGTAGAGATCTTTAATGTCTTTGGTCGGATTTGTTCCAGGATGTTTTTTGAAGCTATCTTGAATAGGAAGGTCTCCCTGAATTCCTTCTCCAATTGCTTGTTCTTGCCATAAAGAAAGGCTACTAATTTTTCTAGATTACTTTTGTTACCTGCCACTTTACTGAAACTGATAATTATTTCTAGGAGTTTTCTGGTGGAATTTTTAGTGTCCCTTAGGTAAACTATCATGTCATCTGCAAAAAGGGATAGTTTGATCTCTTTTCGAATTAATAGTCCTTTAATTTCTCTTTCTTGTCTTATTGCTCTAGCAAGCATTTCAAGTACTATATTGAAAAGGAGTGGAGATAGAGGTAGCCTTGCCAGGTTCCTGACTGTAAGGGAAATGCTTCTAATTTTTTCCCTATTTAGAATATTGGCTGTGGGTTTGTTGTATGTGGCCTTAATTATGTAGAGGAATGTTCCCTCCAGTCCGGTTCCCTCTAGACTTTAAACATGAAGGCATGTTGAATTTTATGAGGCTTTTTCCACATCGATTGATACAACCATGTGGTTTTTTCCTTTCAGTCCATTTATGTGCTTTATGACATTTATTGATTTATGTATGTTGAACCATCCCTGTATCTCTAGTACAAATACGACTTGGTCATGGTGGATAACCTTTTTGATGTGTGCCTGTATGCACTTTGCAAGTATTTTTTGAGAATTTTTGCATCTATGTTCATTAATGAAATGGGTCTATAGTTTTCTTTTTAGGTTGTATCTTTGCCTAGTTTTTGTTATTAGAGTGATGCTGGCTTCATAGAAGGAATTTGGGACACTTCCCTCTATTTCTATCCTTTTGAATAATTTGAGTAATAATGGTTGTAGGTCCTCTTTAAATGTCTTATAGAATTCTGTAGCCAGGCATGGTGGCACATGTCTTTAATCCCAGCACTAGGGAGGCAGAAGCAGGCCGATCTCTGTGAGTTCAAGGCCAGCCTGGTCTACAGAGAGAGCTCCAGGCCAGCTGGGACTAAAAGGAAGACCCTGTCTCAAAAATATAAAAAAAAAAAATCTGCAGTAAATCCATTTGTGTCTGGGCTTTTCTTAGTTGGGAGGTTTTGTATTACTGTTTCAGTTTCCTCTTATGTCATGGGACTGTTTAAGCTGTTGATATCTTCTTGGTTAAGCTTTGATGATTTCCATGATTTCAAATATTCATCCGTTTCTCTTATGTTTTCCAAAATTAATAGAGTATAGGATTTTAAAGTATTCTCATATAATTGTCTGGGTCTTTTCACTATCTGTTTTGTTTTCCTTTTCATTTCTAATTATGTTGATTTGGAGTTGTTCTTTCTTTCTTTTGGTTAACTAGACTAGAGGTCTATCTATCTTCTTTAGCCTTTCTTTTTTTTTTTTTTTTTTAGTTATTTTTGAGACAAGGTCTCCTTTTAGTCAGTGGCCTATAAGGTATAGACCTGGGTATAGACAAGGCTGGCCTTGAACTCACAGAGATCCACCTGCTTCTGCCTCCCGAGTGCTGGGTTTAAAGGCGTGCACTACCATGCCCACCTGTTTATCCTTTCAAAGGACCAGCTCTTGGATTCATTGATTCTTTGTAAATTTTTTTTTTGTTTCTATTTCATTGATCTCCACTCTGATTTTTGTTATTTATTCTTGTCTGTTGGGTTTGGGATTTATTTGTTGCTGTCTCTCAAGTGTTTTTTGTTGCAGTGTTAGGTTGTTTATTTGTGCTTTTTCTGTTTTTTTAATGTAGGTACTTAGGGCTATAAATTTCCCTCTTAAGACTGCTTTTAAAGTCTCCCAGAGGTTTTGTTGTGTTGTATTGTCCTTTTTGTTTAATTAGGAATAGTTTTATTTCTTTCTAAATTTCCCCTCTGATCCATTCATTATTCAGAAGTCTGTTGTTTAATCTCTATGAGTTCCTTTAGTCACTAGGGCTTCTTCTGGTGTTGATATTAAACTTTATTGCATTGTGTTCTGATAGAATGCATGGAATTATTTCAATTTTTGTACTTGTTAAGGTTTGTTTTGTGTCCCAGTATGTGGTCAATTTGGGGTGCTGAATAGAAAGTACATTCTTTGGTGTTTTGGTGGAATATTCAGTAGATGACTGTTAGGTTCATTTGGTGTATCGCATTATTCAGTTCAGATGTCTCTCTGTTTATTCTTTGTCCAGTTGACCTGTCCAATGGGCTCGGTGGGGTAGTGAAATCTTCCACTATTAGTGTGCTAGAATTAATATGTGCCTTAAAATCCTTCAGAATTGTGTTTATGAAGTTCAGTGCACCAGAGTTTGGTGCATATGTATTCATGATTGTGAGATCGTCATGGCTAATTGTTCCTTTGATAAGAATGTAGTGACCCTCTTCATCTCTTCTGATTAGTTTTAATTTGAAGTCTATTTTGACTCCTACTTGCTTTTTGGTATGATTTTCTTGGAATATTTTTTCCAACTTTTTCACCTTAAGATGGTGCCTATTCTTGAAGGTGAGATGGGTTTCTTGTAAAAAATCAAAAGATGGATTCAATGTCTTAATCCATTCTCCCAGTCTGTGTCTGTTTTTTTTTTTTTTTTCAGTTTAAAAAAAATCACAGTACTTTTTAGTGTAATTTGCAAAAAAAGGAGGAAAGTCTTGGGCCCTCTTCTTGGAAATAAATAATGAGTAAGCATACAGCTATCCAGCCGTTCTTCAGTTGTTCGGGGAGGCTCCTGCTCGGTCCCACGCAGAGCATCAGAGCTCCTCTTTGAAATATCCCAGCTTTGCCAACAACATCTCTTTCCTCAACTGCATAACTTCCCAAAACATCTGATCAACATCCTGTTTCACAAGTCCCTGCTGAATATATCAAATGTATGAAAAAAGTTACATACAGAAGTGATCCTGTATCTGCAAAAAGGAGAGATATAGTAACAGCTGCTTGAGTCCCCCAGCTTAATTCTGTGTTTACAGGACTTACTCTGGCCAGTGAGAGTACATTTTTTTTTTTTTTTTTTTTGCTGAGGCTTTCACAAATCGAATAGGTTGTAATCCTACTGGTTCAATGCTCAGAGTGTTGTTTTCCACAGCTTCCAGAACAGCTGAGGCCAACTCACTTTTTGAGAATGTTAAACATGAAAAGATATCTTCCTGATAGATTTTGTCTAAGAAAGGACAGGTTCTTTCCATTGTGGGCTCATTCTTTCAAGATCTGAATTCATTGTGCTGAGATAAATCAGCTTCTTTGCAGTCTTTTACAATGGCCTGTATCACACTGAGATCCTGATGACTGCTGCCCATAGCACTGCTTGTCCTCTTATTTCTTGTGTGTCCCCTTTTAAAAGGTGTCTTTCCACCTGGCAGAGGCTCCTGTACAGGTGATGTTGGCGAACCGGACAATACAAGTGTCTTCAGTGCGGCCACTTCGGCCTGAAGTACATCAATCTTGAAAGGAAACCAAGCTGGTCATACACACAGTATGTGCTTTGACAGACGCAGCTAAATGTTAGCAATTTGGTCCAAACACTTTCAAGGATGGAAAATAAGATGAATTTGTATTTTTTTCCCCCTGGGCTTCTTTCAGCTGCTTTTCTGCAGTCGCCTGCTTGACATTTGCTTCTCTTAACATCTTGTGAGCTTCCTCAAAGAGACTAGCTGTGAGCACTTCTAACTCCTGCCCGAGCTGATCACACGCACTTTTGGGAGTCTCTCACAGTCTTCATCTTTTAACTTCAATTCCCGTTGAGCTTTTGCAAGTTCCTCTTTTAACCTTTCGTAGCCCTATTCTCTAACTTCCAAAACAGATGGACTTCGTAAACGGGACAGACTATCCGTACTCGACCTGAAAATCATCACTGCCCACACAAGTCTCTGTGATAGTGGAGCCCTGCAATACTCCCTCTCTGCATTACAGCTGTCCTTCCTCGGAGTTAACCCAGTTAGCCTGCTGCAACTCCAGAGGTAACAGACGATGCTGGGTCTGAAACATGAATGCTGACACTAGATATTTCTGCACAGTTTAAATGCCTTGGAGACAAATACACAGGTTGTGTAGGAAGATCAGAAGCATATAACGCATTCGCCTGGATAGGAGCAGAGCATAAGGATGAAGGATGTAGCCAGTAGATGAGGTCGTTTGCTCTTGAGTTCCTGAGTCATACACACCAAGAAGGTCCGGAGAAGTAGGTGAAGAAAGGTTTACTTCATGGAAGCCTTCCAAGGGATCCTTAGCCACAGCAAAGGCTTCATCATAAGGTAACTTATGCTGCAGGACCCATCGAGGCTGCCTCCCAGCCTCAGGGGTGCTCACAGAGCCTCAGGGAGCAAGTCTGGAGCCCGGGAGACTTGGTGGGGAGGGATGCTGCTCACTCTGCCTTGGCAGGCGCACTGCACTGAGAATCTTGAGAGCAGTCTGTGTCTCTTGATTGGGGAGTTCAGACCATTAATATTTAAAGTTATTATTGAGAAATGTATATTACTTACCATCAATTTAGTTTCTGTTTTCATTTTTGGTCTAGGTTTGTATTTCCACAGTTATACCTTCATTAATTACTTTCTCTTGCCACTTGTGAGCAGTCACTCCTTTTCTCTGTTCTTTGAATTGTGTCAAGTATTTTCTGAAGGGTTGGTTCTGGACATGTATTCTTTCATCTTGTTTATGTCATGAAAGATTTTTCTTTCTCCTTCAACTATAATAAACATTTATTTTTGCTAGGTAAAGTAATCTGGGTTGGCATCTGTAGTCATTTAGTACTGGGAATACTTTGGCCCAAGCTCTTCTGGCTTTCATCACTTGCATTGAAAAGTCAGTTTTGGGGGCTGGAGAGATGGCTCAGCAGTTAAGAGCACCAACTGCTCTTGCAGAGGACCCTGGTTCCATCTGCAGCACCCACATGGCGGCTAAGAACCATCTTTAACTCCAGTTCCAGGGGAATCTGACACCCTCTTCTGACCTCTGCAGTGCACCTACTTACGTGCAGACAGTACACTCATACACATAAAAATAAATAAATAAATAAATAAATAAATAAATAAATATTAAAAGAAGAGAGAAAAGTCAGCTGTCATTCTGATGAGTTTCCATTTATATGTGTCTTGTTTTTCTCTTGTAGCTTTCAGTATTCTGTCTTTATTTTGGGTATCCAACACTTTTACTATGATATGGCATGGGGAATTTCTTTTCTGGTCTTGTCTATTTGGTGTCTATGTGCTTTTCATAGTTGTATGGATATGTCTTTCTTCAATTTGAGGAAATTTTCTTCTGTAATTCTGTTGAAGATCTGGTCCATATCATTCTTCTCCTTCCTCTATCCCTATGATGTGCAGATTTGGTCTTTCTGTGGTATTCCACATTTTCTGATTATTCTACTCTTGTGGGGTTTTTTTTAATTTTTCATAATCTTGCTTGAGCACTCCAGTTCTTTCATGTTATCTTCCCATCTTGATATTCTATTTTCTGCTTAATTCATTCTGTTACTGAGGCTTTCTCCCATCCTTTCCTGTTGGCTGGTTGAGTATTTGATTTCCTTTTTCATTTCATCCTGAGATTTCTTCAGTATTTCTACTTCCTTCCTGAGTTTGTCATTCTCTTCTTTTAGGGTATCTCTATCTCCTTCTAGTTCTTTGATTCACTTGTCTGTGTGTTCTTCATATTCCTTGAGTTCTTTGAGTATGTTTATGAAAGTTCTTTTAAGACCTGTGTCCTGGGTTACCACCAGGGAGTTCTCATTGTAGAAGTCTTCTATAGGACTGGTAGAATTTAGTGTGTATTTATTATTTGGTTTTCCCATGTTATTGCTTTTTTTTTCATTGTGCTTTTGGCATGTGGATTTGTTTTGTTGTTTGTATTCTGTTATGAAACTCAAGTATTTCTTCATTGAGTTGAAGACTGAGTTTAAGACTGTCTTTGCTTGTTTTCTTCAGTTTTCTTCGTTGTCTTCTTATTAGTTATGAAAGTCTGGTCTAGGCGTCAGGCTTTCACTTTTGATTTTGTACTGGAGGGACAAAGTTCTTGCACTTCTAGTCTGGAGCTTCTCCAGAGGCCAAGGTCAGGTAATAATCAGATCAGCTTGAGACCTCACACTGTGTGAGGTGAGCCTACTGATTCCCCTGGGCTGACTATAAGCATCTGGGTCTGGGTCCAGAGCTAGGGAAGCTTAGCCTGGAGCTGGGGGAATAACTTGAGGTATTCCCTAGCTAATGGGTTAAGATTCTGGAATATTGCTGGAGTCTAGCCGAATTGGCCTCTGGGCTTCTGTCTCACCTGGGTGCTGAGTGTTCCTGTGGGAGTCTGGCCTCAGAGTAAGTGAGTGGGTGGGTCTCTGTCTCACCTGTCAGGAGCCAGAACTGGAGCCACTAGGAGCTGAGCCAAAGCTCTGGTCCAGGCCCCAGCCTTTGGATGGGTGGTGTACCTTGCCTTGCCTGCTGGGAACAGGCAGCCAAAGCATGTGTGCACTGGCATGTGCCAGGCTCTGTATTACCCCCTAGGAGCTGGGAGTTGGGTGCCAAGCACCAGATCCCTAGCCATGAAAGCCAGAACTGCAGCTACAGGGCATTAAGAGCCGCCCTTCAGAAGTTGGGTGCTGGGTGCCTGGGGCAGAGATAGTGGAGCCTGCTGAGCTGAAACTGGAGCTCCTAGGAGCCCTGAGCCAAGGCTCAATACCCAGGTGCTGGGCACAGCTGCTAAGTCTCCACCTAAGTCTCAGCCTCCACTGGCCTTCGAGGGCCACTCAGCCTGGTCTTGGAGCTCAGCCTGGTTCTGCCTGCCTTTGGGGGCTGCTCCGAGTTTATAATTTTTAAACAGGGAAAACCATGCCTTCTTTCATGTTCTTGGCAAGTCTGGGATTCATCCAGATCTTGCTATTTATGAGCTCCCAGACTATAGAGACTTCAAACCATGATGCAAGCCACTCAGCATTATTTCTACAGAGGAGGGAGTTTTTTAACCACTTCTGACCAAAGACTTGGTGCCGCATAAAAGTGGAAACTTATCCATATTGCGTACCCTCCTCTGACTATTGCTGCTTTGCAGACAAAAAAAAATTTTTCATTTTCATCTTGAAATCTACATTAGTAAGAAGATAAAAGCATTTCTTTTTTTTTTTTTTTTTTTTTTTGGTCTTTGTGAGACAGGGTCTCCCTTTAGTACCAGCTGGCCTGGAGCTTAGTATGTAGATCAGGCTGGCCTTGAACTCACAGAGATCCTCCTGCCTCTGCTTCCTGAGTGCTGGGATTAAAGATAAAATAATTTCTATTTAAAATTTCTCAATTTCGGGGGCTGGAGAGATAGCCTAGTGGTTAAGAGCACCGACTGCTCTTACAGAGGACCTGGGTTCGATCCCCAGCACCCATATGGCGGCCAAGAACCGTGTGTAACTCCAATTCCAGGAGAACTCCAGTTCCAGGGGAATCTGAGACCCTCTTCTGACCTCTGCGGCATTGCACGACATGGGTGCACAAACCTACATGCAGACAGTACATTCATACACATACAAAAATAAATAAAATTAAAAAAATAAAACAAGAATTCTTTAAAAAAATAAATAAAATAAAATAAAATTTCTCAATTTCACATATAAAATTACCATATGCATTATGCCCTTCAGATCCCAAAGAACTTCAAGATAATGTGTATTTTTTATGTGTATTTTTTAATATTATGTATTCTTTCAAAATTGTACATTAAGGGGAGGGTCAGGTTTTATCTCAACAGATTTCTAAAACTGGAATGTTCGATGAAATGAGAAAAGTAGATAAATTTGAAAGTTTACATAAAGCTTTATCTTGCAGAAAAACAAATAAATTTTTGCAATAATCAAGGTATAATTTCAACTGTTAGATTTTACAAAAAGAAATTCTGAGCCAAGGCACAGTGGTGACTTATTTATCTATGCCCACAGGGATTTAAGGTCACCAAGACAACAGAGAAACATTATATTACTTATAAAGGGCATCTGACATACACTAGATATCAATTGCAGGTTAATGCATGTATTTGGGAGGCAAAAATAAAGAGAACAAAATTGTTGAACACAAATTTTTCACAAACTGGGCATAAACACACACCACTGGCCTCTGTGCTTATTATACGCCTACATGAGGCCCCTTGTGAACCTCCTCGAAAACTCCCTGTGCTCACAGCCCCCAATTCTGCCCCTCCATTCTTGCATTTGTATATCTCACAGATCACTCTGATATGGCCCACACACTTCCCAGGGCCTGTGCACCTGTTGCTTTCTCCTAACCATTGACAACCAGGAAAGACCTCTTTGACTCTCACTGCAGGCCCAGTAACACCCATTTCATTCGCATGTCCCATCTTTCTGACCTGTCCAGGGGACCCTGGTACACCTTGAGGCTTGAGAACATGATCAATATACTTTTCTTTTCTTTTCAAAGCCAATTTTTATTGAAGCTTTGTGCATTTCATACAAAATTTCCAATCAAGAGCAGGGCGTAGTGGCACACACCTTTAATCCTAGCACTTGGAAGGCAGAGGCAGGAGGATCTTTGTGAGTTCAAGGCCAGCCTGGTCTACAGAGTGAATTCCAGGACAGCTGGGGCTACAGGAAGACCCTGTCTTGAAAAGACAAAAAAAATTTCCAATCAAATCTAGACCTGAGCCCCCTTCCTTGCCCCCCCACCACACCAGAGCTCATGTATTCTGCCAAACATGTTTTTTTCTCAGTCTCTTTTAAAATTTTCGATGCAGAAGTTCAATATACTTTTCTTATTCCCAAAAGAGACTATACCCTTATTTGTACTCAATAAACCAGCTGTTGAATTGAAGCAATGCTGATAGCTTCCAGAGCACAAAAATTAAACTCTTCGATTCTGCCAAGAAAGTGACTTGCAACTTTCTATGGAGAATTTACGAGAAGAATGAGCCCAGATCAGCTGTGGACTATGGAACTCACTCAACAGAGTACCCTGAAGCAACATTCAGAGGTCAATTATAGCTTCTTATATAGGATTTTTGGATTCTGATTACCAGTGTTTTTCCTGAGAGATAAAGGAAAACCAAGTCTAGCTTTTGCCAAACCCCATTATTCCAAGATTAAATTGCAGTTAACAGTAAATTGATGCATAAAGTACGGGTGAAATGCAAACAGGTACTATTGCCTTCAAATCATAGATTATTTTCCAAGGTTAAAACAAAAGTAATTGACCTTAAAAAAAAAAAAAAAAAAACATGATCCTTAATACTTTCCAGAAACTTCTACAAGACAACTTGATACTGCAAAACTGTTTAGATCCATCTGTCTCTCAGGAGGAGCACATAAATACAATGCATAATCTTTCTTCTTTATGAGGCTCCAAGATGCTTCTCCCTGAGTACACACACGTCTTCCCTCTGCTCCAGGCTCCAGCTCTCTCCTGACTGCGCATTTCTTTTGGGCTTACAATCTTGACATCTTGGTAACCAGATTTACAAAGAAGAGAAATAAAAGTTTTTTAAAGGCAATTTCACTGTTTTGTGATTTGATTTCGACTGGTGTTCTGCACTAAAAACCATGTGTAGAGTCAATTAAAAATACCTAGCCTCATTCTTGACTTTGGGGTTAAAAAAAAAACAGCTATGCTTTTCTCACTTCTTAAAATTTTCAATTCCACACGAAAACAACTGTTCACATTCGCTGAACGTTATGTTAAAGAATTATTCACATCTTGGTGAGTGAAATGTTTCTACCTCAAACATGTTAGTGAACCGAACAGTAATGCTAACTGCAGAATTACCATGATGTTTGCATGGGGGGGCACATCAAAGACTGGCTTGAAAACCAAGCCCCTTTATACAATGCATAGTTGTGTAAACTTAAGCTAGGTCCTTTATTTCTGATTCTCAGTTTCTTCATATTAAAAATATTGTGGTGAGCTAGAAGTGGTGGCACATGCCTTTAATCCCAGCACTCAGGAGGCAGAGGCCTGCGGATCTCTGTCAGTGAGCTCAAAGCCAGCATGGTCTACATAGTGAGTTCTAGGCCAGCAGAGGCTACAGGGATACCCTGTCTCAAAAAGACCAAAAGTAAATAAATAAATAAATAAATAAATAAATAAATAAATAAATAAATACTTTGTGGAAATTAGATAAAATAGACCAATCTTCTGAAAGAAAATTGTTGATAATGATCCCTGCAGTACCCATTAATGATCGTTTAAGGCCATGTGGTTAACTCAGCCAGTGGTTTACCTTTATAACACGCCAAGGATGGATGATGGCACAATGACCAGGGCTGCAGAGCATGGGAAATTTGCCCAAGACCCAGGCTCCTTGTGGCAATCTTGTCTATAGATCTCAGCAAAGGGCTTACATGCTTTAAGACCACACGACTGCATCTCCAGATAGCACTTCTGGTTCCTGTTTTATATGTTATGTTTTTCTCGATCCCTTTACTTTTCATCTGTGTCTTTACACTTAAACTTTGTTCCTTTGAGACAACATGCAGTTGAATCTTGTTTCTTCATCACTCAACAACCATAGTGTATCTAGACCTTGATGGTTAAGGTGATTATTGATGTAGTTGGATTGTGCAGTGGTTAATCTTCATTGTCAATGCTACTGGACATAGAATAAGCTAGAAGATACACTTTTGGATGTGCTCATGGCTGTTTCCAGAAAGATGTAGGTGAGGAGGAAGACCCATCATGAAGGTGGGCAGCACCATCCAACAGGTCAAGGTCCCAGACTGAGTCAAAAAAAAGAGGAAGGGAAGGCAGCTGAACACTAGTGCTCACCACCTCTGGTTCCTGGTGTAGACTCAGTAGGATCAGCTGATCTTCACCTTCCCGCTGCCATGACTCCCCCATGATTGGCTGTATTCCCTCACACTGTAAGCCCAAACAAACCCTTCCTTCCTTAAATTGCATTGTCAGGCATTTTGCCATAGCTATGAGAACAGCAACGGATATAGGCTAACATCTACCAGTATGCCTGTTTTGTTTCTCTTGTTGATGGGGGGGGTTGGGTTTCTGTTGTTTTGTTAGCTTTGTCTTCTCTTTTCTATTTTTATTTCACATGTACAAGTGTTTTGTCCACATGTGTGTAGGTATACTATGTCTGTCCAGCCTTAGCCTTCTCTGGTTTTAACTGAGCATTTTATATGATTCCAGTTTTGCCTCCTTTCTTATTATACCAACTATACTTTTTATAACTATTTACAGCAGCTCTCCTTGAATCTTCAGCATGCATTTATGAGCAGTCTACATTCTCTTTAAATGATGTTAATTCACTTACAATGATCGGTAATTTCTTCCCTCTGTCCCTTCCAACATTGTTGTCCATTGTACTTATTGGAGAGCACACTGCCCAAAACCAACTTGAGGAGGAAAGGGCTTACTTTCCCTTACATCTTGCAGTCGTCCATCATAAAGGGAGCCAGGACAGGACCTCAGAGCAGGAACATGGAGGCAGGAGCTAAATTATGAACCAAGGAGGAATGTTGCTTACTGCTTCGCTCCTCTGACCTATGCTCTGCCTGCTTTCTTATACAACCCAGGATCACCTACCTGGGGGTGGCACCACCCACAGTGGGCTGGGCCCTTCCACATCACTCAACAATCAAGAAATACCTCACAAACATGGCCACAAGCCAATCCACTAGAAGAAATTCCCCAACCGAGGTTCCCTCTTCCCAGGTGTGACAAGTCGACAATTGAAGCTCTCCAGGACAGCCTCTAAATGTGAAAGGAAAAGAAAGCACCACACCTTTCTCACTCTAAATCAAAACTAAAAATGAGTGAATTGGGGAAGAAGGCAGATAGAATGTTGGGACAGGGTAGAACCTAGATGCCCTGGGCCAATAGCCAAGTTGTAAATGCCAAAGAAAAGGAAACTATAAGATTCCAGTGAGTGTGTGAAGAATAGGAAAACATCAGCTTCTGGCTGAAGTGAGAAAGTTTTAGTGGTCGGGATAGAGGAGGAGGCAGCCACATGGTTCCTTCTACCCAAGCCCGATACAGAGCAAAGTCCTAACTCTTGAATTCTGTGAAGGTTGTCGGACATGAGGAAGCTGCAGAAGAAAAGTTGGCAGCTTTAGGGGGTTGGTTCATGAAGGAAAAGTACTGTGCCCCTAACATGAAGGTAGAGGTGACGCAGCAAGCTGGTGTAGGAGCACCAGTGATCGCCTGAGAGGTCTGGCTATGAGAGCTGGTGAAGGGGACTACACTAAACAGTGGGTTTCCGGTGCAGATGAACCCACCTTCCGGGAGATGTAGATTCCACGTAAGACTTTCTTACCTAGAAAGAGAAGCCGGGCTGGAGCGATGGCCTAGCGGTTAAGAGCGCCGACCGCTCTTGCAGAGGACCCGGGTTCGATCCCCAGCACCCACATGGCGGCCGAAAACCGTCTGAAACTCCAATTCCAGGAGAACTCCAGTTCCAGGGGAGTCCGACGCCCTCTTCTGACCTCCGCGGCATTGCACGTCACGGGTGCACAGACTTGCATGCAAACAATACATTCATACACATACGGAAATAAATAAAATTTAAAAAAAAAAAAAAAGAGAAGCCAATGACTGATCTCAGTGCTTCACAGGATAGCTTGACTCTGCTGAGGGATGACTTTAAGTTGAAGCCAATACTTAACATCCCAAAAGTCCTACAGCCTTAAGAATAATTACTCTTCCTGGACTCCATGAATAGACATCAAAGTCTGGATGACGGTGCAGCTGTTTACAACATGGTTTAGTGAGTGTAACAATGTCTGCTGTTGATACCTACTCCTCAGAAAAGAATATGGCTTTAAAAATACTACCATTGACAATGCACTGGTCATCCAAAAGTCCCAGTGAAGATATGCAATGAGATTAGTACTGTTTGCACACTTCTGACCCAACACCATCTATCTGCAGCCTTTGGATCAAAGAGCTATTTTGACGTTCAAGTCTTATTATTTAAGAAAGATGTGTTTTAAGCCTATGGCTGCCCAAAGTAGTAGTTCTTCTGATGGATCTGGGCAATGTCTGTTGAAGTCTTCTGGGAAGAAGTTCAAGATGGTAATAGAAAGACCATTCATGACTCATGACAAGTGGTCAAGATATCAAACACTATGAGGATTTTGGGAAAAGTTGACTCCAACTCTAGTGGATGACTGGGAGGGTTTCAGACTTCAGTGGAGGAAGTAGAGACAGATGTAGTGGAAACACAGGGAGACAGAGAAGATTAGACATGGAGCCTGGAGAGGAGAAGGGCCAGCATCTCATGAAAAGGCAAGGAGAGGCTGGGGCAATGGCTCAATTGATATAGCTGTTTTATTTAAGATTCGTTTTTTATTTATTATTTATTTATTTGTGTGTATGTGGGCGTGAGGCCTGTGTTTATGTGAGTGCAGGTGCCTGTGGACACCAGAAGAGGGCACTGGATCCCCTGGAACTGGACTTACAGGCCATTGTGAGCTGCCCAATGTGGGCACTGCAAACCAAACTCAAGTCCTCTGCAAGAGCAGCCAGTGCTCATAACCACTGAGACATCTCTCCAGCCCCAACACATGGATTCTTGACAGCTGTATCCCATCCTGAGTACTGGGCAGTCACCAAGCATCGTTTGTGTAAATAAACCAAATCTGTCTTTCTACGCTGACACTCCCTTACACAAAGCTGAGATATCCACTCTAACTCTTGACCTTTATATCACAGTTAATCACTTGTGTTTTTAGTAGCAAAGTCAGTCTGGTTTATTTCCTTCACAAAAAGAACCATATTGAAATGTTCAATGAATATCCCCTAAACCAAACTTAATTTCTAATCTTTCCCACTTCTTTATGACAGTGACCTAATCCTAATGTAACTTAAATAATATATATCTTGGTCTTGAAAATAAAGTGGCAGGCCGTGTGTGGTGGCTCATGCCTTTAATCCTAACACTTGGGAGGCAGAGGCAGGTGGATCTTTGTGAGTTCAAGGCCAGCCAAGTCTACAGAGTGAGTTCCAGGACAGCTGGGGCTACAGGGAGACCCTGTCTCAAAAGAAAAAAAGAAAGAAAGAAGAAAGAAAGAAAGAAAGAAAGAAAGAAAGAAAGAAAGAAAGAAAGAAAGAAAGAAAGGAAGGAAGGAAGGAAGGAAGGAAGGAAGGAAGGAAGGAAGGAAGGAAGGAAGGAGAGAGAGA
>VZQC01013012.1:2312985-2405321 GCA_009823505.1 Rhizomys pruinosus | reverse complement strand
GGAACCCAGGCACGGTCCCCAGGACCCACTTGGGAACCCAGGCACGGTCCCCAGGACCCACTTGGGAACCCAGGCACAGTCCCCAGGACCCACTTGGGAACCCAGGCACGGTCCCCAGGACCCACTTGGGAACCCAGGCACGGTCCCCAGGACCCACTTGGGAACCCAGGCACGGTCCCCAGGACCCACTTGGGAACCCAGGCACGGTCCCCAGGACCCACTTGGGAACCCAGGCACGGTCCCCAGGACCCACTTGGGAACCCAGGCACGGTCCCCAGGACCCACTTGGGAACCCAGGCACGGTCCCCAGGACCCACTTGGGAACCCAGGCACGGTCCCCAGGACCCACTTGGGAACCCAGGCACGGTCCCCAGGACCCACTTGGGAACCCAGGCACGGTCCCCAGGACCCACTTGGGAACCCAGGCACGGTCCCCAGGACCCACTTGGGAACCCAGGCACGGTCCCCAGGACCCACTTGGGAACCCAGGCACGGTCCCCAGGACCCACTTGGGAACCCAGGCACGGTCCCCAGGACCCACTTGGGAACCCAGGCACGGTCCCCAGGACCCACTTGGGAACCCAGGCACGGTCCCCAGGACCCACTTGGGAACCCAGGCACGGTCCCCAGGACCCACTTGGGAACCCAGGCACGGTCCCCAGGACCCACTTGGGAACCCAGGCACGGTCCCCAGGACCCACTTGGGAACCCAGGCACGGTCCCCAGGACCCACTTGGGAACCCAGGCATGGTGGCAGGCACTTGTCGTCCCAGCACTGGGAACTTGGAGACAGGAGCTGGCGGGGGCTTGCTGGCCAGCTAGTCTGGTGAGTTCCAGACAACTGGGAGACACTGTTTCAAAGAAACAAGGCAGACAGCACTTGGGACCAACACCTGAAGTTGACCAATGGCCTACACACACACACACACACACACACACACACACACACACACACGTATGCATGCACACAATAAATAAATAAAAACAAAGCAGGTTTTGCATCCATTGACCTCCTCTATTTCCGTTTCCTGTTTTATTCCTGTTTTATGTTTTTTTTTCTAGCCTCAGTTTTTCTCCAATCAATTTTCTTTAGCTTTTTGAGTTGACACAAAACCCAATTATCTTCAAATCGACCTTCTGTTCCTTTCCTCAGCAACTCTGATGAGAACCTCCATTACCATCCAGCTCTAAACAGATTGTTATCATCATGGGGAGCTCCTCTGAGATGGTTATATAATAGCACTTTCTGAGCTTACAACCCCATGAAGTCGTTCCAAACTATTTTTGGTTTTTGATTTCCGGTTTAATGTACTACATTCAGAGAACTTGATCTGGCCTTCATTGACATCTTTAAGACTGAATATCTTCCTAATGTTTATAATACTTTCACGTATCTTTAAAAAAGAACTTCGGCTTTCTGATTTGGAATGTAGGTCAAGTAATCAGTTTTGTCAGAAGCATTGCATTGTTACTTTGATCTAAGAGGTTTGTCTATGCATTTAATCAAATCTATATTATGGTGCCGATTTGAGATTTTTTGGATTTTAAGACAACATTAGGTACCTAGGAATTCATAATGTTTATGTTTCCTTAATGAATTATTGTATTATTGTAACATTATGTGATAATCTTAGCACTATCAATGCTTTTTGCCTTATTTTCTACTTTGGTGTATTTAAGTTTACCACATTTCAGTGGGATATAATTTTCTATTCCGTATTTTAATAGTCTCTATTATCTTTATCTTCAGATCAGTTGCAAATTTGGCTCTTGCAGACAGGCTGTAGTGTCCCATGATCTGTTTTCGTGGTGAAGAACAATCCACACACATTTATCCGATCTTCGAGCTCACTGACCCAATGGGCCTGTTCCCTCTGCCTTTGTTTCTTGGCATACTCTCTGCTTGCTGTATTCTTTTGAGTTGATAAATTTATATAATAACAAGTGTGAACTGAGCATTTAGTATAAACTATATATTTTCATGGATTTACATGTCTGAACTCATTCAACCTTCACAGGAACTCTATATGGGGGGGCTGTTAAAATGTCCACTTTCTATTTGAGGAAACTGAAGCTTGAGAGACTTAGTTACTAGTGGTCATATGGTCAGTGTGAGGCAGAGCTGGAATTAAACTTGGCAGAAAATTTCCAAAAATTACACCTTTAAACATATTCTACTGCTCTGTAAGTACCTTACAGTCATATTAAGTAACTTATTATTTTCAGGAAAAACAGATATTTATATCAATAAAAGTTCCTGACATCAACAATAGAAAATAAATACTTTTGGAATTTTTGCTGTTTTTCTTTTTGCTATTGTCTAAAACTGAGGAGTTATATGAGGAAAAACACATGTATTTTGATTCTTTCAAGTCATGGACTCAAGAGCCAAATCATTTGTGAATTCAACTCATTGTTTTTTGTTATTGTTAGAACCTAAAATTTTTTAATTGAAATTTTGTGATTTTCATACAATATATTTGATGGTATTTAGATCCCTCCCCTATCCTCACCTCCCCTTACTGCCCCCTGCCCAATTTAATCTACTCTATTATAATATAAATATATAGTATATCTATTATATATTATTATATAATAGATTATAATATGAGCATATGTACATACACCACATATTATAAATTTAATAAAGGAAAGTATGTATAATATATATAATATGTGTGTATGTATGTATGGCTCATAGAGTCTAATTTGTGTCCTCGAATGTCTTTCAGTATGGGTCTATCCACTGGAACCTGGTTAACCTATCAAGAGTCAAATCCTTAAAAGAGACTCACTGATAATAAGAGAAATGTTTGAACCTTCCATTTTGGGTTCCTTTTGCTGTTATAAAATAAATTCAGTGCTTTTGAGAAGCTTGCTTACATTTTATGGTGTGTCCTTGGAAATGGAAAAATGGGCATTATATAATATAATATATATATATATATATATATATATATATATTATACATACTCTCCTTTATTTCAGTTACCATCCCCATAGAATTTGACAAGAATTGCTATGACTGAAAGGTTTTTGAGTCCTAATTAAAACTTTATTTATACCATAGGTGTAACAACTGTTTATAGATTGAAAGGTTATCCCTGGACAAATGGTCAGCCCATGAAAGGAGACAGCCAGAACTGATCAGAGTCCAAAACGACATCTCCAGACAAAGTAGACTGTTCTGCTTCTCATCTACCTGTGCCCCGTTTCTAAGCCTAAGGAACAATCTGTGGAAGAGGGGGAGTGGTAGAATGTAAGGGCTGCGATTGGGGTGAACGGTAAAACTACGTCAATACAGTCTGGACACTTATTTGATCAACTTGATTGAACATTCAAGCCCCTCCAGCTGGATGGTGGGAGCCTTGGGCTGTGCGGGCTGGGGCACAACTGCTTGCAAATTGGTTTTATATGAAGGATGCTTGTACTAAAAAAAAAAAAAAAAAAAAAAAAAAAAAAAAAAAAAGAGCTAGATACTGAAAAGTCCTTAAAGCAGGTTTTCATGCCAGGCCTGAAGAAGGCCAAGAGCTTGGAGGAAGATAGCCATTAAAATCCACTCTGTAAGATTTGCAGTGTAAAAGGGTATACTTAAAAATAACATATATTAGCCGGGCATGGTGGCGCACGCCTTTAATCCTAGCACTTGGGAGGCAGAGGCAGGCGGATCTTTCTGAGTTCAAGGCCAGCCTGGTCTACAGAGTGAATTCCAGGACAGCTGGGGCTACAAGGAGACCCTGTCTCGAAAAGACAATAAGTAAATAAATAAATAAATAAATAAATAAATAAATAAATAAATAGCAAAGTGTATATTCGGTAAAATTTATTTTTTTTAATTTTTTTAATTTATTTTTGTATGTGTATGAGTGTACTGTCTGCGTGCAGGTTTGTGCACCCGTGTCGTGCAATGCCACGGAGGTCAGAAGAGGTTTCGGATTCCCCTGGAACTGGAGTTCTCCTGAACCAGAGTTTCAGACGGTTCTCAGCCACCATGTGGGTGCTGGGGATCGAACCTGGGTCCTCTGTAAGAGCGGTCGGTGCTCTTAACCGCTAGGCCATCTCTCCAGCCTTCGGTAAAATTTATTTAGCAGGTACTCAACTCTGCCCAAGCTTTATCCACATAGTATAGGATATTTTAAGGCTTAGTGAAATACTTAGATTAGTTAAATTTGGGTGTAGGTTTTGGTGAAAATGGTAATACATTTGAACTAATTGGGAATATAAAATGTTAATTGTTTTAGTTATTAATTTGTATTGGGTTAAGGTACACAAATGGTCTCTATATTTTTCTGAATATACAACATCACATTGTAACACTTTCTTTTACTTGTAGGACAATTTAAAGGAACTAAGCTAAATTTCCTTCCCAGATAAGTAGCATACAGTCAATGAAAACAGTTTGGTAAATTTAATGAAAGCTTATGCCTTAGCTCCTGTTTATGGGTATGTGAAACAACTTAGGCATCTTATAGGTCAAAACATAAAAATTTTTTATAAAAACAAAAGAGGGAGGTGGGAGGTGGGGTACTATCCTTTCTGGGATACAAATGGAAAACTCTGTGTTCAATCCTATTGATAAATTTTCAATTTTGAGATCTTGAAACTAACAATGGAAGAGAATTGTATGTTCCCACAGGTAAAAATCACCAATCTAAATGCCTGAAAATATAACAACTTTTTGGACTGTGCAGGATGGACTGGGAAATGCCAGCAGAGGGGTCTGACCCATCTGAACATTAAAGTAAAGTGGAATATCAGACTGCTGTGTCACAGACACTGAGCATCTCTCTGAATACTATTGGGGTTAACTTTTATAATGGGCCCTAATGAAATTTACCTTCCCAGATACTGAGAAACCTTCCTACCTCTCCCCTTTATAGGAAAAGAAAAAAACATGGTAATGAAATCATTCCCTAACTGTAAATTGGAGCCAACTGTTTATATGGTAATTTCTTATAAAACAGGTATAACTACCCTTTTTAATTGACTGATAGGCATAGGAGCTGTGAAAGGATAATTCTCTATCTAGAGCCAAATTCAATAGTAAAGTCTTTATAAGCTGTGTAATTAAGCAAAATACTTTAGTACAGGAAAGCTCTGACATCAGCAATGAATTATTCTGCCTAGGATATGTTGACTAGGGGATTCAAACCCCCCCCCCAAATTATAAAGGCCTTTTGCCTATAAGTGGGATATATATGCAAGAGAGAAAGGCAGTAAGTCCCTGTGTTCGAAGACCTGGTGTGGAGCATGAAAAAATGTTATGAGACATCACTTGCTAACATACAACTGGCTCTTGAAATGCCAGAGAGTGTTACCAAAGGCCACTAAAAGCAATACAGCAAAATATTGGTCTCCCTGAGACAAGCAAGACTCATCGTCAGTATCAGCTACTCCACATGCCTGGAGTACTGTGCAACAGTGGCAGCCAAGTGTAATATATATATATATATATATATATATAATATATATATATAGTATATATATATCCTAAATCTAGATTGGCTATTAGCTCTCTCCGTGGAGGGATAACTCACAGGGATGCCACAAGCTTATGGTCCTCTAGTGGTTAGGAGATGTATAAAGCCACAATAAGAACTTGTCACCCTTATAGAGAAACACAGTTTGTGGATAACATACCATCCAAGCTTCTGTGTCTATGCTCACAGCTTAGCTTGACATATAATTAGTACTGCTTATAAATGCCTGTACATCTAGCTTGTGCTTTGTTAGTATGACTAAAAAGGTATCACTGATAAGCTGTCAATCATGAAGGGAAACAACCTGAACAGACTAGTCCAAAATGACAACGCCAAAGAATAGACTGTTTTCTTCTCACCCACTTGTGCCCCTTTCCCAAAGCCCAGGTAACAAATTGCGGAAGAGGAGCGTGGTAGAATGTAAGGGCTTGGGGAGAGATAGGGGTGAATCATGAGACTACAGCAATATAGTCTGGACTCCTAATTGATCAACATGCCTGTGCATACAAGCTTCTCCAACTGGACTATGGGAACCTTGGGTTGTTCAAAATTTGGACATAGATACTTGCAAAATGCACCAATTACCTAATTGTATGGCAAACTGAGTAACATCAATGTTATCTGAAAACAAATGTGTTATTATATTGTAGAATCCCTTAAAAATAAACAAATAATAATAAAATATAAATAAATTAATTAATTTTAAAACTTTATTTATGACAGTATTCATAATTAGCCTGAAATGTATTCTGTAGGTAATCTCTCCCAAGTTTCTGGAATTTCTTAGACTTTTTGGATGTGCAGCAGCTGACATGTCTGCAATCACTTGAAGGCATCACTTTTAAGAAGGCTTACAATTGGGCCCTTTACCATCCCACATCCTCTATAATTCCTCTTGGACATTTCTGCCATGATTATAAAAGGGTAGTTGAATAAATAGCATCACCATTTTTACTGTGGCACAGGTTATAAACTTAAGTGGAGTTTACCTGCAGCATCAAATGTTTCAGCTTTAAAAATAAAAGTAGGTTACAAGTTACATGTTTAGTTCTAGAAAATGTGTGCAATATGTTCACAACGATGGCTGTGGTTGCCACAAAGTGCCTCATTCACCTATAGATACTGTTAATGTGTCATGCATGCAGATGGAAAGGGTAGAACTGTGCACTAAACTGGGGGCTTTAACTAGTATTTGGCAGAGTTGCCTTCTACCTGCCAGTTCAAAAATTCAATCTGTTTTCATATAGAATATATATACTAAAAAAATTTCAGTCTGTAAAGCCTTACTCTGATTCAGCCTCTTCAGATACTCTTGTGCTGTGCAGCAGTGGCTCTGTGTGTAAATACTATGCACTGAGGATACACAAAATATGACGTGTACAGGATAATGCCTCATACCAATCAGATGTCCATTTGTTACTGTGTTTGTTAACAACCCTTTATCTCTTAGTGTTATAAACTCCACTTAAAACTGATTAAAGTCTCATTCTTGTCATTGTGTGGGTGTTTTATTAAATGAGAGTATTTATAATTCAAATGCTTAAATCCATAGAAATTTCAATAATGTGCACCCAAATAGGGCTAATAAGTTCCTACAGGTTTTTCTTTTGATTTCCTTCTCCTGCTGTCCTTCAAAATCTGCTGTTATAAAAGCATGCCCTTGTCAGCTTGGGAGTAGACTAGTATCTGACTACTAGTGCTGAGCAAAGTCCTGTGAGTCACAGACAGCACCTAGTAAACTGATTCAAATACAGTAAATAAATAGTATTCTAATCTTGAAAAATTGAAGGTTCTCGTAAGATTGCTCCCCAAAATGAGGTTGACCCTTTAGGTCTGTTTTGTGGCTTTCTGTTTTATAACTCTCTAGTTGGCTGGCCATCAGCACAAAACATAGGAGGCTTCATCTGGACCTGTCCAATATCAAGACTGATGGACCAGAATAGTAGAATTTAATTATTTCTAATATTTTTAAATCATAAAGACTAAGGCATATCCTTTCAACAAAACAGCAAGATAATTTGTGACAATGTAGTTTATACAAATGTTTTTGAAAATAAGCAGACTATTAATGTTACTGTAGAATTTCAATATTATATAAAGTTTATAGCTTCTCTATGCGACTTAAAAGTAAATGTAGGGGCTGGAGAGATGGCCTAGCGGTTAAGAGCGCCGACCCCTCTTACAGAGGACCCGGGTTCAATCCCCAGCACCCACATGGTGGCTGAGAACCGTCTGTAACTCCAATTCCAGGAGAACTCCAGTTCTAGGGGAATCCGACACCCTCTTCTGACCTCCGTGGCATTGCACGACACGGGTGCACAAACCTACATGCAGACAGTACATTCATACACATAAAATTAATTAATTAACTAATTAATTAATTAAAAAATAAATTAAAAAGTAAATGTAAATAATGTGCAATAATGTAAAGAAGTATGGAGATTGTATATATTCACACATTTTCTTTATAGGGTTCATGGGTAGTATGTATGGGTGAAAACTTAAAGAATATAAAGGTATTTTGAATTATAAGATGCTTCAGTGATGCTTGAAAATTAGGAATTCCCTGGCATTTTGTTTTTAGATTATGTTCCCATTGCACTGTAATTTGAGGGTTTTTTTTATTAATTTTATTTATTTCTGTATGTGTGAATGTACTGTCTGCGTGCAAGTTTGTGCACCTGTGTCGTGCAATGCCGCGGAGGTCAGAAGAGGGCGTCGGATTCCCCTGGAACTGGAGTTCTCCTGGAATTGGAGTTTCAGACGGTTCTCAGCCGCCATGTGGGTGCTGGGGATCCAACCCGGGTCCTCTGCAAGAGCGGTCAGCGTTCTTAACCTCTAGGCCATCTCTCCAGCCCCTGCACTGTAATTTGAACTGACTTGGTTCAGTGAATGCCATCACCATTTCCACTGAGAATTTAAAAATCACCAGTGTTTAGCATGCAGGCTTCCAGAAAATCAAGACCCTTAGTCCAGTTAATTTACTGCTAACATGAAGCTCTTGGTTATTTTTATTTTTTTGCTAGAAAATTAACAATACATCTAAAGCATAGTCTTAAATGGCTTACATGTAGCATTTAATTAACAGTGTTGTTCTAGAGTAGAGAAAAATATTTCTGAATGGAAACAATAATACTCAACCAATTGGTGTATAGGAGCAGTACCTAAAAACTACAAATAGAGTAATGGAACACTTTTAAAAATGGAATGTTAAGAGGCTGATTTTTTTCTTAGGGAATCATATAGCTACAGAAACCTTTTCGTCTTAGAAGATTTTTTTATGGCTATAACTTGCTGGTTTTTCATCTTTCAACAGATCACCCACATCAGAATGTGGGTGGGTAGATTTGAACATTTATAATGTGAAGACAAGACAGAGTAGTGTCATTAATGGTAGCACTCTGGCTCTTAATTTAGCTGTTTTGAGGACATTTTCCCAACACAACAAAATCACTTGCCCCTTAAGACAATATTTAATAAATATATTTTAGTGACTATACAATCATTTTTCCTCTTATGTACATTTTTTTTTAAAATAAAACACTATACATGTGTTCCTAGGAAACAGACACTGGCTTGATCACTTTCTAATGATAGGAATGCAGAATATGCATTATAGACATCTCTCTAGTTCTGTGGGTCAGTCTGAATGTTTATCATTGGCATTAGGATAATGGATGAATACATAAAAACAGTTGCATTGATTTAGCATAGGCAAGTTTAATGTGAATATTTCCCTCCAAGAACCATTTAAAAGTAGAGTGTGAGAAACACTGCATAAGCAATTAACTTGATCACCTTTCTGTTCTCCTTAGATTGCAGTTATTCCGTTTAGAGCAAATTAGTTTCTGACCCTGCCCCATAAATAAAAGCAAGAAACTGTACAACTGCTTGATCACTCAGCTGTCTTGAAATCTGTGAGTTTCTGTGACTTGCCTCACATAAGAATTCACATATTTCATAAATTGTTACCTTTTAGCTCTGGAACCATGTTTAGTATTGTGGTGAGCTTGTAACAAAATGTATAACTCTTGACAGTGATTTGAGAATTTTCATGAAACATTCAGCTGAAAGCAGTTAATAATTTATGAGACAAATGTGTTAATATCTTTAAAAAAAGTCTTTACATACATGGAAGAAGTTAACCGCCATTTTTGAGCATTACTGTATTATAAAATAAAGCTACATATTTTTAAATGAAGTGTTTAATATATTTTTCATTTTAAGATTACAAATAATTTATGTCTTTGTTACATGTGGGTCTTCAACTTGTCCTTGTAATGGTTAGATTTTGTGTGGAGTAGAAGAAAGGTGGTAGTCTGCAGTGTTTGACCTTACAGTGAAATTCTTTTTTTTTTAATTTTATTTATTTCTATATGTGTATGAATGTACTGTCTGCCTGTAGGTTTGTGCACCCGTGTCGTGCAATGCCGTGGAGGTCAGAAGAGGGTGTCGGATTCCCCTGGAACTGGAGTTCTCCTGGATTTGGAGTTTCAGACGGTTCTCAGCCACCATGTGGGTGCTGGGGATCGAACCCGGGTCCTCTGTAAGAGAGGTCGGCGCTCTTAACCACTAGACCATCTCTACAGTGAAATTCTTAATGTTAAAATGTGGTCACTTACTAGCTATCACAGTGCTCCTCTGTACAGTCATCTAAATGATAGCCTGCATTTACCTTTTTAGTATCTTTTCTGTTTCCATTGATTTGCCCTCATGCCCTGTTGGGTTCACAAGTGAGTACTAGTATGTATTTGCGTGTGTGTTTGTGGGATGTGTATGGATGAATTAGGTGTAAGAGTGTTAGACTAGAGATGAAATTTGGTTCAAGCAAGAATTTCCCACTGGAATTTTGCAGTTCATTGTAATAAAATGTTAATCCTGAATGACTTTTGACATAGCAATAAATTGTGAATATTAATGAATTTGTTAGTAGTCTTGTGAAGTGTGTTATTCTATTGTTTCAAGGTTGTACATTAAACCAAAGTTAGAGTTTGGGAATTTTTTTTTTATTCAAGTTCCATTCGGCTACCAATGGACATAAGAATAGCAATACCTTCCTATGGAAAATATTTTTCTTTTAAACAATTAAAAAGGTTAATTATTAAAAAATAAATTCAGCTTGGAGAATAAAATTATGATACAACCTGATTTTATTATAAATTTTTATTGAAATTTTTATTTCATACATAATTTTTCAATCAGTCTTAATCACCTTTATGCCCAGTTCTCCATTGCCACCCTCCCGCAGACAACCTCCCCACACCCCCAGCAGCTCACACATTGTCATTTGTGCTAGGGTCCATTTCACAAACTACTCTCACCGAGCCCACTCCTCAGTGTCATTTGTGCTAGGGTCCATTTCACAAACTACTCTCACCGAGCCCACTCCTCAGTGCCAGATCATCCTCTGAGCTCTAGTGGGCCTATCCGGAGTCCCTTTCCTTCTGTTTCACCTTATGCAAATGGCTAGATTTTGTTGTTTTGTGACTGAATATTATTCCAGTGTTGTATTAATTACTTTTCTATTGCAGTGATAAAACACCACGGCCAAGGCAACTTACGGAAGGGTTTGTTTGGGTTTAAGGTTCCAAGAACTTCAGAGTCTATCGTGATGGGGAGGCCTGGAAGGAGGCAGGGGGAGCAGCAAGCTGAGAGGTTGAAGAAAGGAGAGAGCACGCAAAACCGGAAATGAAGCAAGGGCAAGGCTGTAAACTCTCATGGCCCGCCTCCAGGGACGTGCTCCTCTAGTTACACACCCTAACGGCTCCATGACCTCCCCAAACAGTACCACCAACCAACCAGGTGTTCATCTACTTGAGCCTATGGGGGCACTTCTCATTCAAAAATACCACAATGGTACATATATGCCACATTTTCTTTATTTGTTCATCTATCAGTAGTCAGATTGATTCTATACCTTGGGCATTATGAATAAAACTATAATAAGCCTGGAAGTAGAGATGTCTCTCCAACATTTTATATTTTTATGATTATATTTCCTTTGTAAATACCCCTGGTTATGGGGTTTCTGAATCATATGATTGTCCTATTTTTAATTTTAATTTTTTGAGGAACCTCTGTGCTATTTTTCTATAATAAATAGACGATGCATATTGTCACCAACAATATCAAAGCATTCCATTTTCCCAACATCCTCTCCAATGCTGGTTGTTCTTTGTCTTTTTGATAATAATCATTCTTACTAGAGTCATGAAGAAGAAAAGGGTGCTAGGGATGTAGCTCAGTTGGTAGAGTGCTTGCTTAGCAGTGCTGAGTCCAACCCCCAGCACTGGATAAAACGGATGTGGTGACACACACCTATATCCAGCACTCAGGAACTGGAGGCAAGAGTTCAAAGTCATCCTGAGCTACATAGGAAGGCTAGGCCAGCCTAGGCTATACAAAACTTCATCTCCTCTTTCTTCTTTGAGATGAAGTTTACAAAACTTCATCTCAAAGAAGAAAGAGGAAGCCGGGCGTGGTGGCACATGCCTTTAATCCTAGCACTTAGGAGGCAGAGGCAGGCAGATCTTTGTGAGTTCAAGGCCAGCCTGGTCTACAGAGTGAGTTCCAGGACAGCTGGGGCTACAGGGAGACCCTGTCTCAAAAAGATCAAAAAAAAAAAAAAAAAGAAGAAGAAGAAGAAGAAAGCAGGAGAGCGAAGATAAGAGGAGAGAAGATAGGTGGGAGAAAGGGGCAATAAAAACACTTTTCAGTCCATCCTACTGAGTACCACCCACTCATTAACCAGTTCAGAAACACCCCTCACAATGGCTGTGGTGTCCACTCACATGTGAGGACATCCCCCCAGTGGCCACACTGTTCACTCACACTTGAGGACAGCACAGGCGTCACCTGCTGGACCTTTGATTTGCATTTCAACGATGTTGACCATTTTTTTCAGAACCTCCTAAACATTTTTATGGCTTATTTGAGAGATGCTTAGTTAAGTCTATTGTCCATCTTTAAACAGGTTATTGGGGGTTTTGTTATTGAGTTTCAGGGGTCCCTTATGTAATCTGGAATTAACTCCTTATTAGAAGCACAGTTTGTAAATACTTTCTCCAGTTTGGGAGTTTTCTCTTCACGCTGTTGCTTTTTGGCACCGCAGGCACCGCCGTGCAGAGGTAACCTTGAATGCCTTGTTTTGTGTGTTTCTTATTGTTGGGATCTCCTCCAAAAAGCACCCTTCCCTGTTCCCTAGGTTTCTCCCTCCTGTAGTTTCATGGTTTAAGACTGGATATTTGAATCTTTCATTTTTTTTTTTTTTTTGGCTTTGGTTTTGAATGTGTTGTATAAAAGAGATCTAAGTCCTTTCTTCTGTGTATAGACACCCAATTTTCCCAGGATAATTTTTTTTAATTTTTATTTTATTTTATTTATTTTTGTATGTGTATGAGTGTACTGTCTGCATGTAGGTTTGTGCACCCGTGTCGTGCAATGCCGCGGAGGTCAGAAGAGGGTGTCGGATTCCCCTGGAACTGGAGTTCTCCTGGAATTGGAGTTTCAGACGGTTCTCAGCCGCCATGTGGGTGCTGGGGATCCACCCCGGGTCCTCTGTAAGAGCGGTCGGCGCTCTCAACCGCTAGGCCATCTCTCCAGCCCCCCGGGATAATTTTTTTTTAAGAGACTGTATTAATCAGGGTTCTCTAGAGGAACAGAAATGACAGCTGAATGTATATATTAGAAGAATTTATTAACCAGCTTTACTTCAAAATTATAACAATAGCTGAATCACACCTGAAAGGCTGAGAACCTGGTAGTCGCTGGTTCTTGGGTCTGGGGGGTCCTCAGCAGCTGGAGGTCGTCTCACACTGGAGGGGCTAAGACACCAGTAATCACTCAGTCTGCAGGGATGAGTGCCTCAACAGTCCCAGTCTGGCTCTGCGAACCAGGAGGGTTCCTGAAGAGCTTCTGGTCCTTAGTCAATGATGGAAGCCTGGAAACCCTGGCTCCACTGTGAGCAAAGGAAGCAGCAGCAGCAGCAGCAGCAGCAGCAGCAGCAACAGCAGCAGCAGCAGCATAAATCAACTCACTCAGGACCCCGGCAAGCCAAAGGCAGATCATCTTGCTTCTGCCATGCCTCTTTTCGTCCCAGAAGGTGCCACCCACATTTGGAGTGGGTCTTCCAACATCAGTTAGGGTCGTCAGGACAGTTCTGCAGCTGAGGCTCTCTACTCAGCTGATTCTTTTTTTTTTTTTTTTTCCTTTTTTAAAGACGGTTCTTAGCTGCCACATGGGTGCTAGGAATCGAACCTGGGTCCTCTGCAAGAGCAGTCGGTGCTCTTAACCGCTAAGCTATCTCTCCAGCCCCATGCTGATTCTAATTTGTGACAAGTTGCCATTAACACGTGCCATCACATTGTCCTGCCAGCGTGTGTTATAAACACCTTTGGCAGAAGCCACTTGGCTGTAGATGATGAATTTATTCCTGGGCTCTGGATTCTGTTTCTTTGGCCTACATGTCTGTTTTTATGCTAATGCTATGGTGTTTGGCTTACCATAGTTTCAAGTATATTTTAGAATTGAGTATTTTAAGACTTCTTACTTGAGAATGTTTGACTCGTCAGGGTTTTATGTGGTTCCACTGGAATTTTAGGATTGTTTCCTTTCTAGCTCTGTGAAGGAATCACGGATCACTGGTAAGTAGGGAAAGCACTAGGTATTCTAGCCACTTTTACAGTATTGAGTCTTTTTATGGATCCTTTTATGGATTCTTCAGATCCATAAAAACATGATGTCTTTCCATTTTCCACGGGCATCTCACAACGTGTGTGCACCTACACACGTGCAGGGAATACACTCATACATATAAAATAAAATAACCAATAAAATATTAAAAATAAATAAAATCTGAAGAGGATCATTTCCCTTTCCATTAAAATAGCTAGACGTGGTCCTGCACACAAGCCCTGATTTTAGACCTTCCCAGTCCAGGCCCCAAGAGGTTTTCCGTCATTTTTCTATTACTCTTCTACAACCCCAGTGTGCCTTCACCTGTGCTCTGGGATAAATGTAAAGCACCTAATTGAATTTCTGGGGATAGAAAAACAAGAATATTAGACAAGGAGTTGGGGAAGTTGTGGGTGAATGGTGAATACACAAAAAAATACATTGGATCCATGAGTGAAATTCTCAAAGAATCAATAAAAATATGAGGTTAAAAATAAATAAAATAACTAGAAAGTTATAGACAATAACCAAAGTGTCATCAAGAGGAGAAAGCACAGGGAAAGGAAAGAGGAAGAAACGGGAAGAGGGGCCAGGCTTAGTGGCACACACCTTTAGTCCCAGCACTTGGGAGCCAGAGGCACGCAGATCTCTGTGAGTTCAAGCCCAGCCTGGGGGGGTCCAGGTCAGCTGGGGCTATAGGAAGACGGGGTATCAAAGAAAAGAAAGAAAGAAAGAAAGAAAGAAAGAAAGAAAGAAAGAAAGAAAGAAAGAAAGAAAGGGAAGAAAAAAGAAAGAAAGAAAGAAAGAAAGAAAGAAAGAAAGAAAGAAAGAAAGAAAGAGAGAGAGAGAAAGGAAGGAAGGAAGGAAGGAAGGAAAGAAAAAAGAAAGAAAGAGAAAGAAAGAAAGAAAGAAAGAAAGAAAGAAAGAAAGAAAGAAAGGAAAGAAAGAAAGTAGAGAATGAGGAAGGGGGGAGGGAGAGGGAAAGAAGAGAAAGAAAAGAAAAAAAAAAAAAAAAAAAAAAAAAAAAAAAAAAAAAAAAAAAAAAAGAAGAAGACGAAGAAGAAGGAAGAAGAAGAAGAGAAGAGAACGGAAGAAGAGAAGAAGAAAAAAAAAAGGAGGAGGAGGAAGAGGAGGAAGAATGGGAAGGGGAAGAGGAGAAAAGATAGGAAGAGGTGAAAGAAGTGCCAGCCCCTCAATAACCAGTTACAGAGAGAGTAAGGACTTTACAGTAACCGCCTGCCACTCACTCACAAACAATCACAGGCTCCAAGTAGGTAGCAGCTGCTTATAGGAATTATGTATTTTTTTATTATTTTTTTTTGACATTTTTTCCTTTCATTTGTTATTTTTTTTAAGCGGATTCTACAATATAAGAGCACAGCTTGTTTTCAGATCACACTGAGGGACATTGCTCAGCTTGCCATACAATTAGGTAATTGGCACTAGCATCCACAGATGAGGGATACCATTCGTCGTTTGTTTTTCTGGGACTGTGTTACTTCACTCAGCATGATGTCCTCTAGCTCCAGCCATTTTCCTGCAAAGCTCGTGATGTCGTCTTTCTTTACTGCTGCATAGAACTCCATTGTGTAGATGTACCACATTTTCTCTATCCACTCGTCAGTTGAGGGGCATTTAGGTTGGTTCCAGCTCCTTGCTATTGTGAAGAGAGCTGCAATAAACATGGCCGTGCATGTATCTCTGTGGTGGCGTGAGTCTTGAGGGTACATGCCCAGGAGTGGTATGGCTGGGTCAGGTGGCAAGTTCATTCCAAGTCTTCCAAGGGTTCTCCACACTGCTTTCCATAGTGGCTGTACCAGTTTACATTCCCACCAGCAGTGGATGAGTGTTCCTCTTTCCCCACAACCTCTCCAGCACTTGGTGTCATTTATTTTCTTGATCCTAACCAGTCTTCTTGGAGTAAGATGATATCTTAAAGTGGTTTTAACTTGCATTTCCTTAATTATTAGCGACGTTGAACACTTCTTTTTTATTTTTTTTTTATTTTTTTTTTTATTTCCGTACGTGTATGAATGTATTGTGTGCATGCAAGTCTGTGCACCCGTGACGTGCAATGCCGCGGAGGTCAGAAGAGGGCGTCGGACTCCCCTGGAACTGGAGTTCTCCTGGAATTGGAGTTTCAGACGGCTCTCGGCCGCCATGTGGGTGCTGGCGATCGAACCCGGGTCCTCTGCAAGAGCGGTCAGCACTCTTAACCGCTAGGCCATCGCTCCAGCCCCGAACACTTCTTAAGATGTTTCTCAGCCATCTCTAATTCCTCACTTGTGAAGTCTCTGTTCAGCTCTTTGCTCCATCTATTGAGTAGGTCAATTTTCTTTCGTCTTTGTTTTTTGAGTAGTTTATATATTCTGGAAATCAATGCTTTGTCAGATGTATCTGCGGTGAAGGTTTCCTTCCACTCTGTGGGCTTTCTCTTCACTTTCTTGATTGTTTCTTTTGATGTACAGAAGCTTTTGAGTTTAATGAGGTCCCACTTGTCAATTGTCTACCTTAATTCTTGTACAGCTGCTGTCTGATTTAGGAAGTCTTTTCCTATGCCTATGTCTTATAGTCTGATGCCAACTTTTTCTTCTATCACCTTCAGAGTTTGGGGTTTCATGTTGATGTCTTTAATCCATCTGGAGTTGACTTTTGTACAGGGCGAGAGGTAGGGGTTTAATTTCATTCTTCTACAAGTGGCAATCCAGTTTTGCCAACACCACTGCCAAAGATGCTGTCTTTTCTCCATTGTGTCTTCTTGGCCCCCTTGTCAAATCTGAGATGGCTGAAATTGTATGTGCTCAAGTTTGGATCTTCAGTTTTGTTCCATTGGTCAACAGGTCTGTTTTTGTGCCAGTACCAAGCTGTTTTTATGACTATAGCCTTGTAGTATAGTTTGAAGTCTGGTATACAGATACCCCCCGTATTGCTCTTTTCACTCAGGGTTGTTTTGGCTCTTTGGGGTCTTTTGTTTTTCCAAATGAAATTAAGGACTTTATTCTCCAAGCCTGTGAAGAAATTCTTGGGGATTTTAATTGGAATTGCATTAAAGCTATACAAGAGTTTGGGTAGAATGGACATTTTTACTATATTAATTTTCCCAATCCATGAGCATGGGAGGTTTTTCCATCTTCTTCAGGGGTTTAAAATTTTTGTTGTAGAGATCTTTGGTAGAATGGACATTTTTACTATATTAATTTTCCCAATCCATGAGCATGGGACGTTTTTCCATCTTCTTCAGGGGTTTAAAATTTTTGTTGTAGAGATCTTTGATGTCTTTGGTTAGGCTTGTTCCTACATATTTTATGTATTTAAATACTTATTTTCATAGTCTTTTATAAGTATAGACTTTCTGCAATGTATGTTAAGTATATGCCATCAATTATAAACATTACTAGTCATAATGTACTTATAAAAAAATCTGGAGTGTTTATTTGCTCAAAGATTTTTTTGTTTCCTTGAATGTGTAGTTTCTATAATTTTATTGAATTTTTGTGTATTTCATACAGAACATCTCAATGACTCTTAATCATCTTTATACCCCTTCCCCACTGACATCCTCCCATAGCCCTGCCCCCACTGGAATTCATACATTCTATCATTTATGTTGAGGCCTATTGTGTTCGTCAGCACAAGCTGAGTCCCTCCCTTTTAGAAGATCAGCTCTTCTTCCCCCAGCAGCAATCAGCGGACAATAATTCTTCAACTAAGTTTGAGGCCTACTGCCCATTTCCACAGTTCAGTGCTGGGCTTTTGTCTGATTAAGTTTGCACGGGTCTTGTGAATGCTGACACTATTGCTGTAGGCTCATGTCAGTTATTTTGCTCCATTGTGACTACAAGACCTAACAGAAACAGCTAAACAGAGGACACATGTATTTGGGCTCAATTTTAGAGAGGTTTGGTCCATTATGGTAGGGAAGGCATGGTGAAACAGCTCAGTTTGCAGGAACAGGAATGTGGAAGGAAGTCTGTAGGTTGGTCTAAGTGAGAATATAGAATACCCAGTGAAGCACAATTGAATTATAGAATTTCAAAGACAAATCACCCTTCAGTCACCAAGGAGAGAAAAAAAGCCACTAGAGTAAAAACATCAGGTTGACCTCAGACACGCAGTGCAAGACCACATTGAAGCAAGAGTCTAAGGGAAAGAAGTTTAATATCTGAAAGCCTTGAAGAAAATAACTTAGGAATTCACGTACTTCTGGTTTCTTTTCTTTTTGTTTTCTGGTTTCTTTTCACATATGAAAGTACCAGATGCCCTTAAATGGGAAAGATCTCAGGAATCAAGAATCCAGTATTTCTGAGCCTTTCTGAACCAAAAAAGAAAAATTAAAAAAAAAAAAGAAACACTTGATATTGAAGTATAATCGACCAAAATATAAGTCAAATCAAACAAAAATGCCCTTAAATAGAGAAATGGTAATAAAATAGCTGGTGATGAGTTACGGCAAAGCAGAACTGGACTATCCTGTTGAAAAGATGAGAAGGGAGCTGGAAAGATGGCCTAGTGGTTAACAGCATCGACCGCTCTTGCAGAGGACCCGGGTTTGATCCTATGCTGAATACCTTTAGTGTCAACTTGACATACCTGGGTTGAGGGAGCCTCAATTGGGGAATTGGCTCCATTGGACTGGCCTGTGGCCACGTCTGTGGAGTATTGTCTTGATTGTCGAACAATGTGGGAGGGCCCAGCTCACTATGGGTGGTGCCACCCTGGGCAGGTTGTTGTGTACCATATAAGAGGGCAGGTTGTTGTGTACCGTATAAGAGGGCAGGTTGTTGTGTACCGTATTAGAGGGCAGGTTGGGCATGGGCCAGGGGAGCAAGCCAGTAAGCAGCATTCCTCCATGGCCTGTGCTTCAGCTCCTGCGTCCAGGTTCTTGCCCTGAGTTCCTGCCGTGGGCTCCCTGAGTGATGAACTGTGACCCAGGAGATGTAAGCTGAATAAACCCTTTCCTCCCCAAGTTGGTGTTGGTCAGAGTGTTTTGTCACAGCAATGGAAGACAAACTAGAACAGATCCCCAGCACCCACATGGCGGCTGAGAACCGTCTGTAACTCCAATTCGAGGAGAATTCCAGTTCCAGGGGAATCCGACACTCTCTTCTGACCTCCGTGGCATTGCACAACATGGGTGCACAAACCTACATGCAGACAGTACACTCATACACATAAAAAATAAATAAATAAAATTTTTAAAAAAAGAAAAGATGAGAAGAGCTGCACACCGAGTCAACAGGAGGAGGAACAGAGGGGAATGAGGAGAAGCAGGCTCATTCCTCTCCATTATTTGAACTAAATTTTAAATTTTATTTGTTTGGTCTTTTTGAGACAGGGTCTCCCTTTAGTCCCAGCTGGCCTGGAGCTTGCTATGTAGACCAGGCTGGCCTTGAACTCACAGAGATCCTCCTGCCTCTGCCTCCTGAATGCTGGGATCAAAGGTGCACACCACAACCTTAAAGGGACCAAACCAAAAAAAGTTCACACTGGCACCCCTCACCTCAAAAATCCACAAGTGTAAAACTATTACAATGTATCCAATCAATCAAGTGCTTCCATTAAATGACCATACTTAACCTGGACCTCAGAGCACTCATAAGCATCCTAGATCTGTGTTTCTCCCTTTAAGATGCTAAGACGCTGCCAATGAGATCTTCTGGAATGGAGACAATAGCTCAACTTTGTCTTATCACCATTTTGGTAGCACTTCTGAGGGGGCCATCATTCAACAGAGGCCATGAGTAGAAAGGAGAAAATAACATAAATCAGAAAATACAGCAAGAAAACCCACGAAGAGCTCAGGCCACAGTTGAGGAGGAGGATGAGAGGAGAAGAGTGGTAGAAGTGGGAGAGGCAAGTGTTAAGCAACTGCTGCAGGGAAAGAAAATAGAAAACCAAGACTCCTTAAAGAATGTCCAAGGTGGGTTCCGTAAAAACAAGGCCCTACATGGTAGCTGTTATGTTCTTGAAAGGCAGGAAGAAAGGCACCTCTGCCTTCTAACTTGGACAGCTAATTATTCTTCAAAGAAGAGATTACCGGCTACACATGAGGATCTGGGTAGAGTATACCTTCCTTATCAACTGCACCCACAATTGATTGATTAGATAGGGACAACAGCAGTCATCCAAAGCCAACAGCTCTCCCTGTGAACAGTTATGTCTCGGGCATGCTGGTGTTGGGTCATGGTATAATCTTTGCAGCAGAGGGAGCAAGTTTGCCTTCTAAAGAGACAGAGTGCCAGCTCCCAGCATAGTGCTAGGATAGAGCAGATCTCCAGTAAAACTGTAAAGATTTGTTAAGTCCATTTGTGTAATACTGAAAAAAGTCCAATGCAATGACTTCGTTTTAGTGAAATCAATAGTAATACATTCTTTATAATGGTAATTGATCAACAAGTTACACTGTTTCCAATATCACTCTTCATTTGGAAAAGAAAATAAACTATCAGCATCAAGGAGCAAATCAGGGGTAGAACAAGTGCAGTGGAAAGAGTCAAAGGTGGGCTGAGGTGAGGCTCAGTAGGTAGAAGCTTCCCTGCCAGGCACAGGGCCGTGGGTCCATCTCTAGCACCACACAACTGGAAGAGTTGATGGTTTGGAATCTTACAGGGATTTTAATGATCCAAGTTCATCTATTTATGTTTTATGACCCCAGCAAGTTGATGTGTCTGTAACCACAGTTATCATTACATTGGAGTTAGAATTAGCTGTTTCACCTTCCTGTGGACTGGAGAGTAGCCAACCTGCTTTTATATAACCCTGGACCTAAAAATGCTTCTAACACTTTTTTTTTTTTTAATTTTATTTATTTCTGTATGTGTATCAATGTACTGTCTGCATGCAGGTTTGTGCACCCGTGTCGTGCAGTGCCGCGGAGGTCAGAAGAGGGTCTCGGATTCCCCTGGAACTGGAGTTCTCCTGGAATTGGAGTTTCAGACGGTTCTCGGCCGCCATGTGGGTGCTGGGGATCGAACCCGGGTCCTCTGTAAGAGCGGTCGGCGCTCTTAACCGCTAGGCCACCTCTCCAGCCCGCTTCTAACACTTTTAAAGTGTTGTGGAAAGAAGAGATGGAGCAGGAAGATGAGGAGGGAACCAGGCTGAGGCCTGTAGAGACTAATCCGTGGCTATTGAGCCTTGACAGAACAGTTTCCTAATCCACTGGCAGGAACAGATGGGTGAGCTGGCACGGAAGCTGAGCTAGGAGTGCAGGCGTCAACACAAAGGAGATTGCTTTCGATTGACTGGCTCAGTAACTGGGTGCCAAGTGGCGAGAAATGTTTTCCTCTCACCTGAAAATGGCTGTAATTTTAGTCATCAGCAGATGAGATTTGTGATAATCAATTCTGTTTCATTCTCCAAGGCCTGACTGGTTCTAAACAGGCCAAGGACTAGAACTGTGTCAGGCTGCGGTAAGAAGTACCATCGCTGCATGTTCCGGTCCCTGCAGGGACTAGCTTCTGTAATCAATGAATGCAGTCCTGGAACACTTCAGTGAACACAGGGCGACGAACAGGATTGTGCCAGTGCATTCAGGACCCTCTCAAGGTTATCTCTAAGGAACTCCTTGACCTCAGACAAACCAGTTTTCCCTCATGCAAGGAGATTAAATGAATGAGTAGGTTACTTCCAAAAAGAGCTGAAGAGACAGATCTAGTGGCACTCACCTGCAAGCCCAATGACCCTGGAGACTGAGGCGGGAGGATAAAAGTTTCAAGGCCTGCCAGGAGTACAGAGCCAGTAGAGTGCCAACTAAGGCCAAAGAGAGAGCAAAAGCAAAAAATAAGAATTCTGGGGAGGGAGCTCAGTAGAGCACTTTCTAATCATAAGGGAGGCTCTAGGTTCAGGCTCCAGCACCAAGAAAAATAATGAACTCTAGACCCTGAGGAAAGAAAATTATGAGCCCAATGTTTTAAATGCCCTCTCAAAGTCAGGGTAAAGGCTAAGACTGCCCCAGTAAAACCCTTCACCCATGAACAGCTGTTGGCAGGTGTCTCCATGTGATAAGCTAGGGATTGCTTTGCGGGCGTCAGAGCACATGTGTCTTCTTAGTCAATACTGTGATCTGTACTCATTCCAGGTTAAACTCGACGTTGCAATTGCTGGACAAGTGGCCCACAAACGCTCAAGTGTGGGAAGCTAATTCCTCTGTGGGGTGGAGCAGGAGGTGGGAACTGCCGAAGGCCTTGCTGTAGCTTCCTTTCTGTGACTCCAACAAGCACCATGACCAAAGCAACTCAGGGGAGGAAAGGGTTTATTTAGCTTCTACTTCCAGGTTACCATCAATCGCTCAGGAAAGTCAAGGCAGGTGTCAAGGCAGGCCTGCTTGTTGTTTCCCACAGCATTACCTCTGACCACGGAGCCCACATCCAAGCAGGACCCACGAAAGAACACTGCTTGTTCATGGGTCTGTGCTCAGTGAGCTTGTTTTTTGTTTTTTTTGGTTTTGGGGGGGGGGGGGTTGTTGTTGTTTTTATCTTTTTGAGACAGGGTCTCCCTTTAGTCCCAGCTGGCCTGGAGCTATGTAGACCAGGCTGGCCTTGAACTCACAGAGATATACCTGCCTCTGGCTCCTGAGTGCTGGGATTAAAGGCGTGCACCACCACGCCCAGTTCAGCAAGCTTTCTTATACAGCCCAGGACCACCTGCCAGGGAACACTGCTGCCCACAGCAGGCTAGGTCCATCAGTTAGCAATAGGACATCCCCACAGACATTCCCACAGGTTGATATGGTCTGGACAGCCCCTCAATTGAGAGTCTGTTCTTTTTCTTTCCTCGTTTTGCTTTACATTTATTTTTTAAGAGTAGGTGGGAACTTGGAAGACACTTGCTTCCCTAGAGATCTCCTGGAACTGTGCTGATAGAACTGTCTTGCAGGAACTCATCTCTGGAACTGTCTCCTCCAGCCTGACCCTACCTATAATTTTATTCAAAGTGGTTTCTCCAGCTTCAACTGGGGGAGTAGAAGCTTGGCTCCACCCTATCCTAACAGACTATCCCGTCTTGTCATCCCTACTTCTAGAACATCTCATTCACCCAAGGTCATGTGTCTTTCCCAGTCTTCATGGAATACAGTGGAGATGGTTGCACAGCCTTTCAGTGCTTTGATATGTTAATTCTCAAGTTTACCCACATTCATTCAACATTTTGGAGGGTAAAGTACAAAACTGAAGTTGCCAAGGAAATAAGATTGGGTGCCCATGTCACTAGACCCGTGGTTTTAAAGTCATTAGTCCAGGGGCTGGAGATATGGCTCAATGGTTGGAAACACTGGCTGTTCTTGCAGAGGGTCCTGGGTTTGATTCCCAGCACCCATGTGGTAGCTGACAACCATCTGTAACTCCATTTCTGACCTCTGTGGGCATTTCCTGACATTGGTATACTTACATACATGCAGGCAATATACTCATATACATAAAATAAAAATAACAAAATATTTTTAAAGTTCTTAGACCAGACTCTGTCCATTTTGTAAAAGTCATTCCCACGTTAGCATCCACAAAGTTTGTCCTTCTGGTCTGGATTACCTGACTCACAATGTTTGTTTCCAGTTCCATTCATTTACCTCTAAATTTCATAATTTTGTTTTTCTTAATATTTGAATAATATTCCATTATATAAATGTACCGTACTGGCCTGGAATTCAACATGTAGACTAGGCTGGCCTCAATCTCACAGAGATCAGTTTGCCTCTGCCTCTGCCTCTGCCTGAGTGCTGGGATTAAAGGCATTTGCCACCATACCCAGCCCTCTTTCGAGCTTTCTGAGGCCCCTTCACACTGATTCCCATAGTGACTATACCAGTTTACACTCCCACCAGCAGTGAATAAGAGTTTCTCTTTCTCCAGATCCTGGCCAGTATTTGTCATCATTTGTTTCTTGAACCTTGGACTAGAGTAAGATGAAATCTCAAAGTTGTTTCATTTGCATTTCTCTGGTGGCTAAAGATATCAGATATTTTTAAAACATTTCTCAGCCATTTGCAATTCATCCTTTGAGCACTCCCTGTTTAGTTCTTTATCCCAATTTTTAATAACCCAATTTAGTTTGGGGTTTTTTTAACATTTAGTTTTTGAGTTCTTTATATATTCTAGATATTAACCCTCTGTCAGCTGTACAGCTGATAGACTTTTCCCATTCTGTATGTTCCAACAGTTGTTGGCTATGTTCTTTTTCAATGTCATCATTGTTTTCATGCTATCACTGTGTTCAGCAGTGGTCTTTGGTCTAATTACCACCTATCACAATCATACATTGCTCTGAGTCAGGGGTGTAACAATAGGGGATGTAGTATAAGATTAAAGTTTAACTTGTAAGAGTGAATTACATCAAAAGTCCAAAGCATAGGAATTTGAGTACAATGTTTTTTTCTTAAGGGCCGGTTAAATGTAAACAAGCAGAATGCACAGTAGGAAAACAGACTGAATACATGATTCCTGATTCCCCGAAGTCATCCCCATACTTTGTCAGGTGACTCTAGGCTGTGTGAGGTTGTCAGGCCTCCTCCCGGGGGTACAGTCACACAGTGAGCCCACCCCTCATGCCTCTATTTCTGCTGCCTTCTCCCGCTCTCCTCCTGCTTTCAATTTTGAGCCCTTCTTCAGATGAAGCTGCCCAGGCCTGAGCTCCCGACCTGCAGGACCATGAGCCAAAGTAAGCCTCCATTCTGTATAAATTATGGTCTCCGGTGTTCCCTCGAGATTGAAAAGAGACTGAGATGATCTTCCACCTCCCTTCCAGAAATGGCACAATGTTCCTAAGGAGTAAGAAGGTGCCACGGGGGCGGGGGAGGCAGCCAGTCACCGGCTTCAGATCTTGGCACTGTGCTCTGCTGCCATCTAGTGAGAGAAGCACCCACCTGATGCTCAGATAGACCTCGCGGCTCCCTTCCACATCCTTGCCTGTACTGTAGTATCCCTCATCAAGCACTGGGACTTTCTCAGGCCCATCACCCCTCTCAGTCTTCCTCCCTCCGTCCCTCCCTCCCTCCCTCTCCCTTCTTTCCCTCCTTCTTTCTTCTCCTTCTCTCTCTTCTTCTCTCCCCTTTTCTCTCCTTCCCTCAAAGACGTGAGAAAAAATAGCTGTTTCCATTCCGCTCAGGACCATTAGATATTTTGCCATGACGTTCTATTTTATAAACTCGATGTGGTGGTGTGAAGATTCCAAACACTGGGAAATGGCCTCGTTTTGTATGGTTCCAGATAGGAGGTGGGCCTTAGGACACAGGCTCATCCCTCTGGGGTCCTGCCTGCTTCTCTACACTCCCGTGCTCACCAGTGGTATTCCCACGCACCTGTCTTTCTGCATCCAGCCCTCTTCCTTTTTCCCTAGAAAGGTTTTGTGGCTTTACCAGCTCTGGTAGGATATACTAACTATTCTGTAAAAGCAGGAAAGACCATGTTATGTTTGTGTGAAATGGAAAATCTTGAGCATTCTCTCTCTTCATGTCTGGTCACAGTGTTGATGCAGCTGTTGGTGTTGCTTGCTGGTGGAGATTAGTGCTTCATTGACATCTTGCACATCAATCAAGAAGCAGGCTGCCCCAGACCCAGAACTTCCAGTACAAAGTAAGTAGTGGGATCAAAAAATTAGTTACTGGGGGCAGGGGTGGGGGGAAGAATAGCAAGACTTGAACTGCCAAGCTGAAACATTATACTTTCTACTGCAAGCTTGCCAGCACTAGTTGAGAAGCCAAAATACTAACAAGTTCTATCTTTGGGGCTATAATCCACTTAATTTTAGGTGAACATTTTAGTCTATAATTACACATTGAACTCTATGCCTTTTCTGACTGTAGGAAGAACTAGAAGATATGTTCTGTTTTCTGAACTGTTAGTCGTTTAGTCACAACTAACTTCAGAAACGTCAGCGATCAGCCATAGCATAATCAAAGAACCTACATGTATGCTAACGTTTCCATGCAGCTGAGCTCTCGTGACAACACATCTTGAAGGCTATCCTCCTCCCCAAAGAAAGAAAAAATTCAGAACTTCAAGTTACAAGAGAATATGACTCTGCCCACTTGGTTGACAGTACGCATTTGAAGTTTTCTTCACACAAAGCAGAGTTTGAGTGCTAGGAACAAAATATTGGTCAGTTGGCAGTGCTGCTTGAGCACTGCTTGATAGTGCTGTTTAGAGCTATCAAGGAACCTTTAGGAGGTGTGGCCATGCTGGGGGAAGCACATCACTGGGGTGGGCTTTGAGAGTTCATAGCTTTGCCCTACTTCTTGCCTCTCTGTTTCCTGTACCTGCTTGAAGATATGAGTCCTCAGTTTCTGCTCCACCACCTCCTGCCATACCCCCAACTGTATGTGCTCATCCAAATTACCTCTTTCTTCATGGTGTTTGTTTTTACTGGGTTTTGTTCTTTTTTGAGACAGAGTCTCCCTGTTGCCATAGCTGGCCTGGAACCTGCTATGGAGACCAGGCTGACCTCAATCTCACAGAGGTCCGCCTGCCTCTACCTCCCAAGTGCTAGGATTAAAGGCGTGCACCACCACACTAGACTTCCTTTATGGTGTTTTATCACAGCAACAGAGAAGTAACTAATACAGTGACTTGGTCCCAAGAGCCTTTGGAACATGTTCACTTTGCTACTTGTCCACTCCACTCCACTCCTGACCCTCCTGTGCTCCCCATCAGGTTCTCCCTCAGTGCAGGGCCTGAAAACGCTGGGTCACAAGGCAGGGAAAGTGCTATAAGGGCTTGTTCTTAGTTCCGATATCATTTAAGAGTTAAAGTCGAGCCAGAGGTGGTGGCGCACACCTTTAATCCTAGCACTTTGGAGGCAGAGGCAGGCGGATCTTTGTGAGTTCAAGGCCAGCTTGGTCCACAGAGTGAGCTCCAGGCCAGCTGGGGCTACAGGGAGAGCCTGTCTCAAAAAGACCAAAAAAAAAAAAAAAAAAGAGTTAAAGTCATACAAGAAAGAAATACAAATGAAAATCATTTGACAGTCGACAACTTGTCATCAATAAGAATCTGTGGAGCAGTGATGGGGTGTCCAGCCTGGAGGCCTAAGGTCCTCAGACCCTGTACCTGTCAGTGAACTCAAGGCAGGGGAGTAGTCCTGCTTCCTGCTTCCTGATTCCTGCTTCCTGCTTCCTGTTTCCTGTTTCCTGTTTCCTGACTCCTGCTACTGGGGCTTTCTGTGCTGATTTTCCCCCAGAAACTGTGAAAGATACCCAAAGTTACTATGGAGACCAGTTTAGATCTTATCTGGCCCTCACGGCCACATGTTGGACACTCGGCCTCCAGCCCATGGTGCCACTGAGAGGGGGTGGAAACTTGAAGAGTTAGGGTCTACAAAGTGGTCTTGGCACAAGTGGGAGCATGTCCTTGAAGAGGGGAGACCACACCCTCTTTTGTCCCTGCCCACAAGGACAGCAGTTTGGGTCTATTGCATGTTGCCAGTGTGATCCATGTGCCTCCTCAGAACAGGCCCCAAGCAGCGAGGCCATCTAATAGGAAAACAGAAGCTCCTCAACCTTGCCCCAAAATGAACCCTTCTATTTCATAAGTTAGGGACTTCAGAATGTGTTCCCCGGACAGAAAGTTAGATAACACATAATTGTCAGATTTTTTTCCTCCTTTTATTTTCTGTAATTATCCTTTCCCCTCCTCACCTTCTTCAAAATTGCCATCACATCTCTGACTTCTCCAGTAAAGGACAAGGAACGACATTTTCTAGATGTTTCAAAATCTCATGCTAGGACTTAGAAACTTCCCAATGAAAAAAAGTAGAAGTGAGCATGGTGGCACATGCCAGAAATCCAGTATTTGGGAGGCAGAGTCAGGAGGGAAGAGGGTTTCATCCTGGACACGCATTCACATCATATGTGTTCTCTGTTTTCAGGGGCTAATGGAGTCTCTGGGCCACATGGGAGAAGACCACGGGAAAGAGGAGCTGGTTTGGGTACCTCACGATGCCACGGTCCTGGGACTTGCAGTCTTACGTCCTTTGTCTGAAAGTCTCTCCGTGACCTCTGCCTCACTGCTGTTATCCCCAATATTTCCTTCATACTGCTCAAACTCATGCCTCTTCAGCACCTTACCACACTCAAGCCAGGTTGGATTCTTATTACTATCCTCTTCGTTGGAACCCTCCAGGGGAGACTGACAAAGCCATACCCCTCCATGCAATGGTCCACATGTGAACTCAGTTACAGTTCACAGGTGAACAAAGCAATTGATGAGCACTGCTTATCACACACTGGACTGGTTTCTGCTGAGTACTGACCCACTCTTATGTCCTGAAAAGTGGATGTTCTGCTCTCTCTCACCACTATCCAGCCTCAGGCCCATTATCACTGTGGCACGGTGATGGCTTTTAAGACAAAAATTTAGATGAATAGGGCTGGAGAGATGGCTCAGCTATTGAGAGTGCCGACTGCTCTTACAGAGGACCTGGGTTTGATTCCCAGCACCCACATGGTGGCTAAGAACCATCTTTAACTCCAGTTCCAGGGGAATCTGACACCCTCTTCTGACCTTCACAGCATTGCACAACATGGGTGCACCTACTTACATGCAGACAGTACACTCATACACATAAAATAATAATAAAAAATTTAGATGAATAATGAACATGTCACTTTATATCCCCCAAAGCACATACCACACTGTCTAGAACAACACTGATATTTTACCTGAATTCTCAATGTTTTCTCTGGCTGGCTTTTACACTTGATAGAGAACAGCACTTTTACCCATGTGACAAGATTCAAAATCCATTTGGTCTTCTCAACTTTATCTTATAAAATTCACTGCAAAGAGATTTCTTTGTGAGTGACTCAACACTTAACATCAAGCTATTATGAAGATTTCAAAATGATTTAAAATTGATTAAGCAGCTAAGTATTTCTCCATTGCTCCTTGGAGAGGCTCTAGAAATCTCTTTATTCTGTCTGTGACCTTATTTTATTTGGGTTTATAAAATTTTGTGTAACATTAAAATAAACCACTGAAACCAGTCTTTGAGATAATTTAAATGAATTAGAATTTATAAGAACTTCCCTTCTTCATCTTGGACTCTAGGGAGAATGAAGGGCACATTTTACTCTTTGAATTCTGTTTGTTTGTTTGTTTGTTTGTTTTTTTACTAAAGAAGCAGCAGAGATTCCAGTGCCTTCCTGCAGGGCATCTCTGTGCACTGTCACTCTGAGCAGGGAGGATCTGCTCTGGTCCACAGCAGCCAAAGCACTGTCCAATGGGCACAGCTGGCCTGGTGAATTGGTATTTAAGGAGAACTTTAAATGTTTAATTTAGATCAGCACTTCAGTACTATATGCAGGATATAATATCTAAATTTATATGCAGATATTAGTTTTCAAAAAAGAATTATGGGAGCCAGGCATGGTGGAGGACACCTTAATCCCAGCACTCAGGAGGCAGAGGCAAGCAGATCTCTGTGAGTTCAAGGCCAGCCTGGACTACATATCGAGCTCCAGGCCAGCTGGGGCTACAGGGAGACTAAAACTAAGTCATACATCATTACAGGTTATTATATTCAAACAATGGAAAAATCGCCTTACAGGATTTTGCTAGAGAAAGAATTAAGCATTAAAAATACAACTGAGGGGCTGGAGAGATGGCCTAGCGGTTAAGAGCACCGACCGCTCTTGCAGAGGACCCGGGTTCGATCCCCAGCACCCACATGGCGGCCGAAAACCGTCTGAAACTCCATTTCCAGGAGAACTCCAGTTCCAGGGGAATCTGACACCCTCTTCTGACCTCCGCGGCATTGCACGACACGGGTGCACAAACCTGCATGCAGACAGTACATTCATACACATACGNGTCTTTGGTAACACTCTCTGGCATCCCAGAGACCATCTGTATACTTGCAAGTGCGGTCTCCATACATCTTTTCCATGTTTGTATCAGGTCTTCAACAGCAGGGCCTTATCACCTCTCTTCCTGCAGATATCCCAGTTAGGAGGCATCTGTGTCTATACCAAAGTAACCTACCATAACAATTAGTACTGTTTAAATACCTATATATCTAACTGCTTGTGCTTCATTAGTAGGATTGAAAGGTTATTCCTGGACAAACTGTCAGCGCATGAAAGGAAACAGTCAGAACTGACTAGAGTCCAAAACGACATCTCCAGAGAAAGTAGAGTGTTTTGCTTCTCGTCCACCTGTGCCCTTTTCTAAGCCTAGGGAACAATCTGCGGAAGAGGGGGCGTGATAGAATGTAAGGGCTGTGATTGGGGTGAATGGTGAAACTACAGCAATATAGACTGGATACTTATTTGATCAACTTGATTGTACATACATGCCACCCCAGCAGGATGGTGGGACCCTTGGGCTGTGTGGGTTTAGGCATAACTGCTTGCAAATTGGTTTTACATGAAGGATGCTTGTACTCATAAATTATTACTTATTGTTAAAAAATGAAAAAAAAAATAAAGAATAGAAGAAAAAATACAACTGAGGGACTAGAGAGATGGCTCAGGAGTTAAGAGCAGTAGCTCTTCTTGCAGAGGACCCAGGTTTGGTTTCTAGCACCCAATAGCAGCTAAAAACAATCTGTAATTTCAGTTCCTGAAGATCCTATACCCTCTTCTGGCCTCCGTGGGCATTGCATAACATGGTACACATAACATATATACAGGCAACATACTTGTATATAAAATAAATAAAAATAAGTAAATAATTTTTAAGTACAACTGAAAGCCAGGCATGGTGGTGCATGCTTTTAATCCCATCACTTGGGAGGTAGAGGCATGTGGATCTCTGTGAGTTTGAGGCCAGCCTGGTCAACATAGTGAGTTCTAGGACAGCTGGGGCTACAGGGAGAACCTGTCTCAAAAAACAAAGAAGCAACAAAACAAAAGTACAGCTGAACTTAATTATCACAAGAAGCTCTAGCACCTTAAACTGGTTTATCAGATATATCAGCATTAAATTTAATTCTCGGTGCTGGAGAGATGGCCTAGCAGTTGGGAGCACCGACTGCTCTTTCGGAGGACCCGGGTTCGATCCCCAGCACCCACATGGGGGCCGAGAACCATCTGAAACTCCAATTCCAGGAGAACTCCAGTTCCAGGGGAATCTGACGCCCGCTTCTGACCTCCGCGGCATTGCGCGACACGGGTGCACAGACTTGCATGCAGACAGTACATTCATACAGAAATAAATAAAATTAATAAAAAAACTAAAATAAAAAATAAATTTATTTCTCAAATTAAAACACGGACACAGAAAAAAAAAAAAGCCATGAAGAAAGATTCCAGCAGAAATGAGCAGACATTTATATAATAACCTAACCAAACAAAGGAAGAAAATGTAACATTTTAGTGCCAGAGACTGTCTGTGTCAAAACTGCCAAGCTCTCAGGTGAGTCGGGTCAGCAGGGACCTCTCCACTGCACCCTTAAGAAAGATCAAGGGGACAGGAGAAATGCAGAAGCTTGTTGCCAGTCCTGGAGGAAACAGTAAGAATCTCACCTTCCTTTGGAATACTCCTTGGATTTGTTGTTGTTGTTTCCATTTCATGTCGTGAGAGGAAAAAAAATACTCATTTGTCATTTCATAAAACTAACATTTAGAAAGGTCAGCCGCCACACATCATAAAATTAGCTTTCCTTAATTTCTAACTCTCACATTAATCAGTCTCTTTAGACTGATGTTGTTAACATGTGTAACACTGCAGGATGGGAGGTTAGGGAGAGGGGACACAGAGCAGCCCCACCAAGAATACAGAAGGCTATGTCTTAGAGAAATCTTCACCTCAGGGACGTCTGAGCTGCCTGGTCCTCTCCGTCCCCACCTGGAGACACATCTCATCAAAGGTTCCAAGTATAAGAACCCAAAACATATGTGTGCTCTTTCCAAGTCTTTAGTCAATCTGCATTTTGTCTTTTCAGTATTTTTTTGACCAAATTAGGATCCTTCTCTTCTTGCAACAGTTTTGTTTGGTTTCTCCTTTTCTTTTTTCAAGTTCAAACTACAACACTGTAGTTTGCTTTAAAAAAAAAAAAAAAAAAAGACCACTGGCAGTACTGCTCAGTGGGTAACGGTGCTATCCACCAAGACTGATGACCTGAACTTGATCCTGCAGCACACGTAACAGAAGGAAAGAACAGCTGTGCTCTGGTGTGGGGGTAGCACTATTGCACCAGCGGGTATATCTTGCCAGGCCAGGTGTTGTAACTCACAACCTTGGTTGATGGTTACTTTTCTCTTCCAATAGCATACATCTTCACTATGAAAGTGAAGGTTTTAAATAAGCACCAGCTTGATTTTTCTTTGTTCTGCAGCTCATGTATGCAGTGTCTTCAGCAATAGGGTCTGACCATCAAGTTCTGGTGGGTAACGACAAAGAGCAGGGAAAATGATCAACATTGTTTGAGGGTCCACAGAACCCCTGGTCAACAGCTTCAAAAGAGAAAGCATTCCTAACAATGGGCTTTTACTCTGCTAGCCTGAGGTTTCTCGAAGGACAATGTCTCCATTATAAGGTAACTCCTTTTAATCTCTTTAAATGTGTACTATATACTTTAAGAAGCCTCAGTCGTGGTTTAAGAAGCCTCTGTAGTGGTAGGTTTCCATATGGCTTTTTCTTTTTTTTTTAAAAAAACATCTTTTTTTTAATTTTTAAATTTATTCTTGTATGTGCATGAGTGTACTGTAAGAAGCCTCAGTCGTGGTTTAAGAAGCCTCTGTAGTGGTAGGTTTCCATATGGCTTTTTCTTTTTTTTTTTTTAAAAAAACATCTTTTTTAATTTTTTAAATTTATTCTTGTATGTGTATGAGTGTACTGTCTGCATGTAGGTTTGTACACCCATATCATGCAATGCCACAGAGGTCAGAAGAGGGTGTCAGATTCCCTTGGAACTGGAGTTAAAGACGGTTCTCAGCCACCATGTGGGTGCTGGGGATCGAACCCGGGTCCTCTGCAAGAGCAGTCGGCGCTCTTAACCACTAGGCCATCTCTCCAGCCCCCCATGTGGCTTTTTCTAAAGGCCTCTAGCATTAGTTCTCCCTCCCCATCTTCCCTTTACCCCCTGCCCTCCTAGTTCTCAATCCCTTTAACCATTCCCCCTCCATTATGTTCCATTCCCTCTGCACACCACTACGTACCATCCCCCCTCCTATGAAACCCTCCACCCCACACAAGCTTTTACTAGTTTTCTGACCTCCCTGAATTTTTTTTTTCATATGTGTATGAATGTACTGCCTGCATGTAGGTTTGTGCACCTGTGTCGCGCAATGTCATGGAGGTCAGAAGAGGGTTTCGGATTCCCCTGGAACTGGAGTTAAGACGGTTTTCAGCCGCCATGTGGATCAAACCCAGGTCCTCTGCAAAAGCATTCGGCTCTCTTAACCACTAGGCCATCTCTCCAGCCCTCTCTAAAATTTCAAATTAGCATGCATATCTAAGAATTCAAGCTGGGTGTGGCAGCACATGCCTTTGATCCCAGCACTTGAGAAGCAGAGGTAGGTGGATTTCTGTGAGATTGAGGCCAGCCTGGTCTACACAGTGAGTTCCAAGCCAGCTGGGGCTGTAAGGAGACGTCTCAGAAAGAATTCAAATCTAGCATGCACTGATAAAGGAGACGAGGCGGTGCTTGTCCTTCCGGGATCTGGGTTGCCTCCCTCAGGATGATTGTTCACACTTCCATCCACTTACATGCAAATTTCATAATTTCATTTTTTAACAGCAAAATAATATTCTACTGGTAAACGCACCATTTAGTATCCAATCATCAGCTGATGCACATCTAGGTTGATTCCATTTCCTGGCTAATGTTAAAGGAACACAGATGAACAGGTTTCTCTGTAGTAGAATACAGAATTTTTTGGATATATACCCAAGAGTGGGGTCGCTAGATCATATGATGATTGATTTCTAGCTTTTTGAGGACTTGTCACTGGTCTCCATACTGACTGTACCAGTTTGCATTGCTCCAGTACTGAATAAGACTGCCCCTTTCTTCACATCAACAGAATTCGAGGGGGTGACCTGAGCATTCTGAAGTGCGAGATAAAATCTAGGGGTGCTTTAAATTTTCATTTTCCTCTGTAAAAACTCCCTGTTCAGTTTATCGCTCCAATTTTCATTGCGTTCTTTGGGGGGTTTTGATGTTTAGGTTTTTCAGTTCTTGGTATATTCTACAATACCAGCCACCGATCAGAGTGTAGCTGGTAGATATTTTCCCATTCAGTAGGCTGACTCTTCACTCGAATCATGGGGTCCTTGGCAGTACAGAAGCTTTTTTTAGCTTCATGAGGTCCCATTTGTCAATTGTTGGACTTAATGATAGCACTATAGGTGTCCTGTTCAGAAAGTCCTTACTGTGCCTATAAGTTCCAATGTAATTCTTTCTCATCTATCTGACTCAGGGAATTTGCTATTATGTTGAGGTCCTTAATCCATTTGGATGTGAATTTTGTGAATAGTGAGAACTACAGAACTAGTTTCATTCGTCTACAAACCCTGATCCAGTTTGATCAGCACTCTATTGAACATGCTCTCAGTGTGTACTTGTCTTCCCTTTGTCAAAAATCAGGTGGCGGAACTGGAGAAATAGCCTAGCGGTTAAGATCGCCAACTGCTCTTGCAGAGGACCTGGGTTCGATCCCCAGCACCCACATGGCGGCTGAGAACCGTCTGTAACTCCAATTCCAGGAGAACTCCAGTTCCAGGGGTATCCGAGACCCTATTCTGACCTCCGCGGCATTGCACGACACGGGTGCACAAACCTACATGCAGACAGTACATTCATACACATACAAAAATAAATTTAAAAATTAAAAAAAAAATCAGGTGGCTATAAATTCATGGATCTAAATGTGGGTCCTCAATTCTATTCCACTAGTCATTGTGTCTGTTTTTATGCTGTGTTTATTATTATAGCTCTGCAGTTTAATTTGAGATCAAGGATGGCAATGCCTTCAGTAGTTCTTGTTCAGGGTTATTTTGGCTATCCTGGTTGCGTGTGTGTGTGTGTGTGTGTGTGTGTGTGTGTGTGTGTTGTGTGTCTGTTGTGTGTCTGTTTGTGTGTGTGTGTTTCCATATGAAATTTGAGCATTTTTTCATTGTATGTGAAGACTTGTGTTGGAATTTTAACGAGTATTGCATTGAATTCACTGTTTTCGCAATATTAACCCTATAAGCATGGAAGTCTTCCTATCTTCTGATATTTTCTTCAGTTTCTTTCTTCAACATCTTTGTGTGTGTGTGTGTGTCTTTTTTTTTTTTTTTTTTTTTTTTTTTTTTTTTGTCTTTTTAAGACAGGGTCTCCCTTTTAGTCCCAGCTGGCCTGGAGCTCGCTATGTAGATCAGGCCTTGAACTCACAGAGATCCACCTGCCTCTGCCTCCCAAGTGCTGGGATTAAAGGCATGCGCCACTACACCTAGCCTAAGATGGTTCTCAGTCTCTGTGTGGGTGCTGGGAATCAATCCCAGGTCCTCTGCAAGAGCAGTCAGTGCTCTTAGCTGCTGAGCCATCTCTCCAGACCCAATCTTTCTTCAACATCTTAAAGTTTTGTCAAGTCCTTCGCTTCTTTGGTTACATTTATCTCACAGTATTTTATGGGTTTTGAGACTATCCTGAATGGGATAATTTCCCTGATTTCTATCTTGGCATGTTTATTGTTGGTAGATAGGTAGGGTACTGATATTGTGTGTTAATTTGTATCCTGCTACTTTGCTGAATTTATCAGCTCTAGGAGTTTTGTGGTGGAGTCTTTAGGGTCATTTATATAGAGAATCATAGCAACTGCAAATAAGGATAGTTTGACTTTTTCCAATTTGTGCTCCTTTTATCTCCTTCATTTGTTTTATGGCTCTAAGGAAGACTTCAAGTACTGTATTGAACAGGGATGGACAGAGTGGACACTCTTGTCTTGTTCTTGATTCTAATGAAAATGGTTTCTGGTTTTCTCCATTTAGTATGATGGGGGCTGTGGGCTTGTGGATATTGCTTCCATTATGTTGAGATGTATCTCCTATGTCCCTAGATTCTCCATGACTTATCATGAGTGGATTTGGATTTTGAAAATGGCCTTTCCTATATCTAATGAGAGGATCGTGTGGTTTCTGTCCTGTCATCTGTTCTACCCACCATCATGTGGTGGGTTAAATTTATTTACATATGTTGAACCATCCCTCCATCTCTAGGATGAAGTCAACCTGATCATGGTGGATAATCTTTTTTATCTGTTGCTGCATTCAGTTTGCAAATATTTCATTGAGAATTTTTATGTTTCTATTCATCAGAGCAATTGGCCTAGAAGCTGCTTTTTTGTTTGTCTTTGTCAGGTTTTGGTATTTGCGTAATACTGGATTAATAGAAAGAATTTTAAAATGTTCCTACTTTCCTATTTTATCTTACAATTTGAGGAATATTGGTATTAGTTCTTCTTTGAAAGTTTTGTGCTTTATCAGTCTGGTCTTAGGATCATTTAAGTTGAGAGATTTTTAATTACTGCCTCTATTTCATTGGTTGGTATGGATTTGTTTAAATTATGTCATTTTGATTTAATTTTGGTAGACCATTAAATTGGGTTTCTCTGGAAATGTATCCATTTCTTTAGACTTTCTCATTTAATGGAGATAGATTTTTTATTTGACTAGTAAGTACATGTAGGAAATAAACATAAGGAGTATCCATATAAACCCAATTAGGTAACATCTGAGTTCAGTTTTTGTACAACCCAGGGTCCCCAAGTCTAGTTTAAGAGGTTTGTTTTCACAAACGTGTTCATGATATAGAAAGAAAAGAGAAAAAAATCCAGTTCATTTTGCTGTGATGTCACAATTCACCCACCTTCCTTGCCCCTTACAATCTTATGCACCAACCTCTTCCTCAATTTAGGAGAAAGTTCCATGGACTGCTGAAAATAATGTGTATATGATAGTTTTTGTGTGGGATGTTCTGTAGATGTCTGTCGGGTCCATTGGATTTATGATGTTATTTAACTCCATGGTTCCTCTATTCAGTATTTGTCTGATTTATCTATTTTTGATGACAGTGGAATATTGAGGTCATCTACTATCACTGTGTTGAAGTCAATATGTGATATTATATGTAATAGAAATTTCTTTTATAAAATTGGGTGCCACTATATGTTGTGCACATACATTTAGGATTATAATATCTTCTTGGTGTATTTTTTTCTTAATGAATATGAAGTTACCTCACTCTCTGACTTCAAAATAGTTTGAAATCTTTTGTCAGATATTCAAATAGCTACACCTGTTTGTCTTTTAGTTTCATTTGCTCAAATATCTTTTCCCATCCTTTTACCCTAAGGTTGTACTGATCATTGCTGGTGAGCTGTGTTTCTTGGAAGCAAGATATCAATGGGCAGGGGATGGTGGTGCACGCCTTTAATCCCAACATTTGGGAGGCAGAGGCAGGTGGATCTCTGTGAATTCAAGGCCAGCTTGGTCTACATATCGAGTTCCAGGCCAGCTGGGGCTACAGGGAGACTCTGTCTCAAAAAGATCAAGGAGGAAGAGGAGGAGGAGGAGGAAGAGGAGGAGGAGGAGGGGGAGGAGGAGGAAAGAAATCAATGGATCCTGCTTTCTTTTTTTAATTTTATTTATTTTTTTTTTATGTGTATGAGTGTACTGTCTGCATGTAGGTTGGTGTACCCATGTCATGCAATGCAGCGGAGGTCAGAAGAGGGTGTTGGATTCCCCTGGAACTGTAGTTAAAGATGGTTCTCAGCTGCTATGTGGGTGCTGGGGATTGAACCCAGGTCCTCTGCAGGTGGTTAAGAGCAGTCAGTGGTCTTAACCACTGAGCCATCTCTCCAGCCCCTGGATCCATTCAGCTAGTCTATGTCTTTTTACTGGGGAGCTGAGATCATTAATATTGAGAGTTATTACTGACCAATGTTTATTAATTCCTGTTATATTGGTGTTGGAGTATTGTTTTCTTAGATCTCTTTTGGTTAACTGCTCTGGGATAAGTCATTTGTTTTTTATACCCTATTGAAAATGTTTAATTTTCTCTTCAGACCAAAGTATTTCACTGAGTGTTCTCTGTAGATATGGTTTTATGACATAAATTTCTTAAATCTATTTTTATCATGAAATGCTTTTCTTTCTTCTTCTATTACAACTGATAGTTTTCCTGGGTATAGGAGTCTGAGCTGGAATCTGTGCTCTTTCATGACTTGTAGGACATGGGTCCAAGCCTTTCTGGCTTTCATAGTCTCCATTGAACAGTCTGATGGGTCTGTCTTTATACGGGACTTGATCCTTCTCTCTCACAGCTTTCAACCACTTTTCTTTGTTCTATATGTACAGTGTTTTGACTATTATATGTCCTGGTTACTTTCTGATCCTGTCTACTTGGTGTTCTATATGCCTCCTATACATCTGCATGCCTAGATTTGGGATGTTTTCTTCTATGATTTTATTTGAAAATATTTTCTGAACTGGGACATGGTGGCCCATGCCTTTAATCCCAGCACTCAGGAGGCAGAAGTAGGCGGAGGCCAGCCTGGTTTATGTATTGAGTTCTAGGCCAGCTAGAGGTTACAGGGAGACCTTGTCTCAAAGAGACAAAAAATATATATTTTTTCTGGAATATTCACCTGAGTTCCTTCTCCTTCTATATCTATGATTCATAGGTTTGGTTTTTTATTTATTTATTTTTGTCTTTTTGAGTCAAGGTCTCCCTGTAGCACCAGCTGGCCTGGAACTCACTCTGTAGACCAGGCTGGCCTTGAACTCACAGAGATCCTCCTACCTCTGCCTCCCAAGTGCTAGGATTAAAGGTATGCGCCACCACACCCAGCTAGGTTTGGTTTTTTAACAGTGTCCCAAACTCTTGCATATTCTGTTCTTGAGCTATTTAGAATGGACATTTTCTTTGAGTCATCTTTGTCTTCAAGATCTAGTATTCTCTGTTCTGTTTCCTCTACTTCCTTTTTGCTTATTTCCTCTCAGCTTTTTGTTTGTGTTCTTGAGGTTTCCATTTCAAGTTTTATTTCAGATTAGCTTTTCTTCAGAAATTCTGTCTCTTTATTAAATCGTAATTCTGTGCTTTGCATTGTGTTGGTTATTCCATTCAACTGTTTATGTTTTCAAAGTCTTCATTCAGTCTTTTTTTGTATCCTCTTTGAGTTCCTTAAACAAATTTATAATTATTATTTTGAAATCATTGTCTTGTCCATCCACTAGGCTGCTATTCTCAAGATGGATACAATTGAATGCAGGTGCTAATTTCTGAAGTTGACATATTATCTAGGCTATTCATGTTTGTCTTTTTCTTTTTTGGGGGGGTCTTCTCAAGACAGGGTCTCCCTGTAGTCCAACTGTCCTGGAACTCACTCTGTAGACCAGGTTGGCCTTGAACTCACAAAGATCCGCCTGCCTCTGCCTCCCAAGTGCTAGGATTAAAGGCGTGCGCCACCACGCCCGGCTCATGTTTGTCTTTTTCAATGAGACCTAGGACTTGTGTCTGTGGCGGTGTTCCTTGGTACAGGCAAATGATCTCATCATTGTTGAATGGTTGTTTGTATCTTTGTTTGTTAATTATCCCTGCTTTTTAGGTTATAGCCCAGATGAGTAGTGCTTGGTATTCAGTTTAGGGGCCACTTTAGGTTGAGGTGGTCTCAGTTCCGGTATGGAGAGGCACAACTTTTGAGCTGAAGTTCCAGGACTGGTTCTTAGAGTCCTGGAGCATCAGTGTGAGTTGTGTTGCTGCTAGGTAAACAGGTTGCCTGATAGGTCAGGATGAAATATCTCTCAAGTCTGGGGGTGCACAAGGATCATAGCAACCTGAGAGGGCCTGAGAGCTGAAATGGTGGGCCGCATAGTTGTAATTCTTGAAGAAAAATCTGTTTGAAACATAAAAATGGAAGTAGGCACCAAGATTGACAAACATTTAGCCAAACTAATCAAACCAATTATGGTTTGTCTTAGCAATAATCCTGACTCCTTGAGAACTTTATTTAAGCATTTATGTAAGCTGCACATTGACAAACACTTCACTGAAACTGTTAAAATTCATCCCCAAAGGCTAGGCATGGTGGGGCACACCTTTATCCCAGCACTCAGGAGGTAGATCCCTGTAAGATCAAGGCCAACATGGTCTACATAGGGAGTTCAGGTCAGCTGGGGCTACAGGGAGATCCAAACAACAACAACAGCAGCAAAATTCATCCCCAGACTGGTCTTCCCAGAAGAGATGTAGAGCAAGAAGAAAAATTCTTTTATCCCAAAATCTTCCCTTTTGTGTCATACAAATGAATGTAGCATTTAAGAATCCAATATTGGGCTGGAGGGATGGCCTAGCAGTTAAGAACGCCAACTGATCTTGCAGAGGACCTGGGTTGCATCCCCAGCACCCACATGGCGGCTGAGAACCGGCTATAACTCCAATTTCAGGAGAACTCCAGTTCCAGGGGAATCCAATACTCTCTTCTGACCTCCGTGGCATTGCACAACACAGGTGCACAAACTTACATGCAGACAGTACATTCATACACAGAAATTAATTAATTAATTAATTAATTAATTAATTTAAAAATAATCCAATATTATGGGGCCTGGAGAGATAGGTCAACAATTGAGAGCACCTACTGCTCTTGTAGAGGATCTGGGTTCAATTCCCAGCACCCACATAGCAACTAAGAACCATCCTTAACTCCAGTTCCAGGGGAATCCTTCTTCTGACCTCCACAGCATGCAAGACACAGGTGCACTCATTTACATGCAGGCAATACACTCATACACATAAAATAATAAATAAAATACTTTTTATATCCAATATTAGAGAACCAAAAAAGTTACTGAACTATTAAAAAAATCAGAAATTTCTGTACATGACTTAGAAATCTCCACTGTGTCACAAAACCATTCAGTTTGTTCCTGTGATCAACATATGTGATATGACAAGGATTTTAATCACCTTCACCAACCACACCATCAATAATGGAAAAACAGTTGACATGCAACAGAAGATGGTACTTAGTTTGAAATGGCAACATTTTCTTCATCCCTGGTCTTCAAAGTACCAGAGGAAAGCCATGTCCATGTGGCACTTCCTAGTGAGTTAGGATGTAAATTCAAGCAGTTCTGGGCACCCTCTGAATTCCTGGGAAGTTAAAGGATCACATCCAACCAGGCTGCATTTTAGCCATGCATGCCACCCAAATGTTACCCCTTATAGACAGACCAACATCATTTCTCCTTTATTCACTACCTGACGTTGTAATTCATAACAGAGAACAACTTGCTGCCCTACTTGTCCTCCTTACTCTCATCCCCACTTCACGTTCATTTCTAGAATCCTCAGATCCTGACTCTACTCCCCAGGTCTGTGTGTACAACCTGGTCTCCACTCGCTGCTCCTGCTCTGACTTCTAGGTTCAGCTTCTGGCTCCTGTCAATAAGCCTTCCCTGCCTTCTGGCATGTCTTGGCATTATTAGGTTATAAAAAGGCTGGGCACCCCCAGCCCCCAGATAAAAAGGCACATAAGGCTTAAGTCATGCCAGGAACATGGTTTACTTCCATGTAGGATTACCAGCAAGGACCGCCTGCAGACACATGGTGAAACAGAGCAGCATGGCAGAGGGAAGATGGGCCTGGGGCCCACCCACTTATGGCCATGAGGCGGGGCTTCAGGTACAGAGGAAGTGGTTAGAAGATTGACAGCCTCTGGAGGAAGTGGGTATCTGTGTGCTTTGGGATTCTGGGAAGCCCAGCCCTAACATGCCAGCCTTTTGCTTATGATAAGGAAATGGGACGCTGTTCTCTCCTCTGTATCTGCTTCAGAGCTGATGGAGGTGAGGTCTTGGGGGAACAGCTGTCAGGCTGGAGGGTTAGAATCCAGTTTCCCATTTTGGCTGCTCTGGGTGCTCGGCCCAGTGGTTTTGTTCCAGATGGATAGTGGCCAGTATTTAGTGGACGTTTCCTCTGCACCTGAAAAGACAAGCTGGTTGAGTCTTACATGAGTATACCTGTGCGGGGACTTCACAGTACCAACAGCGGGGCTTCTGAGTGCATTAGAAATTGGAGGGTCCCTGTCTAGGGTCTGCAGAGGGAGAGAGGACCTGTACCCTGGTTTGAGAAAGTGGAAAAAAGTTTTAGTACACAGAGCTCAGAATGAGGGCCAGCTTTAATACACAGGGCTCCAGAATGAGCCAGCACAACCATGAGAATATAAAAGGTGGTATTTTCTGGCATGGCACACTAAATCTGTCATCTATCTCTGAGATATTTTCTAACTTGGCACAGTAGGTCTCTCACCTATCTCTCTGGTGATGAGTTATTTCATTTTCTCTTCTTTAGATTACAGTTTCCTGTTGGGGTATTTAAAACCACACAGCTCAGATAAATGAAATTAGTTTTGGTGGTAAGGTCAGTTGAGGTTCTGGTCCTTAGGGGGTCACTCAGGCGTTGCGCCTTGCTCTCTTCACCAGTTCCATCTATATGAGGACAGTCAGTTCCATCTATGTGAGGACAAAGTCAGGCCTTGCTTGACCAGAGCTTCCCTTTGAAGCGTGAGGAGTTTCTCCTCTATATGGACTTTCCTCCCTTGACTGGACACTGGCCAGATGAAGTCCTTTTAAGTGAATCTCCAAGACCTCCCTGGCCCGGGATGACTGGTGACTCACTGCCACAGGACATGCACAAAAGTGCCGATGCAGGACCCAAGGACTCAAGTCAACCTCAGAGGGTGGGGCCAAAATATTGTCCTTTCAACTCCCTCTTGCCAAATCAGATTGGAGCTCCAAGTGTGGTTGCTAAAGCTCCAAGAGGATTATTTGAATGAATTTGGTACTTTAATTACTATATAACTCCTAAGTAAAGCTTAAACATTGACTTAAGCACTCTTAATAAACTCTTAATTGCCGTGGTAAAGTATTCTGACTAATAATAAAAGCTCATGGTAGAGCCTGGTGGTAGTGGCTGCAGCACAGCCTAGGAAAGGATGCTACTTACTGGCTTGTGTTGCTGGCACATGCTCAGACTATTGTATACAATATAGAAATATCTGGCCAAGAATGGCATTGCCCACAATGGGCACAGGCCAGTCCAATGAAAGCAATTATTGAAGGTTCTCAACTCAGGTGTATCAAGTTGACATTAAACCTATGCAGTAAGGCCTACAATTTGTTCTTTAAGGTCTATAAAGGTCATTTAGGCCAGGCGTGGTGGCACACGCCTTTAATCCTAGCACTTGGAAGAGGCAGGCAGATCTTTGTGAGTTCAAGGCCAGCCTGGTCTGGTCTACAGAGTGAGTTCCAGGACAGCTACAGGGAGACCCTGTCTAGAAAAGAACCAAAAAAAAAAAAAAAAAAAAAAAAAAAAAAAAAAAAAAAAAAGGTCATTTAGGTATTCAAAGTACATGGATTTAAACCATGAAAGGCAAAAGTTCTAACATAGCCCATGAAATAAACCCAAGATAATAAAGAAGTTAAAACCAGTACCTTCTCAAATGAAGGCCATGTCACTTGTCCCCAGATTTTGAATTATAGCTTTGAGAAGGAAAAGGAAGTGGGGGGGCCCACAGGGAAGCATCGTCATATACCAACAGCAGGCAGGAAATACTTAGGCCTCACCCAAATTGGTTACATTTGGACTGTCCATGTGGCCACCGAAAGTAAAGCCTAATTTCTCTTAAAAATATTAAAAGTAACATGTACAAAGTATAACATGTATAAAACAGTTTTAGTATGTATGGGTAACTCAATATTTATGTTTGTTTCACTTGAGGCTGTAACAAGGTATATAGTACCTACTAGGTGGAACACAATTTCTTGTATATGCCATAATTACATTATAGAATTCTTAAAAGTGAACAGTACTTCATGCATACACTCATGAATAAGGTTCTAATAAATAAATTTGACAATGACACTTTATAAAGGTTGTACTAAGCAGAGGCACATGTGTTGCAATCATACACAGACAGATCTTAATATGCTGTTTAACAATATCATACACACTCACTTATCCACACATTCCTTCAAGAGACCTTTATCCTAGTCTTTGTACTGAACAGTCACATGCATTGGGAAAAAACACCTTTAGGAATATTGTTTAAAACATGGAGGTCTAATTAGTTGCACTGCCAAGGCTGAGATGACATCTTGCACCTTTGATTCTAAAACTATGAACTTATTGAAATACTTTAACAAGTGATGGAAAACAGAATTATATATGTGTGTGTGTGTGTGTGTGTATTAAAGAACTGACAATACCAAAGGTATTTAAGCTGTTTCATTAAAGGGAAGATTGCAGGGGAAACCATGTGCCACTGTCCAAGTGCCAGAGTATGAATAAATCCAAGGATTTCTTTTTTTAAGCAGGCACTTTTTTTTTCTTTGTATGCGTATGAATGTACTGTCTGCCTGTAGATCTGTGCACCCATGTCGTGCAATGCTGTGGAGGTCGGAAGAGGGCGTTGGATTCCCCTGGAACTGGAGTTAAAGATGGTTCTCAACCGCCATGTGTGCCACCATGTGCGTGCTGGGGATTGAACCCAGGTCCTCTGCAAAAGCAGTCGGCGCTCTTAACCGATAGGCCATCTCTCCAACCCAGAATCCAGGGATTTTTAAAATGGTCTCTGGGGGCTGGAGAGATGGCCTAGCGGTTAAGAGCGCCGACCGCTCTTGCAGAGGACCCGGGTTCGATCCCCAGCACCCACATGGCGGCCGAGAACCGTCTGAAACTCCAGTTCCAGGAGAACTCCAGATCCAGGGGAGTCCGAGACCCTCTTCTGACCTCCGCGGCATTGCACGACACGGGTGCACAAACTTGCATGCAGACAGTACATTCATACACATACAGAAATAAATAAAAAAAATAAATAAATAAAATAAAATGGTCTCTGGTCAGAAGGACAGTGGCACAGATGTCAGAAGCCAAACATCTGTTAGTGAACTCCTAAGGGTCAAAATCAGGTCTGCAGAGGTCTGGAAACAGTGGGAAAAAAAAAAAACTGGAAAGGACATTTTAGTTGTAATACCTGTGAAGAAAATAATTTGGACAGATAAGAAATAAAACCTTCAGATAAGCAGTGTAGAAACCTAGGAACCCGGGTTCAAATCAGGCCTTTGAAAAAATTTAAGAGGCATGCCAAAAATAAACTCAACTTAATTTTTGTTTTTGTGCACAATATAGAATGAAAGAAGTTTGAAGTGGCCACTTTGTTTTGACAAAAAACACACAGGAAAACATGGAAACATGACAGTTACAAAGACACATTGAAGAATGGATATAACACACAGAGAGGTTGGACAGACACATGATTTAACTATATCCATTAACTCTGGACAATGGGAAAATCCCTTTTTTATTTAAAGTTGTCTATTGTTGTCCAGGGCTGTGGAACCATTAATCGTAATTGTCACATTTACACAGAAACATTTAGAGTTTAAGACATCTACTTAGGTGGAAACAGCCTGTGTGCCCATACTGTGCTTTGCAGCACAGGTTGTTCGTGTACACCTGCAAAGAATGTCGGACAAGGCAGGTAGGCAGGAGGATCTGGCTAGCGTATATTACCTGCTAATTTAATGAGAATAAATTTAGTTAGTGGAAAAATCTAAAGGTCCCAGCCAAGTAAAAGGTTATTGCCTGAGGCAAAAGCTGGATGCAGGTGGGACAGGGCATGGTTGGCACACCTCTTAAATTCAGATACAGAGGCTTGTATCCAGAAGCAAAGACAAAAAATTGATTTCTGAATAAATCAATTTTTTGGATGCTGGAGACAAACATCTTTATTAAAGGTACTACCAAAATTTTGGCAAATATTTCAAAACATTATGCAAACATAATGTTTCCCTTTTCAACTGGCAGCAATTTGAAAAGATAATACAATAAGACAACACAACTTGAATCAACATTAGTTCAAAATCCTTATATTTTGACCACATAACTTATGTTCCCACATGATAAAACAAGTGATAGTTTAAATCAACGACAACAGATAAACTCCATAAAATGAAAGTTTGTGTTGTTTGATGAATCACAGTATGTTATGGTTAAATATATTCACTCTTTTTTTTATATTCCTAGTATCCAGTATGAAAAACAATCTTTAAATATACATCTCATGCTGGGAATTGTGGCGCCACGCCCTTAATCCTAGCAATCAGGAGGCAGAGGCAGGTGGAGCTTTGTGAGTTCAAGGCCAGCCTGGTCTACAAGAGTGAGTTCCAGGACAGCTGGGGCTACAGGGAGACCCTGTCTCGAAAAGATCAAAAAAAATATACATATATATATATATATATATATATATATATATATATATATGTATGTATATATATACATCTCATGTAGGTAATAGCTTCTTTGCATATCTCTCTTCAAAAATACTTTATAGCAGCATATAAATAGGTTACCTACACATTTAATTTTATAATTTATAAAGAAAAAACAATGAAATGGAAAATGCCAAAATCTGAAATAATCCCTTAAAATTAGGTAAAAGTCTTGTAAACAAAATATATAAAAACAAAAACAAAAAAAAGTGTTAAAAAGCCAAATGATGTAAAAATCTCAAACAAAAGCCTGTAAAAATTAATTATCCATACAACAGTAAAAAAAAATGAAAATTGTTTGCATTTTGAAATGGGTGAAAAACGGTAAAATCAAACCTTGGTTACTCTGCATAAAAATGTATTAATGGAATTTTAATTGCCCTTGTATAATCCAATATAAAACCCAAAACCAAAAATTGTGAAAGGATCAGAACATGCCATTAAATAAATTGTAAAAGAATTAGAACATGGCATTAGTTGCTACAAGTTCTGATGTAAATTCAGGCTTCCTGCCACATGGTCTAGACAGAGTGGTTGTAGCTCGGCAGAAATGGGGCAGCCTCCAGATGGCAGCTGAGGAATGGGCATGGCTGCTGCTCCTGTTTCTGTTTGAAAAAAGCTGCATGGTAGAGGCAGCAGGGCATGGTGGTGCATGGCAGTGCAGGGGAGGGGGACAACTGCATGGCGGGGAAGCCTCTGGAGAAAGTGGGCTGGGTGGCAGGGAGGGCACAGTACAAGAAAGAAAAAAGAAAAAAAAGCCTGGATTGGGGGTGCAGTCTGTTACTGCAAAGAGGAGAGATACAGATCAGAGCACGTGGGGTAGGGGAGGAGAGGAGAGGAGAGGAGAGAGCTATAGGAAGAAAGTAAAGTATTTTAGCCTCAAAAGAAAGTGGAACAGAGTGGAGGAACTGCATCCTCTAACTGGAGGCTAAAAAAATTAAGGAAGAGAATCAGAGATCTGTAGGAAGGAGGTAAAGTTTTTTAGCTTCAAAGCACCATCTGAGGGCTAGGGCTGATCCACCCTAGTGTCAGCTGTGCTGGTCAGAGTACCCAGGCCTATGTGACCAATGTGGAAGACTCAAACAGGGTTCACAGGCCTGCAATATCAGCATCCTGAAATTCACAGGGGGAACTGGAAAACGGGTCCGGATTTTGTCCCCAGGGTCCCGGTGGACAGCAGTCAGGATGGAAAGGTCAGGGGATCCCTAATACACCAGCTCTCAGCAGTTCAAAACAGGGAAGTGGAATGGGAGGCTAAAAATGAAGGAAGAATTGGAGGGGAGACAGAGGCAGAGAGAAGGAGGGGGAGGAGAGAGAGAGAGAGAGAGAGAGAGAGAGAGAGCGCGCAGGAGAGTGTAGCAGAGCAGAGAGTTGTACCACCTGTGCATGGGAACCCAGTTTGAGGCAGCCTGCAAGCCTGTGGGTTCAAAATGGTATTGACAGGAGTACAAGCATGGCAGTATCAGGAGCCCAGTTTGAGGCAGTCTGCAAGCCTCAGTGGGTCCAAAACGGAGAAGGGCTAAGGCTGAGAGGAGAAGCAGAGAGAGGAGGGAGGAAGTACAAGGGGCAGAAGTGGGGAGAGAGAGAGGGAGAGAGGGAGAGAAGGAGGGAAGCAGGAGAGCAGAGTATACCTCATTGTGAAATGTGGAAGATGGTTGTCCCTTGACATATGCTGCTGCTGGCAAGTCCATTTCAGGGCTTCCAAAAAAAAAAAAGTTGGGAGGTCCTTTTGGGGTGAGAGCTGGTGTATTAGTCAGGGTTCTCTAAAGAAACAGAAGTAACAGGATGAATATATATAGCTATATATAATTTATTGATTTGCTCACATGACAGAGTTCAAGGAGTCTAACAGTAGCTGCACCACACTGGAAAGGCTGAGAGAATCCAGGGAACTGCTCAGTCTGCAAGGCTGGATGTCTCAGTAGTCCCAATCTAGTGCTGAAGGCCCGAATGGATTCCAGGAGATCTGCCCATCTCAGTACACACTGGGATCTGAAAGGTTGATCACAGCAGCAAGACAAACTCACCAGATGAGAGAGGCAAGCCGCAGGAGAAAAGGGACCAGCTCCTTCTGCCATGGTCTTTTATACAGCCTGCTGGCAGAAGGTAACACCCACATTTGGGGTGGGCCATCCGGGTTGAGGTGGTCCAATCCAAATATCCCTTTTCTCTTATTTGTTCCTTAGTCCAGTCAAGTTGACACACAGGATTAACCATCACAAGTCCACCCCTTGTCAACTTGACACCCAATAAATAGCCTCTCCTTATGTTATGCTTAAATGTCAAATGTAAACAATGGCAAGGTCATAATTCCACCTAACATGTTATAAGTGTCTCATGTGCAATAGCAAAGCATTATATCTTGGAGTAGGTGGTAATATCCTTGAGGAACACTTAGTCCTTCAGTATCTAATAACCTAAATATGACAACACTTAACTTATCTCAGTTGCACATTCAAAAGAGAACAACACAAGTATTCGCTTAATATACATATATATATGAACAAGCACATTCTTAACCAAATTGGACAAAAGTTAATATCTATTATAATCCACATTTCTGCAACTGGTCCCATGGCTTCAGCTGATATTTATGACTACCTTCTTCTACTACCCATTCTGTATTTCCTCCACCATCAGCAAGCACCTCTGCAGGTCTTGGCTCTTTCCCTGGATGAGTGACCCATACCTTCATCCCTGAAGGGTCTGGGCCATTTATTGTCCTGTCTGGTTTGGGTTGTTGGAGTTTCCCGTTGACCTTAATCATAGGACATGGTAGCACCAGAAGGTGCCCTTCAGCATCTCCTGCCTTCCAGACATAATCTTCCTTGCCCCCATTGTGGAGAAAAAGTCCAATTTCCCCATGGTAGGTCATGGATCAATCACTCCTCCCTACTACTGTTATTCCTTCCGTTGCCTGTTGGCTTACAGGCAGTAGAAGCCCGAAGTGGGCAGGGGGAAGTCTTAGCTTCCAGTTCAAGGGAATGGTTTGCTGTATCTCCTAGCAAAAGCACTCCCCTTTGGAGCCAAAACTTCTAGACAAGCAGAACGCAAGGTCGTGAAGGGTACAGGAAGCAAAATTTCTACTGGTCAGTAGGGGTGATAGTGAGTGGAATCATTCCCATTGCCACCCCTTGGTTCCTGGACCCATGGATTCTGGCTATAGGAGAAACAGTACCATATAGTGGATCCTGATTCAAAGCATATACTACTTGCTGGGGAGAACCTTGCCCCAGCTTTCCAGCATATTGCTACCTAATTGGCACTGTTAACTGTGTCTTCAAGAGGCCATTCCATTCTTCTATCAAGCCAGCTGCTTCTGGGTGGTAAGACCAGTGGATTCCAAGAGTAGGAGGCCACTGCCACACTTCTTTGGATATGAAGTGAGTTCCTTTGTCAGAAGCAATGCTGTGAGGAATACCATGACAGTGAATAAGGCATTCCGTAAGTCCCTTGATGGTAGTTTTGCAGAAGCATTACGTGCAGGAAAGCAAATCCATACCAGAATAAGGATCTATTCCTGTAAGGACAAAAGCTCTCCCCTGCATGATGGAAGTGGTCCAATATAGTCAACTTGCCACCAGGTTGCTGGATGGTCACCCCGGGGAACAGCACCATATCGGGGCTCAATGTTGGTCTCTGCTGTTGGCAAATCTTGCACTCAGCAGCAGCTGTAGCCAGATCAGCTTGCCTTGGGGAGTGGAAGTCCATGCTGTCGAGCCATGCATAACCTCCATCTCTGCCACCATGCCACTTTGTTCATGGGCCCATTGAGCAACAACAGATATGCTGGAGAAAGAGGCTGACTAACCACAGAATGAGTCATCCGATCTACTTGGATTATTAAAATCTCTTCCCTCTGGCTGAGATCACCTTTTGATGAGCATTTACATAAGACACAAGTATCTTCACATCCTCTGACCATTCAGAGAGCTCTATCCACATACTTCTTCCCCAAATGCTTTCTCATCAATTTTCCAGTCATGCTCCTTCCAAGTCCCTGACCATCCAGCCAAACCGTTTCCTACAGCCCATGAATCAGTAAATAATCGAACCTCTGTCCATTTCTTCTTCCAGGCAAAATTCACAACCCTGTGCACTGCCCGAAGTTCTGCCCACGGTGAAGACTTTCCTTCACCAGTGTCCTTTAGGGTTTTTTCAGAAATTGGCTGTAATGCTCCAGCTGTCCACCTCTGGGTGGTGACTGCATAGCGTGCAGAACCATCAGTAAACCAGGCCCTAGTCTTCCCTTCCTCAGTCAACTGATCATAGGGCAAAGCCCATGAAGCCATAGGTGTATGCTTAAGCCCAGGAGACATTGTAACAGGAGTGGAAACCATAGGCATTTGGGCAACTTCTTCATGTAGCTTGCTCGTGCCCTCAGGGCCTACCCGGGCCCTGTCATGTATGTACCATTTCCATTTGATGATGGACTGTTGCTGTGCGTGTCCTACTTTATGGTCTGGTGGGTCAGATAACACCCAGCTCATGATGGGCAGCTCAGATCGCATGGTGACTTGGTGGCCCATTGTCAACGTTCAGTTTCCACTAGTGCCCAATAGCAGGCTAAGAGCTTCTCTCAAAAGGAAATAGTTGTTTGCAGATGAAGGGTAGAGCCTTGCTCCAAAATCCCAAGGCCTCCGCTGTGATTCCCTATGGGGACCTGCCACAGACTCCAGACAGCATCTCTATCTGCCACTGATACCCCAAGCACCATTGGGTCTGCTGGATCAAATGGCCCTAGGGGCAGAGCAGCCCGCACTGCAGCCTGGACCTGTGGAAGAGCCTTTTCCTGTTCCAAGCCCCATTCAAAAGTTTGCTGCCTTCCGAGTCACCTGATATATGGGCTGTAGTAACACACCCAGATGAGGAATGTGCTGCCTTCAAAATCCAAAAAGGCCCACCAAATGATGTGCTTCTTTCTTGGTGGAGGAGGGGCCAGGTGCAACAACTTATTCTTAACTATAGAAGGAATGTCTCTGCATGCTCCACACCACTGAACTCCTCAGAAACTTCACCAAGTATCAGGGCCCTTGAATTTTAGTTGAGATTTATTCCCATCCTCTCACGTGCATATGCTTTACCAACAAGTCTAGACTAGCTGCTACCTCCGTTCACTGGGTCCAATCAACATAACATCATTCAATATAGTGGACCAGTGTGATATTTTGTGGAAGAGTCAGGTGATCAAGATCCCTTCTAACTAGATTATGGCACAATGCTGGAAGAGTTAACATACCCCTGAGATAAGACAGTAAAGTACACTGTTGCACTTGCCAACTGAAAAAATTGCTTCTGAGTGGTCCTTATGAACCGGTATTGAAAGAAAGCATTGGCCAATCAATAGCTGCAACCAGGTACCAGGAGACATATTAATCTGCTCAAGTAAGGACACCACATCTGGTACAGCAGCTGCAATTGGTACACTACTTGGTTGAGTTTTTGATAGTCAACTGTCATTCTCCATGATCCATCTGTCTTTTGCACAGGCCAAATTGGAGAGTTAAATGGAGATGTGTTAGGAATCACCACCCCTGAATCTTTCAAATCCTTGATGGTGGCACTAATTTCTGCAATCCCTCCAGGGATACGATATTGGTTTTGGTTCACTATTTTCCCTGGTAGAGGCAACACCAATGGTCTCCATTTGGCCTTTCCGACCATAATAGCCCTCACTCCACAGGTCAGGGAACCAATGTGGGGATTCTGCCAATTTTAATTATATCTATCCCAATTATACATTCTGGGACTGGGAAATAACCACAAGATGAGTTCTGGACCCACTGGCCCACCATGAGTCGGACTTCAGCCAAAACTCCATTTATCACCTGACCTCCATAGGCCCCTACTTTACCAGAGGGCCACAATGCTTTTAGTGTCTCCTGGGATCAGTGTCAACTCAGAACCAGTATCCAATAGGCCTCAAAAATCTGATTATTTCCTTTTCCCAGTGTACAGTTACCCTAGTAAAAGGGCCTCAGGTCCCTCTGGGAAGGACAGGAGGAAGGCAAACAGCATAACTCTTTGGTATTGTGACAAGGTCCTTCCTCGTTGGAACCCAGCCACCCTTTCATTCAAGGGTTCTGGGTCTGTGAACTGTCTCAACTGGAAACTGGTTAACTGGGTGGGATTCGCTACTCCTAAAATCAAATGTTGACTTCCTGTCATTTGTTCCAGAGCTTTTCTGCTTATACAGATCAAATAAAACTTAGTACGCTTCTTATGTATTTGGTTCCTGGGAAAGCCATGATTAATTATGCAGTTCCAAAGATCATTTCGGTCATGCCATTATAGGTATTGTTTTGCCTTTGCCACCCATTATGATAATTATGGTAACTACGCTCATCTGGCCTTCTGATATTCAGTGCTGCCACCTGATGCCTACCCTGAGGTCCTGTTAAACCATTACATGTACATTTAATTTATGCAAGCAGCAACAACTTCTCTAACTGTAAGATCTGCATAAGAAATAGAGCAAAAAACAAAGCTCTTCAAATGTTCTGGTGTTCTTCTCAGTACTTTCCATCTTATAATTCAGTGAAGGCATGTCCTCTGGTCCTCATATTGTGGAGAATGTGGTTTTACACTTTATCCACTCGAGCATGCCCTTATTGCCTGACCCTCACAATCCCTTCATCAATACTAAGCCAAGGAATATCAGGCATCTCTAACTCGCTGTTAGTAGGCCATGTTTTAATAATACATCAGCCAACCATTCAAATAAACTTTTTTTTAACTTTTTTTTATTAATTTTATTTATTTCTGTATGTGTATGAATGTACTGTCTGCATGCAAGTTTGTCACCCATTGTCTCAACGCCGCGGAGGTCAGAAGAGGTACGATTCCCCTGGAACTGGAGTTCTCCTGGAATTGGAGTTTCAGACGGTTCTTAGCCGCCATGTGGGTGCTGGGGATCGAACTGGCATCCTCTGTAAGAGTGATCGGCGCTCTTAACCGCTAGGCTATCTCTCCAGCCCCCTCAAATAAACTTTTAACACCTTTTTTTAACTGCTCGAGCTTCCATGTTAAACCTAGAATCTCTACTCAGTGGACTCATATCGATAAACTCAGTATTGATCCAATTTTATATTCCTTCCACCATTATCCCACACCCTTAAAATCCATTTCCCACACATATTCCTTAGGCTTCTGCCAGAATGAATCGGCAAAACTCATATTAATTTCTTTAGTGGTATAGCACACTTCCTCTGGACCACACTTTCTATACTCACTTTGAGGGAGCTTGCTTAGACTTCATCTGGTTATAGGTCTAGAGCAACATTGTTGGCCCTGAGGACATTAGCTCCCACTGGGGGGAGATAGTTTCCTCAGGCAAGGGTGGGGAGGGAGGATCTGCAGAGTGTGGATTCTCTGCTGAGGTGGGGGAGATTAATTTCCTCAGAAAAGAAATCCCCTCAGAATTTTTTTCCGGGCTTCAAGACATCATCTTCATCATGGTTCTCCCAACACGATTTCCATCCCAAGTTTCAGGGCTTCCACCCTTTCCCCACGCAGTGTTCTCACTTTGACTGCTGACCATTCTTCTGGCTGGAATTAAATTTGCATGTAAATCAGCCAAATATAATAAGGGCTCCAGCTTGATATTTACCTGCTTTAGCTCTTTCGGCTGCTGGAGAGAAGATTCTCTTTCAGAGCACACTTGGAAACCTTTAAACTGTTGTTTCAAATACGGAGCTGGTCATTTTTATCACTGAGCTCCTTATTTTCTCTATCACTTATATCCAACGATGGTTAGGGCAACTAGGCAACATCATTATTTCCCTGATTTTTCCGCAATTTCTCGAACTTTTTATATATAGAGTCACTAAATTCCTTGCTTCTCACAAGAGGTGAGTTAGGTGAGTCAAATGGATCTATCTTCATAATTAGTTCAAATAGTCTGCACCAAGGATTATCATTCCTCTTCATGCCACCAGGAGAGCCTTCAGTAACTCTAGGCTTCATTGGGTTGGAGAGCTGGCTCCAGAGGCTACCAAGCCCACTAAAGAAATTCATCCTTTCAATTCTGTTTCTCTAGAACCACTCCTGGTACCAAAATCTGTATTAGTCAGGGTTCTCTAAAGAAACAGAAGTAACAGGACGAATATATATAGCTATATACAATTTATTGATTTGCTCATGTGACAGAGTTCAAGGAGTCCAACAGTAGCTGCACCACACTGGAAAGGCTGAGAGAATCCAGGGAACTGCTCAGTCTGCAAGGCTGGATGTCTCAGTAGTCCCAATCTAGTGCTGAAGGCCCAAATGGATTCCAGGAGATCTGCCGGTCTCAGTACACACTGGAATCCAAAAGGTTGATCACAGCAGCAAGACAAACTCACCAGATGAGAGAGGCAAGCCGCAGGAGAAAAGGGACCAGCTCCTTCTGCCATGGCCTTTTATACCGCCTGCTGGCAGAAGGTAACACCCACATTTGGGGTGGGCCATCCGGGTTGAGGTGGTCCAATCCAAACATCCCTTTTCTCTTATTTGTTCCTTAGTCCAGTCAAGTTGACACACAGGATTAACCATCACAGCTGGTGAGCACTCCTCTGGATCAAAAACATCTCAAGACGCAACCGAATACACAGCACCATAATATTAGTTTATAAAAAGGCCGGGCACCCCCAGCCCCCAGATAAAAAGGCACATGAGGCTTAAGTCATCCCAGGAATGTGATTTACTTCCATGTGGGATTACTAGCAAGGGCCACCTGCAGACAGATGGTGGAACAGAGCAGCATGGCAGAGGGAAGATGGTGCCTGGGGCCCGCCCACTTATAGCCATGGGGCAGGGCCTCAGGTACAGAGGAAGTGATCAGAAGATTGACAGCCTCTGGAGGAAGTGGGCATCTGTGTGCCTTGGGATTCTGGGAAGCCCAGACCTAACAGGCATGTCTTGGCATGTCTTCCCCACCATGATGAGCTATATCCCCCCAGAACTGTGAGCCAAAATCAACCCTTTCTCCTCCAATTGTTGCAGTAGGGTGTTTTGTCATGGCAATGGAAAAGGAACTAAGGTACTATTCCATGAGCACTCAGTCTTCTCATCACTAAAGCAGACACCACTGTGAAGGGTCAGAAACATCCTGTTCTATTAGTACTTGTACATAATAATTATTTGGTATATTTAACTATGAAATTATAGAGAACAATATATAAAGCTTATCCATTTTTCAAGAGTTCTATATCCTTACCAACCTTCCCCAGTAAAGCCATAACTGTTACAGGCAGTCCTAGCAATCTACACTTGCTGACTCTGTGGTATACAATGGCATATTATATGTATCACTTACTTGAAAATTTAACTATATTCCACCTTCCAAGTCACATTCTAGTGAGGTGCAGTGACACACAACTTTAATCCCAACACTCAGGAAGCAGAGGCAGGTGCATTTTTGTGATTTCAAGGCCAGACTGATCTACATAGTTAATTCCAGGCCAGCTGGGGCTACAGGGGAGACCCTGTCACAAAAAGAAAAAAAAAAAAAAAAAAAGTCACATTCTAGCTTGGTTCCTTCACCGTCTGATATCCTGCTATAAATTTGGCCAAAAGAGAAGAAACTTAGTCAGGCATTCAACAGTCCCTTGTGGTCTGGATGATGATGCTCACTGTAGTGTGTATCAATGGACAAGTCCACCTAACTCATTGGTCCACTGAACAAATCTTCTGGTTCAGCCCACATTCTTCATATAAAGCCCAGATATCCAAAACCTGCTATTTTGCCCCAAACCCAGGCTTCTCCTTGGCATAAATGCCACTGATTTCTGCCAGCCTTCTCACCCTAAAAGATAGGATTGTTCCCACCACCCCAGCCATTGGTAAGGATTATGTTTAAAATGCACAAAATACACTTCAAAGCAATTCCTACACAAGCCTTGCCTCATGTCTAGTTTTCCTTTGTTGTGCCTTGACTTCAGCCTTTGCATCTTGCGATTTCATTATTGTGACTGTTGAGAACTATAAACTTAATTTGCCTACAGCTTGTATGTGACCAAGACTATGAACTAGAGACTGTGACAACAGACTGAAATTCCACAGGCCCTTGGGGGGAGGAACAGAGTTTATACTTTGTTCCAGCAAGAAGCCCTTGAGGGATAGAAAGGAAGTGACAAGTAAGATCTGCCTCTTAGGAGATCCCCTGAGTGCAGGGGAAGACATCTGGAGAGTGTCTTTTTATTATAAACATCAAACCAATTATGAAGGAAGGAAAAACCTCGGGGCAGGAAGGCCTAAAGAGGCTGAACACAAAAATCTTCCTCCCAGCTCTCCTCCTATACAATCAGGAGGAGAGCTGGGAGGAATATTTTTATGGAGAATCAACAGAACATGATGGTTATGTTAACACATCCTGAGGAAGGTCACACATCTCTTGTAAACCCTGGTTTCTCTGGTTCCAATGACACGAACTGCCTCAAGCATTCTCTTGGTAGCCCACAAATCTACATTCAATGAATCAACAAAGAATAAACAAATCTCCCATGTTATCTGTCATGAGCCTTGCCTATAAGAAATTTGCCTATGCTGCAGATGTGGCTCAGCAGTAGAGTGCATGCTTCACATACGTGAGATCCTCAGTTCAATCCCCTGCATTCCTGGCAAAAAAGTTCTAATGGACACTAGAACCTAAGCTATCAGTCAATTTTAGCTATTCTTAGGTACACATGTAAAGCAACATGGACAAAAAATTGTAGAATTAGGGTTGGGGAGATGGCTCAGTTAAGTAAGTGCTTGCCTTGTAAACACAGGGCCCCCATTCCATCTCTGGAACTCATGTCAGAGGAAGAGAAAAGCTGGGTGTGGTGGTGCCTGCTTATAATCCCAGCAGTTCCACAGGAAGCAAAAGCAGGTGGATAAATCCCTGGGGCTTCTGGTCAGCTGGCCCAGCTTAATTGGCATGTCTCAGGTCCAGCAAGAGACTCAGTCTCAAAATTCAATGTGGACAGCAGTGAGGAATGAGTTCCTTACCCTCTGGCCTCCATGTGCACCCCCACACATATGAACTTACACATGCAGGAGTACACAGACACATGCAGGAGTACACACACACATGCAGGAACACACACACATGCAGGAACACACACGTGGAGGAGCACACACACATGCAAGAACACACACACATGCAAGAACACACACGCATGTAGGAACACACACACATGAAGGAACACACACATGTAGGAGCACACACACAAAATTGTAGAAACACCTGGCAACTAGAAAGCCAATTAATTTGTCATTTTTTTTACAGTAATAGGATGACTTAATCTTCTTTGTCATTAATAATCATTAGAATTACTTTAGGATGGATAATACCTAAACATACCTGTAATTATTATTATTATTTATTGTGTGTGTATGATGTATATGTGTGAATACATGTGTGTACCTGCCTTGATGCCTGTGTGAAGGTCAGAGGACAGTTTGTGGGAGTCAGTTCTGTCTTTCTACCAGGGGATCTGAGGATCAACTCAGGTCGAACAGCTTCTACAACAAGTGCTGTTACCTGGTGAGCCATCTCACTAGACTAACACATCTCATTTAAACCAAACTTGGATTATCTAATTTAAGACCTCTAGGAATGGCCTTTGTTTTTGGCTGGGGGTGGAATGAGACAAGGTCTCATGTACCACAGGCTGAGAGGCTCTTTTCTATGTAGCTGAGGATGACCTTGAACCCTTGATCCTCCTGGCTTCACCTCCAAGTGCTAAGATTAAAAGCATGCACCATCACTCCCAGCTTCCAGCAGTGGCCCCTAAACTGCAGAGTACCTCACAATACCTGGAGTGTTTTTTAAATTACAAACTTCAGAGATTTTAACTCGGTTACTTGTAGAGTGACTATCTTAACACATTTCCAAAGTAGTTAATGATTATAAACACCCCCCACCCCTAGCCAAAAGTGCCATTTAAAAATGTGGAGTTCCCAGACTCACCTCTGATCAGAATGGGGCTCTGACCCCTGCAAGGAAAATGTGGAGAAATCTCAATGTTTGCAAATGTTTCCCATGGCCCTTGATGAGCCATGACTGATAAACACTGCCTCAGAGCACTCCTAGGTGGTGGGTGCTTTAGGGTTCTTGTTTCACAAAAGGACAGAGGCTTCACAAACTTTAGTTCTGGTAAATGCAATTCTCCCTTTCCCTGGAGGGCTTAACCTACACTTCATACGAAATGAATCTGCATGGCGTGCTAAGCACCTTGCCAGCATTTAGAGACACTTCTGTATCTGCAGAAGTTGCATGGTACTGTGAGATGAAATCCAACCCACATGCCACTCACAATCAGCCTCTAACAGAAATGGACAGAAGCATAAATCCTGATAAGTAGACACAACCAGAAGGTGAGGTAGAGGAAGGTGGAATCAAATCATCATAGGGTAAACTGACTAGATAATTAAATCAAAATTCTCAGCTCCATACTTATTAGTAAGTGAAGACAAAGTTTCTAACTGTGATATTAGAAAAATGATTTTACTATTATTTTATAACTGCTTTGATGTCTATCACAAAAAGATATCCAGTTGTAAAAAAAATATTATGAGTGGGAAGGTCTCTTTGAGTTTTTTCTCCAGTTGCTTGTTCTTGGTGTAAAGAAAGGCCATTGATTTTTTAAGATTAACTTTGTATCCTGCCACTTTGCTGAAGCTGTTAATCATTTCTAGGAGTTTTCTAGTGGAGTTTTTAACATCCTTTAAGTAAACAATGATATCATCAGCAAATAGGGATAGCTTGACTTCCTCTTTTCCAATTAGTACTCCTTTAATTTCCTTTTCTTGCCTTATTGCCCTAGCAAGTGTTTCAAGCACTATATTGAAGAGGAGTGGTAATGAGGGGGCAGCCTTGCTGAGTTCCTAACTTTAAAGGGAATGTTTCTGTCATTTCCCCATTTAGGATGATATTGGCTGTGGGTTTCCTGTATATGGCTTTGATTACATTGAGGAATGATCCCTCCAATCCAATTCCTTCTAGGACTTTAAGCATGAAGGGATGCTGGATTTTGTCAAAGGCTTTTTCAGCATCAATTGAGATGATGGTGTGGTTTTTGTCTTTGATTCCGTTTATGTGTTTGATGATGTTTATTGATTTTCGTATGTTGAACCATCCCTGCATCTCTGGTATGAATCCAACTTGGTCATGATGGATGATCTTCTTGATGTGGGTCTGTATGCGATTTGCCAGTATTCTGTTTAGAATTTTGGCATCTGTGTTCATGAGGGAGATGGGTCTATAATTCTCCTTTTAGTTGGATCTTTGCCTGGTTTTGGTAATTAGAGTGGGTTGCTGGCTTCATAGAAAGGAATGTTGGCAGAATTCCCTCTGATTGTGATCTTCTAACATTTTCAGTAATAATGGTTGTTAAGTCTTTTTGAAATGTTTTGTATGAATGTTTCTGCTGTGAAACCATCTGGCTGGGCTTTTTATAGTTGAGGTTTCTGTACTACATCCCCTTTTCTTCATATGTTATGGTTCTGTTTAAGCTGTCAGCTAGTCTCTTCTTGGTGAGACTTTGGTGATTCCCAGTATGATTTCAGATATCATCCATTCTTCTTAGAGTCTTTCAATTGTGGTAGAGTAGTAGGTTGTTAAAATTATTCCCGTATGATGTTCGTGATCTTTTCCTGTCTGTGTATATGTTTATTTCCTATCATTTCCCCTTTTATCATCATGGATTGTATTGATTGTGGTATTCTCTCCTTCCTTAAGTCCGTTTTGGTTCCTGGGCTAGTAGGTCTGTCTATCTTATTTAATTCATTCATCCAGACCAACTTTTGGACTAATTGATTCTTTTGTTATGTTTTTTTTCTATTACATTGATTTCTGCTCTGATTTTTTTATTTCTTCCTGTCTGTTGCATTTAGGGTTCATCTTTGTTGCTTCTCAGTGCTTTTAGCTGTAGGTTAGATCATTCACTTGTTGCTCTTTCTATGTTTTTCTAATATAGGCACCAGGGCCTATAAACTTCCCTCTAGGACTGCTTTTAAGGTATCCCATACATTTTGTTGTTTTGTATTATCATTTCAGTCCAGGTAGACCAGGGCTGGCTTTGAACTCACCAAAGATCCACCTGCCTCTGCTTCCCAAGTGCTAAGGATTAAAGGCGTGTGCCGCCATGCCTGGCTTTTTTATTTCTTTATCTTTTTTTTTTTTTTTTTTTTTTCAGGGTGGTATGGCCGTAGACCAATAAAATACCTAGGAACAAACCTAACAAAGAACACCAAGGATCTCTACACAAAAAAATTTTTAACTTTAAAATAAATGAAATTGAAGAAGACATCAGAAGATTGGAAAAACCTCCCAGCTCATGGATTGCGGAAAATTAACATTTGTAAAAATGTCCATTTACTGAAACTCTTGTATAGATTTAATGCTATTCCAATCAAAATCCCCAAGAGTTTCTTCACAGGCTTTGAAACAAAAGTCACTTAAATTCATTTGGAGAAAACAAAAGACCCCGAATAAGCCAAAACAACCCTGAGCAAAAGATCTACACAAGGCCGGTTATCTCTATACCAGACTTCAAACCTAATACTACAGGGCTATAGTCATAAAAACAAGCCTGTAACTGGCACAGAAACAGACCTGTTGATCAAATGCGAACAAAACCGAAGATCCAAAACCTGAGCACATATAATTTCAGCCATCTCATATTTTACAAAGGGGGCCAGAGAAGCCACAAATGGAGAAAAGGACAGCATCTTCAGCAGTTGGTTGTGTGAGCAAAACTGGATCACCATTTGAGGGAAAGAATGAAATTTAAACCCCTACCTCCCTCGCCCCGCTAAAAAGTCAACCGCAGATGGATCAAAGACCTCAACGTGGAAACCCCAAACTCTGAAGGCAAATAGAAGAAAAAGCTGGCAGCAGACTACACGACATAAGCGTAGGGAAAAGACTTCCTAAATCCAGACAGCAGCTGCACAAGGAATAAGGTCAACAATTGACAAATGGGACCTCATTAAACTCAAAAGTTTCTGTACAATCAAAAGAAACAACTCAAGACAGTGAAGAGGAGGCTGGAGAGAGGATCCTAGCGGTTGAAAGAGCGCCGACTGCTCTTGCAGAGGACCCGGGTCGATTCCCAGCACCCACGTGGTCTCTGAGAACCATCGAAACTCCAATGACAGGGAGAAACTCCAGTTCCAGGGGAGTCCGACACCCTCTTCTTGACCTCCGCGTTATTGCACGTCATGGGTGCACAGACTGCATGCAGACAAACATTCATTACACACACGGAAATAAATAAAATTTTTAAAAGATTAAACTAAAAAAAAGTGAGAGAATAAATCCCACAGAGTTGGAGGGAACCTTCACCGCAGAAACATCTGACCAAGCATTGATCTTCTTGAATATATAGACTACTCAAAAAAAACAAAGGATCAAGAAAAAAAACGAAATGACGCACTCAATAGATGGGAGCAAAGAACTGAACAGAGGACTTCGATCAATGAGGAACTAGAGATGGGTCTGAGAAACACCTTAAGAAAGTGTTCAACCATCATCAATCATTAAGGAAATGCAAATCCAAAACCCACTTGAGATATCATCTTACTCCCATAAGACTGGCTAGGATCAAGAAACACATGACACCCAAGTGCTGGAGAGGTTGTGGGGAAAGGGGAAACCCTCATCCATTGCTAGTGGAAATGTAAAACATGTGCAACCACTGTGAAAGGCAGTATGGAGAACCCTTGGAAGACTTGGAGCATGAACTTGCCACCCGACCCGAGGCCATACCACTCCTGGCATGTACCCAAAAGACTCACCCCACAACACAGAGATACATGAACGTCCATGTTTATTGTAGCCTTCTTCACAATAGCAAGAGCTGGAACCAACCAAATGCCCCCTCCACTGATGAGTGATAGAGAAAATGTGTACATCTACACAAATGGAGTTCTATGCAGCCAATAAAGAAAGATGACATCATGAGCTTTGCAGAAAAATGGCTGGAGCTAGACGACATCATGCTGAGTGAGAGTAACAATAGACCCAGAAAAACAAACGACGAACAATTGGTATCCCCATTGTGGATGGCTAGTGCTAATTACCTAGTTGGAAGTACTTCTTGTGCATGGCCCCCTTGAGCTTTTGTCCAAAGCAGTTGGGAGTTGCATAAGTTGGAAAACCACACAAAACAAACAACGACAACAAAAGGACTGCATCGAAGAACTGACTGAAACAGTGAACTTCTGCTCAAAACAGTCAACTTCCTCATGGAGAATATTGAGAAAGACTGAGAAAGAGATGAAAAGCATGTTTGGCAGAATGCATGAGCTCTGGTAGGGTGGGGGAATGGGGGGGACACGGGTCTAGATTTGTTAAAAAAATAAAAATAAATTTATGTGAAAAAAATAAAGGCGTGTGCCACCACACCCAGCTTAAAAAAATTTTTTTATTTAATTTATTTTTACTTTTTTTGGCCTTCACATGCCAAAAAAATTAAAAATAAATAAATAAATAAATATAAATTAAAAAAAACCAGCCTTCACATGCCAACATAAATAAATAAATAAATAAATAAATAAATAAAATTAAAGAGGCTTTTTGCTAGATATTCCAAGATTTTCCAAAAACAAAGTGTATCTGCTTCAGAGCAAATGGGCCCAAAAATTCCTCTGAATTATTCTATAGTGGGCTAGGCCTTCTAACAGACAGTGTGTAAATTATTTTATGGGAAGCTCAGCAAACAATGATGGCTAACATTTCTAAGCAGTCTGTCTGCATCTAGCTACAGTTGATCCTCACTACCAGCTTTATAGGAAGTTAAAGTTCTTTTCTTTGTTTACAGATGAAGAAATGCTGGTGCAGAGAGACCCCACCTGGCCATGGTGTGCACAGCCATCCATTCTGAGAGCCAGACAATGAAACCCTGAGTCTAACAGTCACACACTAAGCTTACAGTCACACACTAAGCTTCCAAGTAATGCCATTCCATATCATTTGAATATATACTGAACATCATTTTATTTAGATTTTTACTGGTTGTCGTTATCCACAATACCAGACTGAATGCGGGCAGCAAGGAAGAAATGAGGAAAGGAGTGCACGGCTCCTGCAGTTCTAGGGGACAGAGCTGGGCATCAGCTCATCCTGGAATGTGAGGGATTGCCAGCTTGAAGTTTTTCTCATTCTAAGTCTCATCGTGATGTTCCCTCTGGGAATCCAGGCAGCGGGTCCTGTTGCAGTCAGCTGATCTGGGGTGCTCAGTTCCATGTCCACAGCATGACTTGCCATATAATAGGGATCTGTGTCAGAATCGGGGTAGCAAATCTGAGTGGGTTCAGGTGACTTTGAAGTGAGATTCTAAAATCTTTTGTGCAGCTTCTGCCTTCCACACCAAGCCTAGTCCTCTCCTGCTGCAGACCCTTAGGGAACCCCCCTCGGAGGGTCCTCCTTCTCAGTTCTGATTTCCTACCTGAAAACTCACAAGTAGGATAACATTTTAATAAGCATAATCATAATTTTATTCACTTTTTTGTCAAGTAAATATCAACTTCATAAAAAGTACTAATTGAATGATGGGTTGACAGGCTTTATGTGGGGCTACTTAGAATCAAATTTCCCATTATAGTGAGTCATAGAATAGCAAGATTTGCTTTCTACACTTATTTTTAACTCCAATCTGTTTGAAGATAATTAAACTAAAATTACACATGTCAATTACTTTTCTGAACAGCAAACTCTCCATTTTGTATTAAGAAAGATAAAAAAAAAAAGAGGTGCTAGAGAGATGGCTCAGCCATTAATAACCCTGATGCTCTTCCAGAGGACCCACTTTGGTTCCCAGGACCCACATCTGGTGGCTCACAACCTTCTATTACTCCAGCTCCAGGAGATCTCACACAGTCTTCTGGCCTCCATAGGCACTCATGAGCACATCCCCACACACAGACACATACACATTCACATAATTTAAAATAAAAATACATTTTTTTGCATCAAATCATTTATTTTAAAAGGTTTCAACTTGTCATCAGAACACAAATATCCAAACTCAAAGTTGACTTGTAATTCAATTTTTTTTTAAACTGACAAAATGGAGATAGAGAGTACTTAGTATAATCAGAAATATTAACTAAGTGAACTGACCCATGTACTAAGAAAGTTTTCATGTAAACCTACCAAAAGATGTCCATTAGTTACCAAGGATGAAAAGCAAAGAAACTCTTCTGAGACTGTATGTTGTGTGTTGCTTAGGATAGTCTAAATCTCTAAGGATCAAACATCTTCCCAATTTAGCTTCCCAACTGCTAGGGCAACAGGTGTGTGTCATCGTAACTGGCTCAATTTAATTTTGGGGGATAGTCACCAAGGAAGAAATACAGAGAAAGTCCACAGAAATAAATGGTAATCACAATGCTATGCCACCATCCAGGCTTGGAAAATTCTTCTACTGTAAAATTTGTCAATTGTCAATAAGTTATGTCCTGGTTATTTTCTTCTGGTGACGTGGTGAGCCATGTTCACATTCAGAATCAACATTGAAGCTGACATTTAATTTGGTTTCACTTTCCTTTTGGCATCTCTATATTTCTTCCAACAATCTAAAAGCAGACTCTTTGTTCGGGCTTCCCAAGAATGTCTGCTAACATTACTTCCCACACCACTCCAGAATAAGTCAGAACCATGAAGCCTTTCATCATTGTTAGAGAAAAAGAAAAATCTAGTGTGCTCTTTCTCAGGAAATGCTTCTTCTCTAGGCTTGGTCTTTTTGTGACCTGTTTCTTCCAGAACATGAACCTCTTCTGAACTGCTGTCTTGGAAACGGGGTTCTCCATGATAGAAAATCTTTCCATGTTTCACTGCTTCAACTTTACAGGTGTCTTTCTTGACCTCTTTAGTGTCTGAACCAAAAAGGGGGACTGTGGATGATCTGGTCTGCTTTGCCACACTTGCCAAAGCTGTGGCACAGATTTCCCCAGTTTCTTCTAGATCACAATCTTCCTTGTTGGGTATGTCTTCTTTTTCATTTCTGTCTTTCATAGTTGGGAATATGTCTTTCAAATCCATAGCAATGTTATAATACATCCCTTTAGATGCATCAGGGAGCTTCTCAGCTTCTTCCCTTTTCTTCTTTCGTTTTTCTTTACTTTCTTTTGCTTTATCATCTTGTTCTCTTTCATAAGTATCATGGTCATCCCTTGTTGGATCATAACATATGACGTCCTTAAATCTCTCAGCAGCTACTGTTCCTTTGCCTGTAGGGTCATTCAAGTTGATATTCAAAATACTTTGCACAACATTCAGGGTTTTCTTTCTTTCTGCTGCAAGCTCTTCTTCCTCAGTAGTTTTATTTTTGTTTATGTCTTCCTGTTCCTCTTCATTGTCACTCTCAAGAAATCTAAAATCCCTGTGGAATCTCTCATCATTTCCAAAGTGCAACTGCAAATCCATGAGCTTTTGTCCAGCTCTGCCCTCAAACTGAGCTTTAATGTTGAACCTGTTGCTGTCGTCCTTGGAATCAGACTCCTCTTCCTCACCGCTATCAAACAGCTTCCCAGATGCTTTACCCATAGGTTCCTGTTTTCCCAGTTCCTCTCTCCGAAAATTTTGCTCTTGAATTGATGTCTCTTCCTTTTCACTTTCACTGTCAGAAGCAAAGATGATGTGTGCTTTTTTATTCTCTGGATGACCATCTTTATGTCCTGGCACTTCTGTTCCAGGAACGGCTTTCATATGGAAATCTACTCCTCCCACCTTTTCTAATAAGGTGGTGTTGACAGTTGTTGATAATTCTTTCTTTACTTCTGCTTCTGTCTCTTGGGCCAATCTGTGCAAAAAGCTTTCTTTTGTTAGCTGAATTTGTAGTGTTCCACCTTTCCATTTTGTTTCATTTAAAACAGACATACGGGGCTGGAGAGATGGCCTAGCGGTTAAGAGCACCAACTGCTCTTACAGAGGACCCGGGTTTGATCCCCAGCACCCACATGGCGGCTGAGAGCCATCCATAACTCCAATTCCAGGAGAACTCCAGTTCCAGGGGAATCCGACACCCTCTTCTGACCTCCACAGCATTGCACGACACGGGTGCACAAACCTACATGCAGACAGTACATTCATACACATAAATAAATAAAAATAAAAAAATAAAACAGACATACATTTTTTCAGGTCTGCTTCTGCTATTTTAATGGTAACATATGCAAAGACTGTGAGTTTCCTTGATCATCTTTCCCGGTGATGACCTCCACATCTGAAACTTCTCCAAATCTGTTGAACTGCTTTTGTAGGTCCGTCTTTGAAATGGCCTGACTAAGGCCACCCACTAAAAGGCGCATCCTTTCTCTGTTGGTTTTCATGAAGTCTGGGCAAGTATCCCTCAAGACACTGTCTCCCAGAGTTGAGGTAGGTTTTCCCCTAACGTCTATTTCACACGTGCCAACAGCGCACTTTCTCTTCCTTCCTTCAGCATTTCCAACCCGCTTCCTAAGGTTCCACTTCCTAAGGTTCCATTTACACGCAGCTCCGGAAGGCTCTTTATTTCCTCTGGCGCCTTTTTGGACTCATATTCAGCCACTAGGTCTACTATGTCTGCAAAAGAGCCCAAGCCAAAATTCCGGGATTTCTACAGAAGAGAATAGTAGCTGCACGTAGACTTCTGTCCTGAGTCAAAAAAATACATTTTTAAAAGCCAGATTTCTCTAATACAAAAAAAAAGTCTCAAAAATTTATCCTGGGCCTGGAGAGAGGGCTCAGTGGATAAGACCGCCGACTGCTCTTGCAGAGGACCCAGGTTCAATTCCCAGCACCGACATGGCGGCTAAGAACCGTCTCTAACTCCAGTTCCAGGGAAATCCAGAGACCCTCTTCTGACCTCCGCGGCATTGCACGACACGGGGGCACAGACCTGCATGCAGACAGCACATTCATACACATAAAAAGATAAATAAATAAATAAATAAATAAATAAATAAATAAATAAATAAATATTTTAAAATCAGATATATTATTTTTAAAAATGTATCCTCTGGGAGGAGAGATGGCCTAGCGGTTAGGAGCACTGACCGCTCTTACAGAGGACCCGGTTTCAATCCCCAGCACCCACATGGCGGCCGAGAACCGTCTGAAACTCCAATTCCAGGAAAACTCCAGTTCCAGGGGAATCCAACACCCTCTTCTGACCTCCGCGGCATTGCACAACACGGGTGCACAGACCTGCATGCAGACAGTACATTCATACACATACAGAAATAAATTAATAAAAAAATCACATTTAAAAAAAATGTATCCTTTGAAAGCTGCCATTTATTTTTTTTTTTAATGTATTTTTTTGCCAGGTGTGGTGGCACACACCTTTAATCCTAGCACTCGGGAGGCAGAGGCAGGTGGATCTCTGTGAGTTCAAGGCCAGCCTGGTCTACATAGTGAATTCCAGGTCAGCTAGGGCTACAGGTTGACTCTGTCTCAAAAAGACCAAAAAAAATTTTTTTTCAGAGAAGTTATGAATAACAAGGACTCATAAAGAATTTCGATGTGTTCAAATGTATCTTTTCAGCACGAGGTGTATTTTATGAATGATAGAAATGGTCCCTGAGGGGCTGGAAAGAAGGCCTAGTGGTTAAGAACGCCCACTGTGCTTGCAGAGGACCTGGGTTCAATCCCCAGCACCCACATGGCGGCTGAGAACCGTCTGTAACTCCAGTTCCAGGGGAATCTGACACCCTCTTCTGACCTCCGCGGCATTGCACGACACGGGTGCACAGACCTGCATGCAGACAGTACATTTATACACATACAGAAATAAATAAAATTTTAAAAAAATTTTAAAAATTTAAAAAAGGAAAGAAAGAAAGAAAGAAAGAAAGAAAGAAAGAAAGAAAAAAAGAAAGAAAAAAAGAAAGAAAAAAAGAAAGAAAATGTATTCTCTTGTGCTTGGGTGAAATATTCAGTAGATGTCTGTGAGGTCCATTTGGTATATCATATCATTCAGTTCAGATGTCTCTATGTTTATTCCTTGTCTAGTTGACCTGTCCAAAGGGCTCAATGGAGTACTGAAGTCCCTCACTATTAGTGTGCTGAGATTAATCTGTGCCTTAAGGTCTTGCAGGATTGTATTTATAAAGTTTGGTGCACCGGAGTTTGTGCATATATATTTATGATTGTGAAATCTTCATGATTAATTGTTCCTTTGATAAGGATGTAATGGCCCTCTTTGTCTCTTCTAATTAGTTTTACTTTGAAGTCTATTTTGTCTGATATTAAAATAGCAGCTCCTGCTTGCTTTTTGGTACTATTTGCTTGGAATATCTTTTTCCATCCTTTCACTTTTATTTGGTGCCTGTCCTTGAGGGTGGGATAGATTTCTTGTAGACAATATATAGATGGATTCTATTTCCTAATATATTCTCCCAGTCTATGTCTTTTGATTGGGGAGTTTAGACAATTAATATTTAAGGTTATTATTGAGAGATACGTGTTTCTTCCTTTCACCTTATTTTCTGTTTGCATTCTTGGTCTAGGTTTGTATTTTCACAGTTATACTTTTATTAATTTCTCTCTCTAGCTGCTTGGGGGTAGTTGTTCCTTTCCTCTGTCCTTTGAATTGCTTCGAGTATTTTCTGAAAGGTTGGTTTTTTTGGACATGTATTCTTTCATCTTGTTTATGTCATGAAAAGTTTTTCTTTCTTCAACTATAATCAAAATTTTTGCTGGGTATAGTAATCTGGGTTGCCATCTGTAGGCATTTAGAACCAGGAAAACTCTGGTCCATATTCTTCTGGCTTTCATAGTTTGCACTGAAAAGTCAGCTGTAATTCTGATGGATTTCCCCTTATATGTAACTTATTTTTCTCTTGTGGCTTTCAGTATCTTGTCTTTGTTTTAGGTGTCTAGCATTTTAAATATGATATGGCATGGGGAATTTCTTTTCTGATCTTGTCTATTTGGTATTCTATGTGCTTCTTGTATTTGTATGAGTATGTCTTTTTTCAATTTGGGGAAATTTTCTTCTATAATTCTGTTGAAGATCTGGTCCATACCTGGGATTCTTCTCCTTCTTTTATACCTATGATGCAGAGGCTTGGTCTCTTGATGGTGTCCCACATTTCCTGGTTATTCCACTCATGGTTTTTTTGTTTTTTGTTTTTTTAATTTTTCATAGTCTTTGCATGAGTTCTTCAGTTCCTCCACATTATTTTCTAGACTCAATATTCTATTTTCTGCTTCATCCATTCTGTTACTGAGGCTTTCTCCTGCCCTTTCCTGTTGACTGGATGAATGTTTGATTTCCTTTCTCATTTCAGCCTGAGATTGTTTTAGTATTTCCATTTACTTCCAGAATTGGACATTCTCTTCTTTTAGATCTTTGATTTGTTTTTCCTTTTCTTTTTTCATTTCAGTCTGAGATTTTTTTCAGTGTTTCCATTTCTTTCCAGACTTGGTCATTCTATCCCTTTAGTTTTTTTATTTGTTCTTTATATTCCTTCATTTCTTTGAGTATGTCTATGATTGCTCCTCAAAATCTGTGTCCTGAGTTACCTCCAGGAAGTTCTCATTGTTGGAGTCTTCTATAGGACTGATAGAATTTGGTAGGGATTTATTATAAGCTTTCTCCATGTTGTTGATTTTTTTGTTGTGCGTTTGGCATGTGGATTTGAGTTGTTGTTTATAATCTGATGTGAGTTTCAATATTTCTTCCTTTTGTTGAAGGCCTGTTCCTCTAGGTTATCTGTAGCATGGTGAGTTCACTGGATGCCTGCACCTCTGGGGGGGTGCAATTTGGCCTACACACTGGCAACTGTAGGGGCTCAGATGGTTCTGGAACCCCCAGCTGAGAAGCCCAGCCCATCACTCATCCTGCACTGGAAGCGACAGGACTCGGATTATCCTGGAAACTGCACTGAGCTGGAAGCAACAGCTCAGATGGTTCTGGAACCCACCCTGCACTGGAAGTCACAGAGCTCAGATGGTCCTAGAACCCACCTGCCAAGAAGCTCAGCCTGTCACTCTCCCTGTGCTGGAAGCAACAGGGCTTAGATGCTTCTGGAACCTGCCTACCAAGAAGCCCATCCTGTCACTCTCCCTGCACCAGAAGTGACAGGGCGTGGATGCTCCTGGAACCTGTAAGCTGCTATTCTTATTCACCTTTTTTAATGTATTTACTTTTCACTGCACTGCATGAGTATTAAGATTTCTTTTGGGCCTGGAGAGATGGCCTAGCAGTTAAGAGCACCGACTGCTCTTGCAGAAGACCCAGGTTCGATCCCCGGCACCTACATGGCAGCGGAGAGCTGTCTGAAACTCCAATTCCAGGAGAACTCCAGTTCCAGGGGAATCCCACACCCTCTTCTGACCTCTGTGGCATTGCATGACACAGGTGCACAAACCTGCATGCAGACAGTACATTCATACACATATGAAATAAAAAAATATTAAAAAATATTTCTTTTACCATTTCCATCTATTGTATCTATTAAGTTAAAATTATGAACTTCTCCTCACATTCTTGGGAATTTGTGGACAAAAGAACCTTATGGTGATTATATTTCCTTTCCTATACAGATTTTCGGGGGTTCATGTTGTTCTTCTTTTCTTCCTAAAATGTTTTTTTGTTTGTTTGTTTGTTTGTTTTTGTCTTTTTGAGACAGGGTCTCCCTGTAGCCCCAGCTGTCCTGGAACTCACTCTGTAGACCAGGCTGGCCTTGAACTCACAATGATCCGCCTGCCTCTGCCTCCCAAGTGCTAGGATTAAAGGCGTGCGCCACCATGCCCAGCTTTTTTTTTTTTTTTTATGTGTGTGAATGTACTGTCTGCATGCAGGTTTGTGCACCCATGTTGTGCAATGCTGTGGAGGCCAGAAGAGGGTGTTGGATTCCCCTGGAACTGGAGTTCTCCTGGAATTGGAGTTACGGATGGTTCTCAGCCACCATGCGGGTGCTGGGGATCGAACCCGGGTCCTCTGCAAGAGCGGTCAGCGCTCTTAACCGCTAGGCTATCTCTCCAGCCCCCTAAAATGTATTTTTTATAGTAATTATGTTTTCAAGATACTGCAGTCCAGCCCCTCAATGTAGCCAGGCTCCAGAGATGGCTCTCCTAGAGTTGCCTGTCCTCCCACTACCCACCAGGCTATTTCTCAGACCCACTCCCCTTCCATTTCCTCTACATCCTCATTTAATAGAGCATTTTCTCATGAGGCTTCATTGTAAAATAAAAGCCTCATAACTTTACTTTCAGGGACCATTTCTGTCATTCATAAGATACATGCCATGCTGGAAAGACACATTTGCACACACCTAAAAATGCATTTGATCTACCCCTTCACTCAAATCTCAGGCTGACTTATCAAAAGTTATTTCCCTTCAAACTGCTCATGATGGCTGTATCCCCAGCTCTTCCTATAACAATCTCTGGCACATACTTGGGATTCAACATGTTTATAAAAACCACGCATGCATGCATGAGTGCATGAACAAATGAAGGGATGAGTGGCAATGTGTTAATTCCCTTCTGTTTCCTCCTTGTCCCTGTCTTCAACTTCATGTCCTTCTGTTGCTTTCATGACTGAGGTTCCACTATCCTCATATCTATAGCAACCCTCCGTGCCTGTGTGTTCTAGCAGTGGGGTCTGAAAAGCTGACTGGGGTTCTTAAAACACAGTTCCCCAATTACTAGACTCAGCTTCAGCTGGGAATGCAGCAGACATGAAAATGACAAGCCTTCATCCCAGGCTGAGTCAGAAATGCTTCAGATGATGGTGATGAACTTAAGATAAGAGCCACATGGGTGGGGCCAACCCTGGCAGGCTTTACTCTGGATAGATCTGCTACCGCTGGTGTGATGGCCGCCAGCTGGGTAAAGTGGGCCCAGCCACCACTACAACAGCAAAGTGGCCACTGGGTCATTGGGCAGGGCAGGCTTTGACTTTTGAGCAAAATTCCACTGTCCCAATTCCCTTTAAAAATTTTTTTATTAATCTTTATTTATTTCTGTATGTGCATGAATGTACTGTCTGCATGCAAGTCTGTGCACCCGTGTCGTGCAATGCCGCGGAGGTCAGAAGAGGGTCTCGGATTCCCCTGGAACTGGAGTTCTCCTGGAGTTGGAGTTTCAGACGGTTCTCGGCCACCATGTGGGTGCTGGGGATCAAACCCGGGTCCTCTGTAAGAGCGGTCGGCGCTCTTAACCACTAGGCCATCTCTCCAGCCCTCCCAATTCCCTTTAGTTCTGGCTATTTGTCCACTGCTTTAGTTTCCTGCATCTCTTTCCGTAAATTCTCATCACCTGAGCAGGTGTCTCTTAGTCCCATCTCTAAAGGCCCTAGCAGTGCAGTATCCAATTATGAATGCTTTGTCCTGGGGCTTGTCGTTTGAATTAACTTCCCATTTAAAAACCTAAGCAACATTATTTTTAAATAATATGCCATGAATATTTTCCATCCTATCAAATATTTATTATAAGCCTCAAGTGAGTACTTTTGTTATTATAGTTATATCAGAGCAAAATATAAATTGGCTCAGATACATTAAATAAATTGTCATTTTACCCATCTGGTTAGAGATGAAATTAGAATTTGAGTCTGTCCTTCCAAATTTAAGTATGAGAGCAATTATGTCAGCATGCACAAGACCTGCATAAGCTCAAGCCACACACATTCTCAATATGAATGTGGTGGGGGGCTTGGACAATAAACCCCAGCCCTACCCAAGAAACTATTGGCAACTGATTGCTGGGTTTTCTTTAAGGGTGTGGTGCCTAACTGGATGCCCAGGCCCCAGGGGATGGGCCCACATATAAGGGCATTTGTGGACAAATAATACTTGATAGGCCTTAAAAAAAAAATTGATGACATAAAATTTGGCTTAGGGCAGTAATAAGGGGTTCAGAGGGGGGAAAGGGTCTGAATATATTCAAAATACATTGCATGAACTAAAAAGCACAATAAAATGTTTAAGTAAAACTGGGGGAAAAGGAAGAAAAAAACCCTAAGCAAGTGTGGCACAAAAAATTCAAAGGCTGCAAACAGCTGTTGACAAAATACAGTACAGACTTTCTTTGCAGACCACCAGGTGTCGCTCTCTGTGCTGTCTTACTTTGGGGACAAACCTTTCAAGCAGTTCCTTCGCCTTCCTCTGAAACCTCAAAAAGATGTTCGAAGAGAAGTGATTGTGTTTGGATGATCAGTTCAGCTATCTTCTTTTGCTTTATTAGCAAAGAGCCAAGTCAAGCCTTTCCACCGTTCACCACTCTGTCAGAAGTTGCATCCATTTTTTTTTCGCCCAGAGGAAAGCCTGACAGCTAATTCCCAGACCTAGCAAAATGCAACAATGGTCATTTAGTGTTCTGGCAAAAAAGTGACTAACCCCACTGGGAGAAGGCTAATTTACTCCTTACAGTAGGAGCCAATAAAATTAATCAAAAAATTCAACACAGTCCCTGAAAATAAATTTCACAAGATAGCAACAAGGATTATTCCAGTTCTGTAGAAAATTTCTTGCCACAAGCTACCAAATCAATATTTCATTGATCATTAGAGAAGGATTTTCTTATTCCAAAAGATTTTATAAAGATTTGACTTCAAAATTTTCTCGTGTGTCTAACCTTTCCTCTCTTTTTGAGAGCCAGGCCCCGCTCACCCCTCTGGCTGAGCCTCAGTAAAACTCTGTCCTTGGCTGATCTAGGAATCCCTGGCTCAGTGCCCATCCTCCCAACATGAACCCTCTTGTGAGCTGAGAGAGTTGTGCCAAGCACCTTTCTACATTGTATTTCTATTATAAACACTTCTATAGTGTACAATGGAGTGATGGCCACATAGGGATAGATGTGCAGTAACAATTTTCTGAATAAAAGAAAAGCAGGGTTTGTTTTTTTTTTCTCACTTTGAGATAAAAGAGCAGGGCGTGGATGACATAGCCTTTAATTCCAGCACTCAGGAAGTGGAATCTCTGTGAGTTCAAGGCCAGCCTGGTCTACAGAGTAAATTCCAGGACATCTGGAGCTACAGGGAGAAACCATAAAAAAAAAAAAAAAAATGGTCTTCATTTTCATAAAGACTCAGTATCATTTCTCCTTTTTTTTTTTTGTCTTTTCGAGACAGGGTCTCCCTGTAGCCCCAGCTGTCCTGGATCAGTATCATTTCTAAACTAGAAATGTGTGTTGTTTGTTGTGCTTAAAAAAAAAGTACTAAAGAAAAAAAGTACTATAGGAGATAAAGGAAAAATTTCTGCTTAACAGTATATCATTAATATTTCCAACTATGCTAAAAATAAAATTATTTCAAACTGTAAAAAAAAAAAAAAAAAAAAAACAAAAAGAAAAAAGAAAAAAAAAACATGGTGGCACACGCCTTTAATCCTAGCACTTGGAGGCAGAGGCCAGCGGATCTTTGTGAGTTCAAGGCCAGCCTGATCTTACAGAGTTGAGTTCCAGGACAGCTGGGGTACATGGCGAGACCCTGTTCAAAAAGACCAAAAAAAAAAAAAAAAAACCTTTACCTCCTACAGATTCTCCCTTTTTCTCCTACTCCTACCCCCACCCCACGTGATCTGATCTGTACCTCTCTGCACCCTTGGCAGATTTCTGCAGTAACAGACTGCACCCTCATTCCAGGCTTCTTTTTTCTTTCTTTTACTGTGCCTTCCCCTCCGCCCTGGCCACATCACCCCTCCCCCCATGGGGTTTTCCCCCTCTCCCATGCCGCCATGTGCCTCCATGTGCCGCCATGCCCTGCCACCGCTACCAGTGCCCCCCCCCCCCCCAGCACATTCAAACATTCAAACAGCTTTGCTCAGACAGTAAACTTTCACCTGGCTGGGACTTGTTTTCCATTAACTAAATTTTATTCTCATTATATTAGCAGGTAATATACACAAGCCCACCAGATCTGCCTGCCTGCCTGTCCACCATCCTGCACAGGCATGAACACACAGCCTGTGCTGAGCAAGACTGGATGGAGCACACAGGCGCTATTCCACCTAGTAAGACTGTCTTAAAACTCTAAATGATTCTATGTGTAAATGTGACGATTGCAAATTAATCGGTTCCACAGCCCTGGACCACGATGGGCAAATTTAGATTAGTGTGCAGCAGATGGGGAACTGAGAATTTTCTGTGCCTTGCCTCAAGTTATTCTGGGTACCAACACCTTACCTATGAATTTTTAGGAAAAAGGTATTTCCCATTAAGTCAGGTGTCTGTCCAACCTGCTTGTGTGTTATAACCATTCTTCAGTGTCTGTTTTTTGTTGTTGGTTTTTTGTTTTGTTTTTGTTTTTGTTTGGTCTTTTCAAGACAGGGTCTCCCTGTAGCCCCAGCTGTCCTGGAATTCGCTCTGTAGACCAGGCTGGCCTTGAACTCACAAAGATCTGCCTGCCTCTGCCTCCCAAGTGCTTGGATTAAAGGCTTGTGCCACCACACCTGGCTCTTAAGTGAGTCTTTGTAACTGTCATGTGTCCATGTTCTCCTGTATGTTTTTTTGTCAAACAAAGTGGCCACTTCAAACTTCTTCATTCCTATATAGTGCACAAAAACAAAACATTGTTTACCTTTTCGGCATGCTCCTAAATTCAAAGGCCTGATTTGAACCAAGTTCCTAGGTTTCTACACTGCTTATCTGAAGGTTTTATTTTTTATCTGTCCAAATTATTTTTTTCCGCAGGTATTACAACTAAAAAATTTTCTTTTCCAGTTTTTTTCTCTTGTTTCCAAAGGTCTGAAGAACTGATTTTTGACCCTTACAGCTTCACTAACAGATATTTTTTCTTTTTCTCCTATGCTGTGCCACTGTCCTTCTGACCAGAGACCATTTTAAAAATCCCTGGATTCATTCATACTATAGTACTTGGACAGTGGCACATGGCTTCCCCTGCAGTCTCTTCCCTTCAATGAAACAGCCTAAATACATTTAGCATTGTCAGATCTTTAATTATTGTATATATATTTCTGTCTTCCATCACTTGTTAAAGTATTTCAATAAGTTCATAGTTTTAGAACCAAAGGTGCAAAATGTCATCTCAGCCTTGGCAGTGCAACTAATTAGACCTTCATGTTTTAAACAATATTTCTAAAGGTGTTTTTTTCCCAATGTATGTGACTGTTCAGTATAAACACTAAGATAAAAATCTCTTGAAAGCCGAGCATGGTGGCGCACACCTTTAATCCTAGCACTTGGGAGGCAGAGGCAGGCAGATCTTTGTGAGTTCAAGGCCAGCCTGGTCTACAGAGCGAATTCCAGGACAGCTGGGGCTCCAGGGAGACCCTGTCTCAAAAAGACCAAAAAAAAAATCTCTTGAAAGCCAGGCGTGGTGATGCACGCTTTTAATTCTAGCACTCAGGAGGCAGAGGCAGGTGGATCTTTGTGAGTTCAAGGCCAGCCTGGTCTACAGAGTAAGTTCCAGGACAGCTGGGGCTACAGGGAGACCCTGTCTCTAAAAGAAAAAAAAAAAATCTCTTGAAGGAATGTGTGGATAAATATGTGTGTACGGGGGCTGGAGAGATGGCCTAGCGGTTAAGAGCGCCGACTGCTTTTACAGAGGACCGGGGTTTGATCCCCAGCACCCACATGGTGGCCGAAAACCATCAGAAACTCCAATTCCAGAAGAAATCCAGTTCCAAGGGAATCCGGCACCCTCTTCTGACCTCTGCAGCATTGCACAACATGGGTGCACAAACCTGCATGCAGACAGTACATTCATACACATACAGAAATAAATAAAATTAAATTTTAAAAAATTATTTTTTTTTTTTGGTCTTTTCGAGACAGGGTCTCCCTGTAGCCCCAGCTGTCCTGAAACTCACTCTGTAGACCAGGCTGGCCTTGAACTCATAAAGATCCGCCTGCCTCTGCCTCCCAAGTGCTAGGATTAAAGGCATGCACCACCACGCCCAGCATAAAAAAATTTTTTAAATATGTGTGTATGATATTGTTAAACAGCATATTAAGATCTCTCTCTTGCCAGGTGTGGTGGTGCACGCCTTTAATCCTAGCACTTGGGAGGCAGAGGCAGACGGATCTTTGTGAGTTCAAGGCCAGCCTGGTCTACAGAGTGAGTTCCAGGACAGCTGGAGCTACAGGGAGACCCTGTCTCGAAAAGACCAAAAAAAAAAAGATCTCTCTGTGTATGATTGCAATGCATGTGCCTCTCTCTGCTCAGTACAACCTTTATCAACTGTCATTGCCAAATTTATTCATTAGAACCTTATATATATATATATAATTTTTTTGCCTTTTTGAGACAGGATCTCTCGGTTATATTTTTAACAAGTGTGACCTTGAGGGTCACAAAAGGGTAAAATGGAGATGACAATAATTCTTTATCCCTGTAGGGTTCTGTGATAATCATTTAAGACAGTAAATACAGTGTGTTCAATGTAGATAATCGCCAATGACTATTATATTGCAGTTCCCACAGTCAGGCACTGTAACTGGAAGGTTGCAAGTCCAGCAGTATTTCCAAGGGATATTTTCGTTTCCCATGTTGCCTATGACAGCAAGCACTGTGGAACAGAGAGAAGGCTGAGAAGGGGGATGGTGTGCATGAGCAGAAAATTATAACCCACAGGCCTCTGCTTTGATATTCTCCATTGCACTGACTGTCCGCTGTGTGACTCCTGTCATAACAAGGCAGGTTGTACAAAGACGTCAGGAAACAGTCACTGGAGAAGCCACGACCTTCCCTGTCACAGAGACACAGTTTAAATGCCAAGAAGGAAAATAAATAAATTAATTAAATTAAAAAATAAATTAATTAATTAATAATAAATGCCAAGAAGGACCCAACCATGGGAAATCTTGGGAGAGGTTCTGGGAAAAGAAGAACAAAGAGAAACTCCCCAAGGCAGATTGAATAAGTTTGGTATGTGCAACAAATTAAAAACACATTCCATCTTGGCCAGAGCATAGTAAGTGACTGGGGAGTGAGATGGGTTGGAATTGGAGGAATACCCAGGGGAAACATGGCTAGCGCCATGTAAGCCAAGGCTGAGAATTGTCATTCTATCCTTAAGTGCCATGAGAAACTGGAATTATTATTTTCTTCATCTGTTGCCTATCGACATACAGGTAGGCTCTATAGCAACAGGAGGCAGCTGAGGTAGTTGGGAAAATGGAAGATGGTGGATGATGTTGGTCTGCAACAGCTGAGTACGTGCAGGAACAGAAAAGCATAGTGCACGAGGCAGGATGGGGGAGGCTGAGGCTGTTGCGGAAGCAGGTGTGGGCCAGGACCAAAGGCCATGTGCACTGGAACCTTAGCCCTGTGCCTTAAGCCCCTACCCTTGCTGGCTGTCTCCTAACGCTAGGCCAGGGCTGGGAGTCCTCAGGACAATACTGTCTACAGGAACAAAGTACATTCTTGGCCAGACTTGGTGAGCACCCTCCTGTGATAACCTCAGAGGGCCTCCTCCAGTCCTGCATTTTCCCTTCATCCCTGGCTTGGATAGGACCACAGACAGAGAGCTAGATTCTGGGCGGTGTTTCTTAGAGGCACCAATTTTCCCTGGTGTTCCAGCTCACTAGTGCTGTGCTACAGCCTAGAATGAGCACTACAAGTGTTGCTGGCCTAATGGATGGGGTCGGAAAGGGAGACTGGACAGGGGCTGGAAGAGGGTCTCCTGTGGACCATAGCACAGGCACTACATGCATGGTGTTGGTGAAGCCAGAGCCAGGGCAATGCCCGCTCAGCACAAAGACCACAGCTCCCTTCTTGAAAAAGCCTCAGCCTTGCTAACATGCATGACCAAGTTCACCCGGAGGTCTACATCCTCTACCTAGGCCTCCTGGACTGCGTCCTTACACAGCACGGGAAAGACGCGGCCATACAGGTGGGCCTGGCCAGCTATCTGGAGAGTGCATGGGCAGTATCTGACCACCCTGTGAGCACTCTTGTCAGACTTGATGAACACGATAATGCCCCCACTGTAGCCCCTGCGGGAAGCCTCCGCGACACCCACAGCAGCAGCTTCTATGGGGTCGCTGGTAGGAGGCACTGGGCATGAGACTGCTGAGTTCTTCAAATAATAGAAAGTGGTAGACCACAGCCTCTGCCTGCCCAGGCAGTCACACGCTGTGTGCCAACAGCCTCCAAGGCGTAGTCCCCTTCGGCTCTTTCTCCAGAGCTCATGGAGGGGTGCAGTCTATGCAGTCAGCTCCACGTTGGTCATATCACTGTCCTCAGCCCAGGTGGGGCGGGGCTTCTTGTCATGCTCGCCAGCATCTGTGTGGTGCAGATGACAGGCATCCCAGCTGTGTTGCATCACCCAGTCATCAACTTATGACCAAGAAAGACCTTTTCTGCAGGAATTTCAATGCCTACATCAGCACGGGCCATCACAACCCCATCACTGGCTTCGTTCGTAGTTGTCGATTTTACTGAGAATCTTGATGTTCTGTTTCCCTCACAGGGTCTTCCTATGGTCATGCACGTGGACCACCTTGTGGATGAAAGATGCAAACACAGTGTCTGCAGCCTGTTCCACTCCAAACCAGGCTTTTTTTCCAAACTCATGTCCTTTTCTGACTCAGCAAATAGCTTCACAGCATTCCTCAGAAGGTTCATCCACTTCTTGCTGCCCCAGGAGCCTCCATTTTCCACCCTTGTCACCAAGAAGTCAGTACTTCCTCCTTCACCTGCAGCGAAATAAGCCTGTCATTAGCTGGTCATGCACATAGACCCTTCTGCCACTTCAACCACCCTGCAAACGTTCTTGTAGTCCAGACACAGGATGTTCTCACACTCTTCCATGTAGGCATTATTCATCATGGTCTTCAGAGCGGCTCCCTTGTCCAGCTCCACCTCTGCAGTTCCACTGCCCTTAATAAGCCTAATAATCTCAGGTCCCTTAGTGTCCAGAGCCACAGCAAATGGCCAGTAGAGAATGGGGTCAGATTCAAAGCTTTCTGTGGCCATGCACATGTTCTTGATGGCATCTGCATGGTACTCATGAGTTCCATGAGAGAAGTTCAGATGAGCCACATTCATTCCAGAGTTAATCATCCTCAGCATCTCCACAGAACGGGTAGCAGGACCAATGGTCTAAATGATGCTGGTGTTAAAGAGTCTATGTCCAGGCAGTACATGTGTTCCAAGAATGTGTCAGCCATGGCTCCGTGCAGCTGCTGGGTCTGAATGAAAGCAGTCCCTGCTTCACTGTGTGGCTGCGGCATGGTTCCTGAGGTCCTCCAGCATGTGCTCTGGCTCCAGCTCCTCTGTAAAACCCAACTCCTGCCACTGTGTCAGAAGCTGGAGATTTTTGAGCAGATGGGCACACCATCTGATTTTAAAAGACACACTGATGCCGAGCATGGTGGTGCACGCCTTTAATCCTAGCACTTGGGAGGCAGAGGCAGGTGGATCTTTGTGAGTTCAAGGCCAGCCTGGTCTACAGAGTGAGTTCCAGGAAGCTGGGGCTACAGGGAGATCCTGACTCGAAAAAACCAATAAATAAATAAATAAATAAATAAATAAATAAATAAATAAATAAATGACCCACTGGTTCTTATGGGGAGAAAGTCCTGGCATGCCAGCCACAGCAAGAGGGAGATGAAAACAGACCAAGGGCAGATTTTGAAGCTTTCCTGATGAGTTTAATTTAAGAGTGAAATTGGACCATAACCACATATGTTCCTCCTCACATACCTGGTTACACCACAGTAAATGGTATGCATGCATGGCATTCTTCATGTGTCAGAACCTGGTCACACCACAATGAACATATTCTGTGACAACTTCCTTGTGTGTCAAGGCCTGATTAAGCCATGGTTAACACTATTCACAAATATTCCTCATCACATGTTGTGACCCAGTGAGTGACATCCACACATATCCTCCTCCTGTGTAATGACCTGGCTACACCCGGGTAAAGAGTTTCCATGTATGTCCTTCCTCATGTGTCATGGGCTGGTTACACCATGGAGAAAGAGCATAGTCCATAAATATCCTTCCTCATGTATCATAGGCTGCTTACAGCATGGAGAACATGGTCTATGCATGTTCTTCCTCATGTGTCATGAGCTGGTTACACCATGGAGAACATAGTCCATGTGTGGTGGTTTGAATGAGAATGTCCTCCATAAGCTTCAAGTATTTAGACATTTTTGTCCCCAGTTGGTGGTGCTGTTTTGGGAGATCTTACGTGTGGCAATCCTGGAGGAAGTACATTATTGGGAGTGGGCTTAGGGAGTTCAACAAGCCTTGCCTGCCTCCTGTTGCTCTCTCTCTCTCTGCTTCCTGTGCTCATTGGAAGATGTGAATTTCAGCCTCCTGCTCCAGCTCCTGCCACCATGCCTCCCACCACAATGGACTCTAATTCCCTGGAACTGTCAATCATAAGCTCAAATAAACTCTTCCTTTTATAAGTTCCCTTAGTCATGGTGGTTTTATCACAGCAACAGAAAAATGACTGATACAGTATATGGTACCAGAGAGTGGACTGTTGGCTGTGAAGAACCTGACCATGTGGGTGTTTAGAGAAATGTGGAAGACTTTGGAACTTTGGGCTAAAAAAGCTGTTGACTGCTGTAAGGAATTTAATGGGCCATTCTAGTAGAAGCCTGGAAGAAAGCAGTGCTGAGAAAGTGCTGAGAAAAATGTATTCCCAAAGAAAAATAAGGACTTAAGCAGCAATTGAGATATTTTGGCAAGGAGTCTGACTGGAGTTTGCCCACACCCAAAATGCTTGCCTGAGGCTAAGTTGAAAAGCAATGGACGAATTTCTTTGGTGGAGGATATTTCAAGACAGCCTAATGTAGAAATGGTGGCATGGCTATTAATGGTGAATATTATACAGAACTACAGTGAAAAAGAGCAAATGGGGCAGAAAGAAATGCAGAATGTACAGTTTGCATTGGAAAAGTGCACTAGGAAGATTAATATTGGAGCCAAGGCAGGTGAAGGAGAGGATCCCCTTGATAAGGAGATTAAAGTGATTAAGGAAAAGTCTAGATATTTACAAGTAAATAATAGAAACAGTATCTACAGGGCAAGACCACACCCAGCTAAGCCTCCAACTTTTGAAAGGAAAATACTGAAGGGGTTTTTTACTCCAACAAGTCCAGGGTAGAGAAAAGCTATGAATGTGGTTGAAGTAGGCCAGGGTCCATCCCAAACTTGCAGCCAAACCTGGCAGTTTCATTCACATGGTGCTGACTTTAGAGGCGTGAAGGATGCAAGAGTGAAGGGGTCATCAGTTCTTCCTCCGAGGTTTCAGAGAGCCTCTGAGACCAGGCAGAGTACAGCAGGGAAATCCCTGCATAAAGAAGACCCTAACAGGCCATTGTGTGAAACTGTGAAGGTGAAGCCTGGTGGGCAATGGAAACCCCAAGAATGCCGTGAACCGACCCAGTCGGGGTCCCTCAGACCTCGGGAATCAGGGTCTTGGTATACAGGAGGGCACAGGTTCGGCAAAAGACAGACACGACACTAATGTGGTTTTGAATCTGCTGCGTTTTACTAAGAGTAAGCTACTGATTATATAGTTTGTGTGGCACAAGAAGACATTCGAGATGCCAGTGCTGTGAGATATTTGTCAAGGAGAGCTGCATACAGGGAGTGTACCAGCATAAGGAAGAGATGTATGTTGCACGAAAAGCTGTAAGAGCTGAACCATTTACTTCCCTTTGGAAGTAAATTCCCAGAAGTCACACATGGAGCTACTGGACTTGGTGTTTGCCCTGCTGGTTTTCAGTCTTGTTTTGGTCCAGTATTTCCTCACTACACCTCTATTCCTCTGTTTTGGAATGGGAATGTGTATTCAGTTCCACTTTATGTTGGGAGTATGTAATTTTTCTTTTGATTTTACAGGAGCTTACAGTTAAGAGATTGGCCTGGGTCTCAGAAGAGACTCTGAACTGTAGACTTTTGAATAGAATTGAGACTGGTAAAGACTATGGGGACTTCTAAGTTTGGACTAAAGGCAATTTGCATTTTATATGTTCATGAGCCTATGGGAGGCCAGAAAGTGGAATGAGTGGTTTAAATGAGAGTTTCCTTCATAGGCTTCAATTATTCAGACATTTTTGTTCCCAGTTGGTGGTGCTGTTTTGAGATGTTTTAGAAAGTGTGGCCATCCTGGAGGAAGTACATCACTGGGGGTGGGCTTAGAGAGTACAAGCCTTGCCATCCTCCAGTTGCTCTCTCTTGCTCTCTCTCTGCTTCTTGTGATCATTGGAAGATGTGAACCTGGGCTTCCTGCTCCAGCTCCTGTCACCATGCCTCCCTGCCAAAATGGACTCTCCCTGGAATTGTCAATCATAAGTTCAAATAAACTCTCCCTTTTATAAGTTCCCTTTTGGTTATAGTGGTTTTATCACAGCAACAGAAACGTAACTGATACACCACACATGTCCCTCCTCATGTGTCATGGGCTGGTTACACCATGGAGAACATAGTCTATGCATGCCCTTACTCATGTGTCCTAGCCTGGTTACACCATGGAGAACATAGTCCATGTATGTCCTCCCCAGGTGTCAGGGCTGGTTACACCATGGAGAACATAGTCCATGTATGTCCTTCCTCATGTGTCATGGGCTGGTTACACCATGGAGAACACAGTCCATGCATGTCCTTCCTCATATGTCAGGGCTGGTTACACCATGGAGAACACAGTCCATGCATGTCCTTCCTCATGTGTCAGGGCTGGTTACACCATGGAGAACACAGTCCATGCATGTCCTTCCTCATGTGTCAGGGCTGGTTACATCATGGAGAACACAGTCCATAAATGTCCTTCCTCATGTGTCATGGGCTGGTTATACTGTGGAGAACATACTCCATGCATGTCCTTCCTCATGTGTCATGGCCTGGCCACACTTGGTAAATGGCATCCCTGAATGTTACCCTCCCCATCTATTGTGAACTCCAAAGCTCAGCAGCATTGGGAGGCCGGTAAGCTGGTCAGCACCACAGGCCCAGAAGGCCTCTCCCACTGACAGCTTTCCATAATGAGATATAGATGCTGCTGCTTTGGACTTGAACAAGTTGCCCCTTAAGAGACATGGACACTCCAGGGAATTTTTAGGAAAATGTATAAAGAATGGGAAAAAATCTGTAATGAATGACTTTTAGCATCTTAAAGAATGAACTATAAAAAGCTGACAAGCTATCTAAATATAGAGAACATTATTAATGACTCCATGTGAGTAGTGTCAGATGAAAAATGCCAAGTGTCTAAAGAGATACTAAAAGAAGACAGCACAGTAACCACCAGTCTTCTATTCAGCCAGAGGGGAAAATCTCAACTTTATGCATGCAAAAACGTGTGAAAGCAACCCAGAGCAAACCATGGCCTGGAACGCAGCCCAGCTTCCCGCCGCCGCCTGCACAGGCTTCTAGACAGCAGCATGAACTAGAGCCAGAACTGAGCTGGGGCTGAGCAGGAGGAGTGCGGGTGCTCCAGCCTCCACTCGTGTTCATAGAAAACTTTCCCATCAAACTCCTCCCAACAGTCAGTCTGGGAAGAACCTCTGAAGAGTAAACCTAGGTCAAATAAAATGGTCCTTATTTGGTTTCAGTCATTCCTTCACTCAGAGGCTGGAATAGAGTTCAGTGGCATCTCATTTCCTTGAATTGTGATGCCGAGGGGTTTGTATGATATCTTATCTGGGGTGAATGTTGGCCCCTGAATGATGGTGAAAACTGCCCATTACTAATGCATCAGAAAGGCCACACACAGTGTCTAGTTTTCCAGTCCTGGGGCTGGCGGGGCCAACAGTGGGGTACAACATCCTGAGCTTGCTGTGTCTAGAGTGGGACTACTGGGAATGACCATGGAATTCCTAACATGTGGGAAAAGAGTGCAGGAGACAAACAAAACCTTTAACCGTGGTGTAAACACCAAGACAGCAGAATCATGGACTGCTCTGATTGATTTAATCAGGAGATCTGACACCACCCTTCCCTTTTGGAGTAGAAAACAGCATCAACAAAAAAGGAGAGAACAAAGCTCAACAGAATTCAGTCACATAAGTAACCAATGTAGCCGGGTGTGGTGGTGCACGCCTTTAATCCTAGCACTTGGGAGGCAGAGGCAGGCGGATCTTTGTGAGTTCAAGGCCAGCCTGGTCTACAGAGCAAGTTCCAGGACAGCATGGAGCCAAAGGAAGCCTGTCTCGAAAAAGACCCAAAAAAAAAAAAAAAAAAAAAAAAGTACCCTCCAGCACAGCCTGGGAAGAAAGCTGAAAGAGGCCAGGCTTTGTCACAGAACAGGATAACTGAGGATCTGAGCTTTTTTCTTAATGTGTATGAATGTGCTGTCTGCATGTAGGTCTGTGCACCTGTGTCGTGCGATATCCCGGAGGTCAGAAGAGGGCGTCGGATTCTCCTGGAACTGGAGTTAAAGACAGTTCTCAGCCACCTTGTGGGTGCTGGGGATCGAACCCAGGTCCTCTGCAAAAGAGCGGTTGGCGCCCTTAACCGCTAGGCCATCTCTCCAGCCCCTTTTGGTCTTTTCGAGACAGGGTCTCCCTGTAGCCCCAGCTGGCCTGGAACTCACTCTGTAGACCAGAGCTGGCCTTGAACTCACATCCGCTGGGCGGATCTGAGCTTTATAACCAAAGACAAGGATGTGGGGATTTGACACTCAGCTTACAGACTTTCTTCAAAAAGTCTAACTCACATCTCCACTCAAAGAAGAGAGTCATCCTTTGCTCTGGACACAGGGCCAGGTGTGGGGGTGCTCGCCTGTAATCCCAGCACTAAGGAAGCAGATGTATGGGAGAGTTGCTGCAAGTTCCTTCACAGTCGGGGTTACCTAGCAACACCCTGTCAAAACAGAAGAGCCTTGGAAGGCTTTAGCTAACCATCAAAGGGAGTTAAGGTACACAAGGAGAAAGGAGACCTTACCAAGATTCCCAGAATTAAATGAGGCAGGAATGTGCACCTGAGGAGGAGATGCCATTCTGGGCTACCACCCCTCTTGCTTGACCTATGTGCCCCCCAGTGGTCTTGGATCAACCAATAGTTTCTAATTCCTGTCTTGACTCATTTCTTCCATTGCAAAGAAGGACCTTCTCAGTTGTTACAACTAATCTTTCTTGTCAACTTAATGGGATTTACAATCACCATGGAAACAAGTCTCTGGGTGTGTCTCTGAGAGTGTTTCCAGAAAAGTTTAATGAGGGTGGGAAGAAACCTGGAAATGTGGGCAGCACCATCCCATGGGATGGAATGCTGGACTGAATACAAAGAATGTGAGCTGAGCACTGCCTTCATCTTTGCTTCCGGACTGTGGTGCCATGTGACCAGCTGCCTCAGCTCCAGCTGCCATGTTTCCTGCACCATGATGGGCTGTTCTCTCAAATGGTGATAGAAAAAGTTTTTTTTTGTCTATTGTCTTTTGTTTTGAGACAGGGTCTCCCTATAGCTCCAGCTGTCTTGGAACTCCCTACGTAGATCAGGCTTGAACTCACAGAGATCCACCCACCTCTGCCTCCCGAGTTCTGAGATTAAAGGCGTGCACCACCAGGCCGGGCCAAAACTTTTCTTTCTTAAGTTGCTTTTGCTGGGTGCTTTGTCACAGCAATGAGAAAGCAAGCTAACGTCAGTCCTTTCTGTTCTGCCAAGTGAAAAGCCAGAATAAACTCATCAAACTAACCTGCATCCTCTCCCTACCCAGTCCGCTCTCTCTGACTCACATGGGCTATTTCAGCTGGAACTCACGTGAGTCAAATTTCTTTGAATAGCAGTAAGTTCCACTTAGTAACTTTTACTAAGTCACAGATGTTGCCAAGATCTTTACCTGAATTATCTAATTTTAGTTTCTAGCACCTTGTATGGAAAACATCACGCCGGGCGTGGTGGCGCACACCTTTAATCCTAGCACTTGGGAGGCGGAGGCAGGCGGATCTTTGTGAGTTCAAGGCCAGCCTGGTCTACAGAGTGAGTTCCAGGACAGCTGAGGCTACAGGGAGACCCTGTCTCAAAAAGACCAAAAAAAAAAAAAAAAAAAAAAAACCATCACAAGTCCCCATTTAACAGCAACTAACTAGTTTGGAGACAGGAAGAAGAAAGATTACTTGCTAAGGACTCAAGGCTCACAACGGACTTGGCTGATTTGTGCTGTCTCTTTGCAAAAAAAAAATTGACCCTTGAGCTTCAACCCACTGATGAATATTTTATAATGGTGTTAAAGGCCAATTTTAGCTAGTAATCTTTATTTGTGTAATGCTGGTAATTTTCTGTTTTGGACATGCGCTGTCTTCATGCACCCCACTATGCTGGCAGGTACCTGCCATGTTCTTTATGCTCACAGCTGAGATTTACTGGGGATGTGGCTCGGTGTTGGAGCCTGTGCCAGACACAGGCAAGGCCCTGGGTTTAGTCTACAACACTAGCAAGAAAACACAGCCAACAACTAATAAAATATCCCAAGAATAACATCCAAAAGATGAAAAGAACTACTTCTTCTTACAGCTCAGCCAATGAAACAGAGCTGAGTCCATTTTCTCCTCTTATATCATCTACATGCTCAGACGACCTTTTCATTCAAACAAGGCAGTGAATTCCAAGGAGAGCTGAAGGACCTGTAAGAGAGGACCAAGCTGACTCCATTTTGATTGAGTATAGCCACCATTTTAAGCAATTACTGGAACCTGCCCAATTTGGGGAAAAGGTCAATTGCTCAAGGTCAGTTTCTCAACGCCTCAAGAACAGCTAATAAAACTTAAACTTATTTAAGATAACTATTCTTATGTGAGGGCAGGTGTACTGACTCAACATTTCCTCGTTCCAGTGGTAGGATTGTGTCTAAAGATAACTTTTGGTATGGGGTAGGTAGGCTGACCTAACCATGAGCTGTAACCCTGCTATTATCCAATAAGGCTGGAACTTACCCAAACCACACTAAAATTCCCCTAGACCCTGTATAAAAGGCCTGCGAGCCAAGTTATTAGGGTCAGACACTTTTTCCTCCCACCCCAACATGCTGTTTACTTTTTCCCCAAAATAAAGTCTTGGTTTTCCATCCTTCGGTGTATCTGGTGTGGATTCTTGGACCCTAACAGATTCACCTCTCAAGTGTTCACACAGTTCAGTTGGCTCACTCTCTTGCCTCCAGCAGAAGTGGCCCAGCTGTTCCTAGAGTGGCCTACCCTACTAGGGTTAGAATAGGCTTAGGATGCAGTGGCCTGGGCAGTTTTTCTCCTCTCTGCACCCTGAGGATGCCACAGGGGCCACAAGAAATAAATCAGTAACTCCATTTCTAGTGTCCAAGTGACACCAGCCCCCACAAAACGCTTCAGAAGTGAGTTATCCGACTGTGAAAGACTACAAAAGCACTACCTCCCTTTGATGACTGTGTATTTTATGGAACCCAAAAGATAAGTCTATACAATATCTTACATATCTAACGATCATCTAATGTAACCAAGCTAAATAATTAGCAATTATCATAATATGATGGCATATTACGAACTCTTCAAAGCTGTCTAGCAATTCTTTTATTATTGCGTGAATATTTGTAGAGCCTACTTAAAATGCATTTTACTGTAATGATTGAAAACTCTCATACAGAAGATTGGGTGAGTGAATGATGGAAGATAGCCTGTGATCATATGCAAACTTATAAACAGGATGCTCTGTCTCTCCTGAGAAGCCCAAAGAGGGTGTCCTCTTGAAGTCTCTCCCTGTCTCTCATAACATTGGTGCTTAACTCTTTATTAAAACTGTTTCTTAGCCAGGCATGGTGGTTCACGCCTTTAATCCCAGCACTCGGGAGGCAGAGGCAGGTGGATCTCTGTAAGCTCAAGTCCACCCTGGTCTACGGAGTAAGTTCCAGGCCAGCTGGAGCTACAAAAAAGACCAAAAAAATTTTTTTAATTTTTTTTTTTTTGGTGTTTTTGAGATAGGGTCTCCCTGTAGCCCCAGCTGGAACTCACTTTGTAGACCAGACTGGCCTTGAACTCACAGAGATCCACCTGCCTCTGTGTCCCGATTGCTGGGATTAAAGGCCTTCACCACCACACCCAGCTGTTTCTTAATAAACTCCAAGTTTTCTTCAAAAACATTTGTTGTAGATAGATCTATAATGTAACATCAAGATGACACTTATTTTCTTTTTTTTTTATTTTTTATTTTTTATTCATTCTTGTGTGTGTATGAATGTACTGGCTGCATGCAGGTTTGGGCACCCATGTCGTGCAATGCCTCAGAGGTCAGAAGAGGGCATCGAATTCCCCTGGAACTGGAGTTAAAGACGGTTCTCAGCCGCCATGTGGGTGCTGGGGATCGAACCCGGGTCCTCTGCAAGAGCAGTCGGTGCTCTTAACTGATAAGCCATCTCTCCAGCCCGACACTTATTTTCTAAGACATGTATGAAACTTGTCTTTAAAAAGTAAGCAAATTTAGTCAGGACCAGACACATAAACCACGGGGTATTCCATGAGTGAACCTTGGTGGATATAGGCCATTTAGGCTTTGCCACAACTGCTCTGCTCTGCTCTGCCCAAAAGCAGCTGTGTAGACAAAGCACAAACTATGCATGGTGGGTTATCAGCTTTTTGCCATTGTAACAATGGCCAAGAGAACAAATTTATGAAGAGGAAAGGGCCACTGTGGTAGACATGTTTAGAAGTCCCAATCATGCCAGGCGTGGTGGCACACGCCTTTTATCCTAGCACTTGGGAGGCAGAGGCAGGTGGATCTTTGTGAGTTCAAGGCCAGCCTGGACTACAGAGTAAATTCCGGGACAGCTGGGGCTACAGGGAGACCCTGTCTCCAAAAGACCAAAAAAAAAAAAAAAAAAAAGTCCCAATGATGATTGGCTGGCCCCGTGGCTTTGGGCCTGTAGAGAGGCAGTGTGTCATGGTGGAGACAGGTGGAGGGACAAAACTACTCACCTCATGGTGGAGACAGGTGGAGGGACAAAACTACTCACCTCATGACCAGGAAACAAAAGAAGAGAAAGGGGGGTAGATAGCTCAGTGACTGTAGAGCCTACTGTGCAAGCAAGAGGGTGCCCGAAGCGCCTGTAAAGATTAGCATGGTAGAAACTCCTGTAAGCTTTGGGGAGGTGGGGTAGAGACAGACGGATCACTGAAGTTCATTGGCCAGCCTAGCCAAATTGATGAGCTTCCCATCCCATTCAGTTAGAGACCCTGTCTCCAATGATAAATGTGGGGTAACGGGGGAAAAAGCCGCAGCATCAACATTAGGCATACGCACATTCGCACATGTGCACACATGTACACATACAGAGAACAACACAGAGAAAAACAAAAAACAACAGAGGAAGGGGTCAGGGTCTCACAAGCCCCTTCAAGGGCAAGTCCCCAAAAACCTAAGGACTTCCTACAGACCAGCTGCTTAGGAGTCCAGTCCCTGCCAATAACACCTACTGAGATGGAGCCTTTAACACACAGGACTTTGGGGAACATGCCAGATCCAAACAACAACACATGGCTATGTTCTCACGGTATCCAAGACACCAAGTAAATTTATATACCTAATTTTAGTCTGTACTGAAAAAGACGAGAGTACAGCAAGTGTGCCCTAAGATGTCCCTATGCTGTGAATATTCTCACCCGCCCCAGTCTCACATGCCCCTTGCTAACAGAGCTGAGTCCTTGCTGTTGATTCAGAACAGTGGATGTCATAGGATAGGGGCTGGCTCTGAGCCTCAGTCTCTATTTTTACCTTCCTTTCAGAATAACAAAATTTAATACCTGGCTTTCACATATGTTGATCACACCAGAGGAATTAGAAATTACTTGACCTCATTTAATAGTGAGACTATTTTATTTACTATGATCTACAGTTTTATTTAAATGTTATCATGGGTGCCAAATTATTGCCTCGAAAACTATTTTGGTTTAGTGAAAATAATGGTGAGTGAATGGGTTCAACATTTTATTTACTACCACGATTTTTTTTTTTTGTCATTTTGAGACAGGATCTTCCTGTAGCCCCAGCTGTCCTGGAACTGTGTAGACCAGGCTGGCCTTGAACTCACAGAGATCTACCTGCCTCTGCTTCCCAAGTGCTGGGATTACAGGTATATGCCAGCAAGCCTGGCTGACTACGATTTTGACCTGTTCAAACACAGGCACAAAGCTAAATTATCCATTTAAAATCATTAAGGTAGTTGGTCAAGGATGAAAATCCCTGGAGAGATTCTCTACCAATTTCATTTCACATTTCAAAGCAAACAGGCAACGATGAGGAACCACCCAACTGTGGCCGGGTTCTACGGAAGTTCCCTGTACTTAACCATATTTGAGCACTTTTTCTGCTCTGTCCAGAGCACCCCTGCCCTGTGGTTCTATGGTTCTTCCTCTTGGCATCTGGGCACCGATGTTGCCCAAGCACCTGCTCTTTGTTTACAGAACATAGCGCAAGGGAAACTCTTTCCAGAAAAGTATTGGTAACTCGGATATATTTGCTTTGTTATTGGCATGGTCAAGTCCAGTTTTAACTCACTGCATACTCAGCCAAAATCGTGCAGGATTTCTGCACATTCCTGGAGTTTACCCTCTCCGGTCACTAATGCATCTGGCCTCTTTCCCCTTTGATAGCACCTCTCATGACCTAATTTTCGTATCACGTAGAACCCGGTTCATATCCAAGTTCCAGATGTGGAGGTCAGAAGACGACTCACAGGAATCAGCTCTCTCCTACGTGTTGACCCCAGGGATTGAACTCAGGTCCTCAGGTTGGCATATCATATCATTTTATGTTAAAAATTTTCAGTATGGCTTTTCCATTCTTTTTGGTTCTCGATGCTGGCTGTCTCGAACTCCAAGTACCCGTCGCCATACCTTGGAAAATTGAAGAAATTGAGGACTTTCTGCTCACAGCCAGATCCACCAAGATCAAGAAAATCAAAGATAATGTGAAGTTCAAAGTCTGCTGCAGCAGGTGTCTCTACACCCTGGTCATCACAGGCGAGGAGAAGGCAGAGAAGCTGAAGCAGTCCCTGCCCTGGATTGGCAGTGAAGGAGCCAAAACGAACCTGGGCCCCTCATCTGGACTGTATGAAAAATCCTCAAAAGTAAAAAAAAAAAAAAAAAAAAAAAAAAATT